>JAREIS010000172.1:1800000-2138905 GCA_030060385.1 Muscicapa striata striata
CTTGTGTCCCTAAATCAGGCTCAGGGTGCAGCCCTTGGTGTCCCCAATGCCCCAGGGGAGCACTCAGGACATCAGTGCTCTGTTTCAGGCATCCTCATGGTGATGGAAACCAGCATTCACCTGCTGGAATTGCTCCATTTTTTCCCTTTCTGCTTCCCAAATCTCCTTTCTCTCAACCACACTGAGCAGGAGAGGAGCAGCCCCAGCTGGGATGAGCACCCCAGCACTGGGGCAAAGGAATCATCCAGATTTGGGATGATTTGGCAGAGCTTTGTGCAAGAAGCTTGACCCAGGGTCACTGGAGAGGCACCCAAAGCTTATCCCAAACCAAACCCACAAAACCTCAGCCAAGTGCCCCTTTGCAAGGGAATTCACACACCTGGATTTTAAAGCACAGTGGGCAGATTTGTCCCAACCCAGCTAAGGGAAAAGGGCTCTGCCCCCCTCTTAGACATCCATGGGAACCCTCCTGGATGCTCCCAAAGGAGCTCCAGCTACACCTATTTTATTTTTACTGATGGATGTGTCAGAGGAGACAGCTTGTAACAGCTCTGTCACCAGAGAAAGGGCTTGAAATTCTAATTTCTCCTGCTATTTTGCTACAGAGACACTCTGAGCTGGAGGCCTGCACCCAGACAAGAAAAGTGGTGCTGTGGTGCATTTTGTGCATCTTTAGGTATTTCAGAGCAAGCCTGGAAAAACATTCAGGTGTAATCATGCCCATCACTCCAGAAAACACAGGGCAGCAGAGTTTAAACCTCCATCCCATAACAGGCTTCTCATTTCTGCTGGGTGTCAGCAGAGCATCCAAAAAGCTCAGTTTCTAAACAAAAATGGCCACTTTTCCAGGAGCTATCCTGACAAGCCCTGGCCAAAAAAAAAAAAAAAAAAAAAAAAAAAAAAAAGGCAGCAGAATGGGTTTTTGTGGTTAAGAAAACCCACCAAACATCTCAATTTCCTCCCTGCTTTAATAGGTTTTGGGGAAATCTCAGCATCATGGTGCTGCAGGCAGAGAGGATGAGATGGAAATGAGCTCCTCTGCCTTCTGCCACAGAGGAAAACACTAACTTTCTTCTCAAACAGCACCACTCTCAGCCCAAGTGAGCGTGAACATTCGTTTCCAGCTCCACAGCCCATGCTTAAAAAGCACCAGGGCAGTGGAGAAACAATTTACTTGGTGTAGAAATAAAGGCAGCTGACAGCATCCCATTTGGAGTGCCATGATAAATCTAAATATTGGGTATTCCAAGTCAGTCACTTCATTATGTAAGTAATTGCCTGAAATGTCATTTTGATTTTCTCTGTCTTCATTAATATTGCAGCTCTTCACTGGCTCTTTGAGATGGTTCACTCAAACACTGCAAATTCAAGGAGAAGCCTCTGGGGAAAGTTAAAAAATTGTGACTAAGAGCAGATTAAATTGCACCTTGTGCCTGGAAGAGGCTCTTTGGAGGAAGCACTCAGTGTAGCTTCCAGCATGAAAATGTCCCTGGGAGCTCAGGTGTTGTCTCCTCCTGGCTGCCAAAGCTCTGCTGTTAAACCAGAGCTTTCCCCATCTGCTGGCAGCTGCTCCCAAGGCACACAGAGCTGGGGAAACACCACAGAGCAAACAAATCCAGGCCTTGCAAGTTCAGGGATCAGCTGGGGTCAAGCAGGGGTTTTTCAGCCTGATTTCCCCAAAGCCTGCTCCTACCCAAGCCTGGGATGTGGCTTTTTCACAGCACTGCTGCATCCCTAAATGGGGCAAATCCCAGTTAGCAGCTCCAGGAGTGTCCTGGCACCTCACTCCCATGGAATACCCAGTGCTGCATCCCTGAATCTGGCAAATCCCATATGATCCAGGAGCCTCCTGGCACCTCCTCTCCATGGAACCCCAGTTCTGCATCCCTAAATGTGGCAAATTGACATATCCCAGCAGCTCCATGCTCCAGGAGCTGCCTGGCACCTCCCCTCCATGGAACATCCACTGCTGCATCCCTAAATTTGGCTAATCCCACCAGCTCCAGGAGTCTCCTGGCACCTCATCCCCATGGATCCCCACTGCTGCATCCCAAAATGTGGCAAATATGGCAAATCCCAGCAGCTTCATGCTCCAGGAGAGTGCTGGCACCTTCCCCTGCATGGAACACCCACTGCTGCATCCCTAAATGTGGCAAATTGGCAAATCCCAGCATCTCCATGGCTCCAGGATGTGCTGGCACCTCCCCTGCATGGAACACCCATTGCTGCATCCCTAAATGTGGAAAATCCCACCAGCTCCATGCTCCAGGAGCTGCCTGGCCCCTCACTCCCCATGGAACACCCATTGCTGAATCCCTAAATGTGGAAAATCCCACCAGCTCCAGGAGACTTCTGGCACCCTACTGTCCATGGAATCCCACTGCTGCATCTCTAAATGTGGCAAATCCCAGCAGCTCCATGCTCCAGGAGAGTGCTGGCACCTTCCCTTCCATGGAACACCCACTGCTGCATCCCAAATGTGGCAAATCCCACCTGCTCCATGCTCCAGGAGAGTGCTGGCACCTTCCCTCCATGGAACACCCATTGCTGAATCCTTAAATGTGAAAAATCCCACCAGCTCCAGGAGACTTCTGGCACCCTACTCTTCATGGAATCCCACTGCTGCATCCCTAAATTTGGCAAATCCCACTTGCTTCAAGCTCTAAGAGCATCCTGGCACCTTCTCTTCCATGGAACCCCACTGCAACATCCCTAAATTTGGAAAATCCCAGCAGCTCCATGCTCCAGGAGTGTCCTGGCACCTCACCCTCCATGGAATCCCACAGCTGCATCCCCTAAATATGGCAAATCTCCTGATTTCCCAGCTTCCCCATCCCTCTGCTCCTTAATAAAAAAAGCACTGCTAGAAATGCACCTTTCCTCCTCATTATTGCCTCTTGGCCAGGGCTTTACAATAAGTAGGATTCAAAAGGAAAAAATTACAAGTTAATTCTGATTTTTTTTTTTTTTTTTTTTTGATTCCCACCCCCGTATTGGCGTGAGCCATACCCAAATCATAATTCCCAAAAATAACAAATTGCAGAACAGGGCAATCAGGAGTAAATTGATATTGATAAATAAGCTTTTCTCCCGTGCAGTAGGTGGTTTATTTTAATCTAATGAGTTTTATATTTTCTGAGCTTTCAGATTCCATGATGAAGAGCCATCCACGCTAGAATTACAAAGCACTTTGAAATATTGTAATTTTATGGCTCATTTTGTCAGGACTCTTGAAAATGAGATTTGTTCCCTGTGAAAAAATTTGCCCCCTTCTTTTTAATTTCTTTTTTTTCCTTTCTATTCCCTGCAGCGAAAGGAAATAAAATTTCCCTGTTAAATAAATACAGGCCAGGATATAAGGATCCCCACAGGGAATAAGGGGCACAGCTCTTGGCACCTGTCACGACCCACCTGAGATGATGTTTCCAGGAGAAAAGAGCAGGGAAAATCCTCTCTCTTCTTCCTTCACCCCAAAAATCAAAGCTGAGGTTGAGACAGGGATGTTTTCCTTTCTTCTTCCAGAGAAAAAGCTGGAGCTGCTCCTTACTGACAACTGCTAACACCCAAAAGTTTCCCCCACTTCCAGCAGCTTATTTCCATTTTTTAAATTGTTTCAACAAGGACAGGAGTGGAAGTATTTTGGTTGGTGCTTCCAGACGTTTGCATTCCCACAGGAAAACAAACATTAGCTGCAAAGTGACACCAAGACACCATTTAACCAAAAAATCCAGGAAATGTCATCCTCAAACTTCTCAGTGCTAGCAGGAAGGCTGTGCCTGGTTGGAAACTACACTGGTTTTCCCAAGCCCCTGACATAAAATAATCCAAATAAATCCCAAAATCCAATCCCAATCACCCAGCTCTGCATGAGCAACACCCAAACCTCCCACCACAGCTGTGGCATCTCCAAGGAAAAGCCAAAGAGTGCATCCAACTCCACTTCTGCATCCATGGGATGCTAAAATAACACCCTGGGAGCTTTGGGAAGAGTGTCCCCACTCCCTGCTCCATCAGGCACTGCCACCAGTGGGGAGAGAGAAGAAAGAATTCCTGATTTTTTTTCCTTTTGAAGCAGGGCAGCACAGCCTCCAGCACTGGTTGCTAGTCACCATAGGCATCATAGCAACAATTTTCCATCACAAAGCCTATCTCCAGCTGGAGCAGCAGCTCCTGAGCTGGGAGGAAGGCTGGGATGGGGCATGGAGACCAAGCCAAGAGGATCCTGGGCTGCACCAACACAGAGCAGATGATGCTAATGTGGGATGAAAAGGTGGAGAGGCAGCCAGCAGCAACAGAGCTTGGCTGGGAGGAGGAAAAGAGGGAGGAAAGAAAAGGAGGAGGGGTGGGAATTCTTGCTTTGGGAGGAAGTGGGAAGCTGCATGCAGTGAAGTGACACTCACAGTCTGGTCTCACAGGGCAGGAGCCTCTCCAGGCTCTCAGAAAATACACAGGAACAGACAGAGTGGCAAGTGTAAGGATGCTGAAGGGCTGACTCCAAGCCTGATCAGGAAACTGGATGCCAAACACTTTGTTCCAACACCTCCCTCTGACCAGAGCACCTGGCTGGGCCTCCAAGACTGCCATAAAACAGTGCAGGAGCAGTGTCCAGCACCCCCAGGCTCCCACACACCATCCCTGAGTGTGTCTGTACTGCTGCCACCCTGATGCCTTGGGTTTTAGCTTTTATATCCTTCACAATCTCTGCTGCTCAGTGTGTAACTCTGAAACTTCATTTTTGGTGTTAGTAGATTCTCTTTACAGGGGAGTTGGACAAAACAATTCCTTTCCAGCTGGAGAATCAAGGACAACCTGCACCCAAAAGCAGAAACAACAGTGAGGGAAAGGGGGCTGAGACTCCATAGCCTGGGGCTGTGCTTGGATAATTGACCCCAATGTGTGGATGAACCAAAAGTTATGGAAGTGTAAAGATTTGTGAGCAGGATCCATCTCAGATTTGATTTGGGTGCAGCCCCTGCCAGGCTGCACTGCCCAAAGTGTATTCTTTCAATAAATCCCTATTTTATTCTTTTTGCTCCCTTTTGCAACATTAAAAAGGAGCAGCAAAGCTATTTTCTTCAGGCCTGTGGTAACTGGAATGGTAGATCTTCAAAACAGAGGGGGGAAAGGGGTGCTTCAGAAGAAGGGTGGGGAAAAAAATACAACCACAGGAAAACCCACAAAAAACCTTCACACTGATGAGCCAGAGCTGCAAAGGCTCTCAGGCTGTTTCTTGCCTCATCCAAATCAAGAGGGAAGTCACACAAAGCTCACTTTACTTCCAGAGAGGCATTTTGCTGCTCCAGACCTCTCCAAGACCTACTGGCTGCTCCAGCTGATAAAAGGGAAGCTCTGGGGATAATCACTCCCTGGCTGGAATTGTTGGAGCAGTGAAAAAAAGCACAGACCCAGCAGAGGGAGAGGAAGATGGGGATAGCTCAGGAGGAACCCCTTCAGCCCCAAAAGCAGCCCTGGAGAGCAGGGATTGAAGGAAAGACAAAGGCATGCAGCAGGATGAAGTTATTTGGATTAATGACAGCAGTTCATCACCAGTGACAGGCTTGTTCATGCCAGCCCCCCTGAGACCCCAGATGTGGCTGAGGGCCCTTGAAGCTGTCCTGTCCCTCTCCTACATGCCCTTTCTAAAGGTGCAGCATGCTCAGGCTCAATTCCCATCAGGAATTTGCTCCCAGTGACTCTTTCCTCAGCACACTCCAAGCAGAACCTCTTTTTTTTTTTTTTTTTTTTTTTTTTTTTTGCCCAGCAGAGAAGCTGTTTTACCAAACACACAGATCAGGGAAAAGCAATCCAGGCTCTGGCAGAAGGGACAGCACAGCCCTCCCACACCCAGAGCAGTCTCCATCACTTGGAAGGTCACTGGGCTCCAGGACAGGGGTTCAAATGGATGCCAGGAGGCTCCAAAAGTGACATTGTGTGCCAGGATGGTCCCTCTGGTCAGAAGGGATTTGAAAGATCACAAAGCCATGGGTAGGGGCACCTTCCACTATCCCAGGCTGCTCCAAGCCCATCCAACCAACCTGGGGCACTTCCAGAGATCCAGGGGCAGCCACAGCTTCTCTGGGCACCCAGAGCACAGTTCCTTCCCAATATCCCATCTAATCTTCACCTGCATGGACTGAAAGTCACCATGAACAAATATCTCCTGCCCACATTGAAACTTCATGCTGAGCACAGCCCCTGGAAAATACTACTCCAGCCCCTGGATAAATAAATGCCCCTGGCAAGATCCAGGGCAGCTGCAAGATTTGGGTCTCAACCTTAGGAATTCCCAGTTTCTCTCCATTTCTGACACAGAATTCACACACTGAAGTAGAGACAGACAACCACATCAGCACCAAGGCAGGAATTTTCACCTCTGTAGGTTCTGGGGCACAAAATCCCCAAAATAACCCTATTTCTTCTGCAACATTATTAGAAGTCTTACTGGAGGGAGCAGGGAGCTGTAGGTGGGGAAAAACACAGAAGTTTTTGGTTGCACATGGAACAGTTCATGCTCCAGCTCAATTAGCCTGGCTGCAGCACCCTGCCTGAGCAGCTGGGATATTTTACACCCTAACAAGAGCCCCCTCATCAAGGCAATCCCATATCCTAAAGCTTCTTAAATTAAAAAAAAAAAAAAAAAAAAAAAAAAATCTGTGCTCCAGACCATCTGCACAGAACATCTCAGCAACTTCATAAAGAGAATCCTTTTAAAGAGGTGCTCTCACCCCCAGCTGCTCAGGGGAGGATTCCAGGGCTCTTTTTTCCTTGCAGCAGGCCAGCAGAGGAGCTGCCATGCCCTGGGCATCACTCTGGAAATTATTGCAGGAGTGGTTTGGTGCTGCATGCAGGTGATGCTCCTGAAAAAAGGGATTGGGGCTGGGAGCCCTCCCCAGGCTCAACCAGCCAGCCAAGCTTTTCCAAACATTGCTGCTGCCAAAATCGCCAAAAAAAAATTAAAAAAATATATATATATAAAGAAGGGACAGCATCAATGTTTACAGTGTCTTCTACAAAGACAGCGTTTTACAACTCGGTGTTAAAACATTGTATTATTCATGACACCGCCCGACTCCTCGGGAAACAAGAAAGATTTGTGCCGAGGGTGAAGGAGAGTGGGACAGCACAGCGATTCCTCCTCCTTCCCCAGGACAGGGGGAAAAGCAGAGACAAGGATAAAACTCACTCTGCCGGAACAACCACCTGGATTTTCACAAACGTGAGCATCCCGTGGGAAGAGTTCATCCGCGGCTCCCACCTCCCTCAAAAAAATTTTTAAAAATTTTAAAAAATCACAATGCATCTCTATCCCACATGCAGGGAGCATCCCAGGCTCCCAGCACCGGGAAGATCCCGGTTTGTTGAGCGCAGCCCAGCTGCCAAACGCGGGAAAAAAAAAAACCAAACCAACAACAAAGAAAACACACATCAGTATAGGAACGTCCCATTCCAGCATCCCTCTCCTCCTGGAAAATGCTGGTGGATAGAGAGGGGGCTTAGGGAAAGGATAGTGGGCAGAACATGGATTTAAAGAAAAGAGGGACTGCAGGTTCGGAGGGAGGCGAAGGAAAGCAGCAGCACTAAAGAATAAGAGGGAGGGGAAATAATCTGAAATAAAGTGTTTTCTCGAAGCGTTTTCAAACGCTGTCCCTCCCGTTTTAACAACGCTGGAATTGCTAAATTTAACGATTTAAAAATCCCACCGCTTCCGCTGCGGCTCAGCCCCCGCGTCTGGGAAGAACTTAGGGAGAAACTTTGCGGCTCCTCGGCAGCCCGAACTCCGAATTCGGGGATGGGGGAAGGAGGGGGCACCTCAGGGACAGGACAGCTGGATCGCCGCACATTTACAGGGCTGTTTTCGGGAAAAGGGGAGCGAGCTCGGGCTCCCCATCTCCCAAAATAACAACGGTAATAGAGGCTCATAGATCAATATAATAATCTATCATAATATCAATAATAGAGGCGCCTAGAAAAGCAGGTTGGAAGGAGGTTTGGGCTCAAAGCCGCCCCCCGGGAGAGGGAGGGGGTGATGCCCGAGCCCTCATCCCACCCCTCCCGCAGGGATAAAGGGGAGATAAACCCGGGAAAGCGGCGGGAATTACCTGCCGTGGATGTCTCGGAGCCCGGTGTCAGCGGCGACCCCCCATGTCCGCGTAAGGAGGAGGAGGAGGAGGAGGAGGAAGGGGAGGAGGAGGGAAAGCCAAGGAGATGCTGGAGCGGGCGGCGCAGCGCCCCTCGCCAGGTACCCGCGATTTCAGCGCCGCCTCCTCCTCCCCTCCCTCCCCATCCCTCCCTGGGGACCCCCCAAATCTCCCAAATCCGGGCTTTCCCCCCAAACAGCACCGCCGGCTCGAATCCAACTTCAGCCCGCTGGGTACCTAAAGTTTAACTCCGCCTCGGCGGCTTTAATTATAAATATAATATAATATAATATAATATAATATAATATAATATAATATAATATAATATAATATAATATAATATAATATAATATATATAATGATATAGTAAAATATTATATAAAAATAATATAATATATATAATAATATAATAAATATAATATCTTATATATTTTTTTAATATATTTTTAATTTTTTTTTTTCTTGATGTTGTTGTTTCTCTGACCTGCTCGCGGGAGCAGCTGGCAGAGCCCGGAGCCCGTAAATAAATAAATCATGGATGAGCAGGAAAAGCGATCCGGGATGGAGATCCCTGCCCGGCAGCCTCGGGTTGGAGCTGCCGTGCTGCCCAGACACCATTCCCACCAAACTGTATTCCCGGCATCCCTGAGCCGGGCAGGACATTGCTGCCTCCAGTCCAAACCCTCCCTACCAGCAGCTTTTGGGAAAATGGCCAAATGCCCTCGTTTCATCCAATTTTGTGCCACCTTGGAAGTGATAAAACCATAAAAATCCACCTGCAGTGACACCAACTCTCACACCAAAGGGTGACTCCACTTTTCTAAACCAGCAGGGATCCCAGCAGGACTTTGGGTCTGAGCACCAGACCCCATCACGACCAAAACACTAAATAAATGCACTTTATGCTGTTAAAACCCACCCTGGAGCCACCAGAGAATCCCAGAATGGTTTGGGTTGGATGGGACATCAAAACCCATCTCAGATCAGGATGCTCCAAGCCCCATCCAGCCCTTCCAGGGATGTGAGGAGCCTTCCCCTCCACTCACCTCCTCCTGGAGCACCAGCAGGCAAATACCCCTGCAGCAGCAGGAGGGGGGTAATTAAACCTCTGCCTCTCTCGAGCAGCTCCTAATTAAGCCATTAGCACAGCTCCGGGGTTGATTGGCTGGAATGGGGCACAGGTCTGCCCTGGGGATGGGGGCATTGCCCCCCCAAACCTGCCAGAGCCAGCCTGGCACACCTGCACTGCTTTGGGGCTGAGCCCAGGGTCCCTGGCAGACAGGTGAGCTCTGTGCTGCTCATTAAAGTGCTGCCAGATCATTTCCTCACATCACATCGTTCCTGGGCCCTGCCAGGCTCATTAAGGAATTGCTCAGTGCTGGCACCAGTTTTGGGGCTCACCAGGAGTGCAGAGGGTGCAGGTGGTGCCTGCTGGGGCTCTGAGCACTTTGCTGAAATGACAAAAAAGGAGAGGAACCAAAGCAAAACAATGGGTGAGGACATGTCTCAGGCTGTAGCTGCTCTGACTCTGCCCAGGTGATGTCTCACTGATAAATTCAGGTCAGGGTTTCTGTTTAAACACCTCTCCCCTGCCAACTTCCTGTGCCTTGGCTCCCCACCATGGATTTCTGCTCCCATCCTGGCTGGCTGGAAGGTGTGTCACCTGCTTTACATGAGTCTGCCCTAAAAAGGCTGAGTTCCTCCTGCTCTGGGCTCCCAATCCCATTCCCAATGGATTACAGGAGGGGGAGGACTGGAGGGATTTCAGTGCCCAAGTTCACAAGACACACAGGAACTGAGTGATCTGTCCCTCCCTGTCAGGGTGGCTTTGAATCAGGCAGGGACAGCAGTAGCTGTGTGCAGGCTGCTGATATTCCCAAGCTCCTGTTTGGAAAAATCCTGTTTTTCCTGTTTGGAAAAATCCATGGTACTCTGAGTTCCAGATTATGGGAGATGAGCCTTTCCACAGAAGAAAGTGATGCTTTGAGAGCTTTGCTGCTACTGGGATCACAATTAACAGCAAGCCAGGGAGCTGCAGGGCTGGGATACCCTCCCTCAGGCTATCCTAACCTGATTTTTTTGGAGGTAGACCCCGTGACCTCCCATCTCCATCCTGCCTGTGAACACAGAGCAGCTCAGCAGAGCCTTTCACAGCCTCTCACTCAACCTTGAAATTGTACTGCAGGGCTTCTCCCCCTCTCATTTCCCCTCCACAGCCACGAAATATTCCTGCATCCAGCTCTCCCCATGGTGTCTCCCTGCTCTGCCTGCCTTCCACTGCCAGGGCTGGGATGGCTGCTTGGCTCTAAATGGATGAAATATCACATGGAAAGCAGGTGAAACAAAACCCTGCCCTGCTAAGGAGCTGAATTACCTCTGCTTGCCCTGGACCACGTTCAGGGGCTGCAAGGACATCACTGCCTGACAACCAGCCCCTGCAATATTGTGCCATCAGTCATTTCTTCACGCCTCCTTTTCCCCAGGAGTCTCCCACAAAGGATCCCTGAAAGTGCTTTCCCAAACTACCATCCTATTTTTTTTTTTTTAATAAAACCTATGTAAAAGTGGAGGGCTGTTTTTTTTTATTTTTTTTTTTTTTTTTTTCCAGGAAAAAACATCCCATGCCTCCTGCTTCCAATTTTTTTTTTTTTTTGGGAAACACAGTGATTTTGTCCCCCCAAATCACAAGCCCCAGGGGAATGGTGGTCTCCTCCCTTTCCCACAGATTTCCAGCACCCCATGGTGCAGTCTGGGTTGGGATGGTGGCGTGAGGGAGGCAGCTCCCCTCCTGCTGCCCTCTCATCCGAGTCACAGAATTAATTTCTAGAGCCACCTTGGAGTTCTCTTCTCGACCACCTGTGCTGTGGCTGACAGTGAGCTGGCTTTTCCTCTGTGAAATTAATTTCCAGGTCCATTTCACACAGAATTTTAGGGCCAATATTAGGATCATGCTGTTTGTTTAGGAATTTATGAGTGAAGGATGCTGGTGAGAAAACTGAGCAAAGTTAAGGGATTGCTGGAATTCTCTTTCCAAAGAAGAAAAGCACTGAAAGAGCAGCTGGGGTTGTTGTTTTTTTGGTTTTTTTTTTGGTTTTTTTTTTTCCTTAGAAATACAGACATACTGGGTTTCAAATTGCATCTTTGTAAGGTGATACTATGGAAACAGCAGGAGGGGCAGAAAGTAGAGTCACCTTTGAGGCACAGACCTAATTTTGTGGGAATTCCTCAGGGATTTTGTGCTCACAGGTGGGGTCCAGGTGAGCTACCCCAGCACCAAGCATTCCTATGGTGATAACACAGGGCAGGAAGGATCAAGGTGATTTTGGTGAGCCCTAAAAAAGCCTTGCAGGACCTGGCTGAAGCTCTGCACTCTGCAGACCCCCAAAGCAGCCTGACTGCACAATTGTGTCCCTGTGCAGCCCAAGGTGGAGCCAGCAGGACCTGTCCCCTTGTTAGGTCCACAAAGTTAACGAGGGTTTAAAAAAAAAAACCCTTTGGAGCAACTCTGTGCAGCTGGAATTTGTGATTTCCTAGTGATGGGCAATGTTTGTAAACTTTTGTAAGCTCAGTGCTGATCTGGATCAAGAGCAGTGACAGCAGGAGGGGACAACAGTGGGGCCACCCTGAGTCACTTCATGCCATGCACCTGAAGCACCTTTTCCTCCTTAGCTCAGAGCCCTGCCTCACCAGCTCGTTTTTTTTTTGTTTTTTTTTTTTTTCCTTCCCCTTGGTTTATTCTTTCTTCCTCAACAGAGGAAAAGCTGCCATCTACAGGCACAGAGAATGCTCGAGCAGGAGCAGAGAATCCACACAGCCTTTCCCATGTCCCATGTCCCCTGCCATCACACCCTGGGCTGGGCCCCCATCCCTGTTTGGGGTCAGGGAACACCAAAAATGTGGAAGATGAGCTCCCCCCTGCCAAGCCCACCTGTGTTTGACCTCGCTGCTAACTCAGGTGGAGCAGCAAGATAAAAACCTTGAAAAAGGGGAGGTGAGCACCCATATCCACAGCCCTGGGGTGGGCACCAGCAAAGGGGACACAAAGGAGTTTTGGTCAGGGTGTTGCCTCAAGGAAATCCTGTGCTGCTCACAAATTCCAGCCCCATGGGTCTCACCTTGCTCCTCTTCTGCTCTTCCACTTTCCTCTCATTGAACCCCTTTTAATCAAGTCCACACATTCATGATTTAAGAAGGCAAGCCAGGAAAAGCAGAAGCTGCAGGAAGAAGGGGTCCCATCCATCAGCAGAGGGATGGCAGAGCCTGCTCCATCCACACTGGAATCCAGGCACTCCCAGCTCCTGCGTGATAAATTGGGAGGAAAAGTTTCTCATCTCACTTTGTTCTCTCAGCGCCGTCCAACAGAGCACAAGCCTGTCTAATCAGGAGCTACAGTCCTCCACCATCTGCTTGGAGCCTAATTACAAATGCAGGAAAATAATGTGCTTTACAATTGCACCAGTAAATGCTGTAAATGATTTAAATGCATGCATATGTTCCCTGCAGAATTCAGCATGCATCTGCGACTTCTTCTGCTCACATTAGGCACACAAATCAAGGGAAAAAATACCCAGATCTGATGAACAGCATGTCCCTAGGATGGTGATTTTTATCCCTTTTTTTTTTTTTTCTTTCCCCTGCTGGAATGGCAAACAGGGCTTTTTTGTAACAATTCATCCAGCAGCGTTTTCTTTGCTTCCATTTTAAAAACTGTTTATCACTGCTGTGTAAATATAGTACAAATTACTCCATAAAACATGCAAAAGGAGAACAGCAGCCGGGCAGGCCTGCAGCTGCCTGGCAAGGTTTCAGAGCCAAGGTTTGCTTCTTCCCTCTGGGGCACCCATGGAAGGGGCAGGAGCAGCTCAGCTCCTCTGCTGAGGATGGGGGCCCTTCCCAAGCCCCCAGTGATCACTTGTGTTTCATAGGATGGGTTGGAAAGGGCCTCCACAGAGGTGAGAGGGGACAGAACCAGGTCAGGCATGGGCTCAGTTGGTTTCCTTTGAGCACAAGCTGCAGCAGATGCATCTCCTCCCCTTTGTGCCCTTTTATCCCTTCTCCCTTGCACCCTGTTGCCTTTGCTGCTGCTTTGCCAGTTCCCCCTTGGCCAACTGGATTTAACTCCAAAGGCTGCTGGAAAAGGCAGTGTGGGGCAGGCACAGCATCCCCTCTGTGCTGGGCTGCCCAGCAGGACTGGGACTCTCCAAACCCTGGGTCACAGTGCCAGCAGTGCTGGGCACCAGGCAGGGATTTGTGTCTGACTCTATTTCACACCACGGGCTCACCCTCAGGAATTCTGCAATGCAGGAATTCTGCAGTGGGATTCCTGCAGTGGGATTCCTGCAGTGGGATTCCTGCAGTGGGATTCCTGCAGTGGGATTCCTGCAGGGCTCATTTTACACCCACAGATGAGAGGGGGCCAAGCCCTGTGGAAAGCACATGGTCCTCCCTGTGCCAGCTGGATCAACACTCACCTTCCTCAGCTGGGAGATGGGCAAACAACCCTGCTGGCTGAGAAACAAAATCTGGGAATGCATTTTTTAGACATATGGACCCAGCTCAGCTCCAGCCCTGCCCACACCCAGGATCTGTCTCTGGAACTCAGGTACCTTAGTTCTGGGGAGTAGCTCCTTCTTGTAAAGCTCTTGCAGAACCAGCAGGCAGTGTAATCTCCCAGCTCCATGCCATGAGGTAGGTTTGGATCTCTGCAGTGCTCCTCTTGGCTACAGCATCATTCCAGCCCTGGCTGCTTTTGCTGTCAAAGATGCATTTATCACAGATAGATCATGGAATAAGTTTGGGATGGAAGGGAGTGTGATGATCACCAAGCTCCAACTCAACCCACCCAGGCACAAGATGTGGCTGCACTGTGGTACATCCCAGACCCAGCAGCCTTCACCATCATTTATTTCCCTCCTCATCCCACTTTTCCTTACCTGGAGCTCCTTGGCATGGCCCATGCTGAGCAGCACGTGTGGCCTCTCCCAGGCACTGTGATTACTTCCCTGCTGTTATGTGCAATTCCCTATAAATTATCCCTCTCCTTTTGCAGGGGGATCACCCACAGCTGATGGCTCAGAGGCCTGGCAGCATCCACCCCTGTACTGTGGCATTCCCACCAGCATTTATTCCCAGACCTGGTTCTTACCCAGTTTGCATCTATATTGATTTTCCCCCTCATTTATTAACCTTCCTTAGCTGCATACCACCAAAACCAAAGGATAAATCCCATTTTTGCTCCAGGAATGCTCTCCACACCTATCTGCACATCCTTTGGGGATATTCCATATAATAACTGTGCTGTCAAAGCAGTGATCTCAGGGCTCCTTCACCCAGCCCATGCCAGGGATTTCTCTGAGTTTACAATCCAAGCTGGGAGGGAAGGATGACCAGAAGGAAAAATGCAAGCTGAAACTGCATGCATCAGTGCATCTCCAAGAGAAATTATTCCAGACACCAGCACTTGCACAGGATCAGGAATGATCTTTATTAGCAATGGTACCAGATAATTAAGTTCTCCCTCCAGAGGAATTTTCCTGTAACACAGAGAGGAGGAGCAGAGATGCAAAGCAGTAAAAAACCAAGCTGATGAACCCTTCACCTGGGTCAGGGCAGTCCCTGGCCAAGTGCTGGAGGCCAAAGGGCTGAGAGAGCATCCCAGTAATGGAGCACCTGCTCCTAACCCAATCTTAAAGGAATTAATTTCCACAGACAGCATCTCTGAGGCATCACTGCACTGCCAAGCTCTGCCATTACACCCTTGCTTATCAGTTCACCTCTTCCAGACCATAAATCCAGCCAATTTGAGAAAATAAATACAATAATTGGATTTAGCCCAGGCTGTGCTGGCATATGGGAGTGTAAATGACTTTAAAAGCCAGTCATCTTTGGGTGGGTTGTATTTTTTGGGTGTCACAGTAGCTCACCCCTCTGAAAACATCTGGAGGCCATATGGTGCCTGTCTACAGGAATTAACCAGATTTCTGCTGTGAACCTCACACCAGGGCCTGTCTCATACCTCTCACAGAGCTCTCTGAACACACACTGAAAACACCTTAAAAACCCCAGGTTAGGCCCACTCAGCATTTCCCCTTCCTTGAGGGTCACACCACAGTCACAGCAGGAAAAATGCTCCTCTCAGCTTGGTCAGGGAAGAGTCCCCAACACCAGTGGCACCATGCTAAGAGGTAGGTGATCCCTCAATTCAATTTTACATGGAAAAATTCAAGCAAAATTCCAAGTGGAGCAGTTTCCCTTATATACATATATAATTTTTTGTGCAATGATTGTATGAAATCTGTGCAAAACTGTGCTCTGATCCCTGGGACAGCTGCTACTCACTCCCTAAGTTGTGTGAAGGTGCTCCAGGGCTCAAATCCCTTTTAGTTCAACACCACCATCACAGCTGGGTGAGGGGTGATCTCCCCCAAAGACCACCCAACCCCTGAAGGGCTGAACTTAGTGCAGCAGTAAAACCCAAGGTGCCCCCCAAAAGCCCTGGGTTCAGCTTAAAACCACTGGCACAAGGGTAAGGGATGGTATCCCTGTGTCCCTGGTGCTTCCCTGAGCTCCCTGGGGAGAATGAGGCTGTTTTGGTCCCTGCACAGGGCATGCCCCTTCCCAGAAGGGAGACTTTCCCTCTGCATCTCCCCTGGATGCAGCTACAACCCCCTCCCAAGACAGGATACCTGACTTTTTTTGGGGAAAAAACCCAAACCCTGAATACCCAACAGCAGCTCCACAAACTGAGGGCATCCTCCTCCTCCTCCTGCCCCTCTACACGAGGTGCACCACAAAAACAGCACAGGCAGACCCCAGAGCCAGCCCCAGCACGAGGTAAAAGGTCATCACCACCCCTGCTGCCTCAGCCAGCTCTTTGGGCACGATTTTGGGGCCATAGACCATGACCAGCGTGCCCAGGTAGCCATTGCTGAGCCCCAGCAGTGCTGTGAAAACCACAGGGTAGAAGTCCTGCTTGAACACCACAGTCTGGATGTGAGCCCGGGGCTGGTAGTTGCTGAGGATGAAGAGAGGGAGGAAGATGGTTCTGAGGAGCACAAGGGCAGGCAGCAGTTTGCTCTTGGGGCCAGGCAGCTGGATCCAGGCAGTGACCTGCCTCCCACACCAGTCAGCAAAGTTGTACAGGAGGAAGCACGTGAGCGGTGTGAAGTACTTGGTGCTCCACGGGCTCCCCGAGGATTTGCTGACAGACTCGATGTTGGAGGAGAGGGAAGGGAAGATGATGATGGAGATGAAGAAGACATAGAAGAGGCAGAAGCCCAGGAGGGCAGTCTTCTGCAGGATGGGGCGGAGTGGGGGGATGCCAGTGCTTCTTGTGCCTCCTGGCTGTGCCTCGTCCTCCACGGAGCTGTCAGGGGGCACAGTGACCAGAGAGGGGCTCTCCTTCTGGCTGCTCAGGTAGTACCTGGAGAAAGAGAGAGAGAGAGGAGCATGGGGGGAATGCAACTGGGATTTGGAGAGAAGTGACTCTTGCAGAGCCACCATCCCCCTGCACCCTCAGCGTTCACAGAGGGGACCTAACTGCATGCAGGCACTTGGGGGCTACAAGCACCAACCAGACCAGTGGGTCACACACACACGATGTGGGGACACTGCTGGCTGGCTGGCTCACCATTAGGGCTCTCTGCTGACTCCACAAACTCCAAGCTCTGCTGTTTTGGGAGTGCTAGTGACCCTGGGAGAGCTCGGCAGAAACTCGGCACGCGCCCAGTTTCAGCCTGTGGTTTCAGAGAAAGGGGAAGCGTGGCTGGCGGTGTGACAGGGACCAGCACAGCCAGGATCCCACTGCAATCCCACTGCTAACCCCCCACAGGATGCCCCTGGCACACACCTGGAGTACTCCAGCCTGGGCAGGAGCAGGTACACCATGATGCAGATGACGATGAAGATGTCGGCAGTGAGGAAATAGGCCAGGGCGCTGTCGGTGACGTCGGCTGCTGCTGCCAGGTCTATCACAGAGGCCACGGCGCTGATGGTGCCACCCATGGCCTGGCCTGCGTGGGGGAGCAGAGGTGGGCACACTCAGGGACACACAGAGCAGCAGGGGCAGCCCAGAAGCTCTTGTGACACGCACAGGGGACACAGCTCAGGTCCTGCCCCACGCCCGGCTCAGGGTGCAGCTGCACGAACCAGCTCCTCTCCATTCCCACACCTCAGGTGCCACCCTGCGTCCCCTTCCAACACAGCACAGGGCTCAGGGTGGGACACAGCCCTGCAGAAAAAGTCCAAACCTCTTCCAAAGCCTAAACCTGCCTTTCTGCCAGCACACACAGAATCAATCTCTCTTCTGCACTCCCCCAGATGGGAACTCAAGCCACCGGAGGCAGGAATGCCATCTCAGGGATGTGGTGCTTTCCTTCTCTGAGATAAACTCATTAATACACTCCTGTCTCAGCCCCAGGAAAAATCTCACCATCCTGATTTTCCCCCCTCTTCTCCTCTTGGTTTGTCAACCATTCCACAGCACATTTATAATGTTATCAAAGCTCCAGGGAGCTCATCACTCACAGCTCCCAACCTGCCCCTCATCACTTGGGGAAATGCTGATCAGAAGGGAGCAGACAAGGCAAAGCTGCAGACCCCTCTGCTGGAAATGGCAGGGCAGGGGGATGCCATCTCCTTCTCTCCTTTCTCCCTGCACCCAGCAGCTCTCAGGGTCAGTTTATGGCTATTTACAGAAACCAAAGCTCATGTGACCGAGCGAGTTTCTCCTTCAGCAACTTCCCTTTATCATTAGGACAAAGTTAAGCTTCTAAAACAAAACCCCAGAGGGAGGGGAGAGAAAACCACGGAGCTGAGCAGGGAAAGTCCAAGAGCACAATGCCAGTGGGATCACCCAACCTGAGATGAGAGCCTGCAGGTTCCTCATGGGGAAGCAGCTGCTCAGGCCAAAGATGCTGCTGGAGAAAACAGTGGAGGCACTGCTGACCACAGCCACGCAGCCCACGGTGAGGGCAAAGAAACTCGTGGTCCAGGAGGAGGTGTCCACCTTCACCAGCACTGTGATCACCAGGAAAACAGCCAGCATGACAAAGAGGGAGGACAGGATCCGGACACTGGCAGGAACCCTGGCATAAGGGGAAGGAGTTTGAGGTTCAAACGTGAAGGCTCGACACGGGAGCACAACTGCTGTGCTGGCAGAAGGGGCAAAGAAAACAAAGAGAGGTGGGAGGAGATGAGGAAGCAGGGAGGCAAGGAGCTGGAAGCTGGAGATTAGGCACTCAAACCTGTGCCTGCAAACATGCAGGAGTTTGGTGTGGGATAAAGAAGGGTACAAATGAAGATCTGAGATTTAAGCCAAGCTTGCAACAAGGTGCAGCTGGTCCATTTCTTATCCTAGTTCAAGGGCTGGTGTTGCTCCTACCTGGATGAACTTGGCTTTTGTTGATGACAATAAGGGTATTTTTAAGAGGGAAGACTGTTTCCAACCAATTAACCAAGGAATTCATGAGGAATGTATTTACTCAAGCCAGCTGCAGGCATGTGTGGAGCAAGGTGCTTCTCCCACTTCATCTCATCTGGCTGCAACTCAGGCAGGGGCAGGGGAATTTTGGCTGCACAGGGAGGCTCAGCTCATGGGTCTTCCCCTGAGGGAAGGGCAGCCTGAGCTGGGAAGATGGAAATAAGACAGGAGCAAAGCCAGGGAGAAACATGGTTTGGGTACTTGGGATCAGAGCAACACTTACTTGTTGACAAGCAAGAAGTTTCCAATCAGGCACAGCACTGAGGGCACAGTGGAAGCAATGGAGATGTAACTCTCAAAATAGTCCTGCCAGGAAAAAAAAAAAAAAAAAACCAAAACAAAAGTAAAAAAACCTTTTAGGAGGGAACAGCACATGAATTTCAGATCTTGAATATGACACAACAGGGAGTTATGGTGTAGGTGTCCACCTTGTTGTAGAGTAGCCCATGCTGCAAATTGCTCAGGGCAATGGGAATTCTGGGATTTTTCCTCCCAAAGCCCTGGGCTATTTCAGGAAATCAGGGACATAAACTCAGAAAGAAAAAAAAATAAACAGTGAAAGAAATAGCTGCCATGGTGCTGTGCACTATCAAAGCATGTCTGCTCCCTCTCCTGTCCTTGAGGAGCTTAATCTCATTTTTTTGCTGCAGGAATCTCAGCCAGCAGGTAGGAGGATGCACACAAAGAGGAGGATGACCTCCATGTCCACCCCTATCACAACAGGTTTTCATTTCCTGCACTTATCCAGCTGCAGAGATGGGGCTCTCACCATGTCCAGCCAGGAGAAGGCACTTGGCAGGTTTTCTCTGCACAGTTCATTATTTTTTACAGCTTTGCATCACTTTTAATCAGTTTACAAGCACGTTTGCCTCTTCTTCCCTATCAGGAGTTTCACTGGAAACAACAGGAAACCTAATAATCACTCCTAGAGGGTCCAGATAGGCAGAGGCTTAAATGCCTGTGCTTATGGCATCAGCTCAGCCAAGCAGGAGCTCAAAGCTCTGTGGCCACACGATGAATCACAGGAGAAAAGACAAAGCAAAATGCAAAAGCTGGCTGCTAGAACTCCAGCTTATTTACCCACCTACTTGAAACAAACCTCCAAAGCATCCTGGGGATACTCAGTAAACCTCCAAGTTAATTTGCCTCTGCTTCTGGGGAGGAAAAATGACTTTCTAATGCTTTGCACCAAGCAGAAGTGCACTCAAAGTAACCCAGCAGAGATGCTCTGTTTTGAGCATCCCAGGGAAATATTCATTCATTCCCAGCAAATGGGCTCACACCAGCAGAGAGAAGAGAATTGGGCAAGTACTTAAGAGCCTTTGCATCACATTTTTAATGCAGCAGCAGAATGGTGGGTGGCAAATTTAATCCATGCCTGGACCAATGGAAAATACTTGGTTCCATACTCCTCTCTCCTGCTTGTTAGGTTTTAATCCACCTCCAGTGGCAACTCTTCTCCCTCCTTGGGTATTCATATGAAAGATATGCTTTCATTTTTGGCACTGCAGGATATACCTAGTTCTTCTCCCTTTCTGCTGAGCCCTTAAAATGAACCCACAAAGCACACACTTACTTTACCTAAACCCAGCTTTTTTCAAGAGGATCAGTGTGATGTAGGAGCAGCTTACACCTGTAGCATCCTGCTGTAAGCACTTCCTCCCCATCAAAAAAGCAGCTGACCTTAACAACTATGAAAATTAGAAGAGCTGTGGGTGTACAGGAGTGAGAAATCCTAGGGTGTCACACTTGGCCCCGTGTTTATATAAAAACAAAAAGCACCTGAACAAGCTCTGCCATGAGAGGAGGATGTGATGCAGCCTCATGGCTCCAACACTTTTTTCAGTCACAAAGAAACCAACTCATGGCTTTGTCAGGGAGGCAGGGGGAAATAATACTGCTGTGGCAGGAGAAGCAAGAGAAAGCAGGCTTTTTGGGACAAAAAAAGGCCACTAAACTGCCACCCCATCCATCACCACATGACAAGCTCCTCACTCCACATGCCACAAGGCAGATGTTGATCACTGCAAGGAGATACTTATGGCACACCTGCCACATCATGAAAGAGACAAAAAAAACCAAAATACCACAAAGACAGCTTGCACTGTAGAAATTGTCCTGTGAAAGGCTTTTTTTTAGATTCACCTTAATACTTAGCAGTCCAAAAACAGGTAAAAGGCAGACCTCAAAATTATTTGAAGCATTTTCCCTGCAGCTATTTGCAAACAAATGCAAAATAAACCTTTCTGGTTTCCAGCAGGTGAGATCCTAGAGGATGTTCTGGGGAAGTGGAAGGGGGAAAAGAGCAAGCTAGGAAGGAAAGCAGGTTGTTTTTTCTGCCTCAAAAGCAGCACTCACCCTCAGATCTGAGGTCACCTGCCCCTCTGGGCCCGGCTCATCTGAGCAGTTCTGCAGCTTGTACCTCCAGTAGTGCTTGGCCGTGATGAAGAAATTCCAGGGCAGCAGGGAGCCGATGCCCAGGAGGAAAAATATCACGTAGGCAGCATTCCAGCGATCCCCTGGCTTCTGCCGGCTGTACCTGCTCCCCGCGGGATCCTCCAGCAGGGGGTCCTGGTCCGGGGGAAGGCTGGTGCCTGCCGGGATCATCGTGCTGGCACGCTGGGAAAAACAAAAACAAGGGTATTGTCACACCAGGGCTGATTACAAGCTCTGTCCCCCATGGAATCACTGAGTGGTTTGGCTTGGAAAGGACCTGAATGGAAGGGACCTGAAGCCTATCTCACTCACATGGGGACACCTTCCACTAGCCCAGGTGGCTCAGAGTCCTGTCCAGCCTGGCCTGGGACACTTCCAGGGATAGGCACAGCTTCTCTGGGCAACCTGCGCCAGACAAACACCGCAGGAGCGTGGAAAGGCATGGGGAAAGGGACTGAGACTCAGCAGATTAATTAATAATTAACCTGTCCCCGTGGATTTGCAAGGGTAAGAAACTTCGCGTAGCTCAAAAAGAAGCCAAAGCAGCAGCGCCCAAGGGCTGTGCAGAGGGAGGTGTAAACACCGAAAGGACTCGGAAACCACCACAGCATCACCGGGGCTGGGCGGAGCGGCTCCCAAACCCACACGGCTCTGGAAAATGACTCATAGAGACCCACGGAGCAGGAAAAGCACCTGTGGCCGCCGCAGCGGCCGGGCCGGGGGCGCCGGGCCGGGCCGGGAGCCTCGGAGCCGACCCCGCCCACAGAGGAGGAGGAGGCGGAAATGCCGGAAACCGCGGATTTTACAAACAAAACGGGGAATTTCGGGAGCGGGCAGCGCCGCCTGCCTGCCTCCCTCTCTTCAGCCTCCCACTCTACCCACACATCCCCCTCTGCCCGGCCCGGCCTCGCAGCACTTACGGGGATCCCGCGCGGTTCCGGTCCCGGTCCGGTCCCGCCGCCACCGCCGCCTCAGGGCCCGCGGGCCCGCCCCGCCCCGCCTTTTATGGGCAGGCCACGCCCGCCTGCCTTGTGGCCACGCCCATCCTCAGGGCAGTGTCAATCATATCATGACCACGCCCACAAACCACAGAGCCACGCCCATCCAGCCACAACCACGCCCACTCACCCGTGGCCACGCCCCCACGCGGTTTAACCACGCCCCACAGGAGAAACAAGCCCTCTATATACTGACCACGCCCATAGTGTTTAGGCCACGCCCGCTACATGTTGACCACGCCCCTCCATCCCAAATCCTCCGTGCCAAACCCCCGAGCTGCTCTCAGGGCTGGGAACTCCTGTATATGGTTTATAACTTTTTTTTGCAGCTCCTTTTTGTAGTATTTTTGCATTTTTGTAAATTTTTATATGCTTTAATGAATTTTTATATTTTAATAAATATGACAGTAGCTAGGGACACAAGCCAGTTAGGTAGCTGATAGTGAGTAGGGACAGGACTTTTTATTTTTATTTCATAAAGCATCAATTACCACCTGGTTTGGACCAATTAACCGGATTTGTCCAAGGTGGACAGGCCACCTTTACTTAACCCGAAAAAAGAACATATATTATTTATTTATGTATTATTTATATGTGTTTGAAAAATAGCCAGGCTGGGAGAGCTGGTGTTGCTGGAAAGGCTGAGCTGGAACAGAGACCAGACCCAGCAAAAGGGATAAAATAGGGATTTATTGAAAGGCTGCACCTTGGGAAGTGCAAGAGCCTGGGCAAGGCTATATCCAAATCAAATCCAAGCTGGATCCCAGTCAGGAATTTTTAAACTGTTATAACTTTTGGTTCATCCACATACTGGGGTCAATTATCCAAGCACAGCCCCGGGCTATGGAGTCTCAGCCCCCTTTCCCTCACTGTTGTTTATGTTTTTGGGTACCAGTTGTCCTTGATTCTCCAGCTAGAAAGGAATTGTTTTGTTGAACTCCCCTGTGAAGAGACCTTGCTAACTCTAAAAGGAAGTTTCAGAGTTACACACTAAGCAGCAGAGATTCTGAAAAATATACAAGCTAAAACCCAAGGTGTCACTGGGGGTGCTGGAGAGAGGAGAGGAGAGGAGAGAAGAGAAGAGAAGAGAAGAGAAGAGAAGAGAAGAGAAGAGAAGAGAAGAGAAGAGAAGAGAAGAGAAGAGAAGAGAAGAGCTCCAGGGAGACCTCAAAGCCCCTTCCAGTGTCTTCCAGGAGAGCTGGAGAGGGACTGGGGACAAGGGATGGAGGGGCAGGACACAGGGAAGGCTTGAGAGGAGCACGTGGATTTCTCTGCAGAGGTTTCTCCTTGTGTCGCTGCAGGGGTTTGGCTGAATTCTTAGGGGAATTGGCAAACTGAGTGTTTCAACAAGGTGGAATTGGGCACCAGGCTGGTTAAAATTATCCATAGATGTGGATAAGAAGGATGGTTTAGTGCAAAAAGTGGCCAGAGAAAGCAATGTGGGAGGTGGAGGTTAAAGGAATTCAGATGTGAAGAAAAGGACAAGTGGGAATGGCTTTAAACTGTCAAGAGGGCAGGTTTCTATGGGATATTGGGAAGAAATAATTCCCTGTGAGGGTGGTGAGGCCCTGGCACAGGTTGCCCAGAGAAGCTGTGGCTGTCCCATCCCTGGAAGTGTCCATGGCCAGATTGGAACAAAGTGGTCTGATGGAAGGTGTCCCTGTCCAGGGCAGGGGGTGGGACAAGACAAAATCTGTAACATCCATTCCAAACTAAATTAAACCATGCTAGGACTCTTTGGAAAGGTTATCCCTTCTCAGAAGCATCTGCCTCAGCATCCTGGAAAGCCCCAGGGCAGCAATTTCCTCCCCATTTGTGCTCAGTGGCTGCAGCATTCCCACTCCTGCCCAGAGCACGGACAATGTTGCCATCTCCTGGTGAGCTGAGTGACCCAGGCAGGGACAGTGGGCTCCTGGAACCTCCCTGAAAACCCTTCTGGCTTCCTTCCCTGGCTGGGACTGAAGCAGGGGAGCAGCAGTAATCCCCAGGCAGGAGAGGGAAGGAACTGGGATGCCTCACTTGCAGCTGCAGCTCCTTGTTCCATTCCCCCTCCCAAATTATCCCTGGTCTTTGCTGCAAGGGGCATTGCTTTCTGTAGGATATCCTTTGGGGAAGGGAATGAACTGCTTGGGAGGGTGGCTTAGCCCACGAGCCACAGCTGTAGCCCTTGTCTCCTGCCTTGGAAGCACCAATGTGAGCCCAAAACAAACCATCAATACCACAATCAATCTGCAAATGCCAACACAGCAGGAACCAGTGAGTGATGAACAGGAGAGGAGCGAGCAGATTGTTTCCTTTTTTTAATTTTTTTTTTTTTTTTTTTTTTTTTTATTATTAGACTAGGAAATATAATTTATTGCATAAAAATTAATTTGTTACAATAGGAATGCTAAACTTTATTTACAGTTCTTTAGTTTACAGAATAAACAGATGTGGGTTTAGAGGACGCCACCAGGCCCATCCCCTGGACATATAAATATGGAAACACATTTTGGAGCAAGAGATGGACACTGCCAGCATGCCATGGACCACGGGGCTGCCTTTGCCAAAATGCTTGGCTGGAGAAACCCCTGGATGTGGAGAGAGGCATGGAGGGCTCCTGGGAGCTGGAGGCAATCCCTGCACCCCCCCTGCCCTGCTGCAGGTTCAGAAAAATTGGGAGAATCTCCCCAGACTTCAGCCAAGCCAGCTGCCTGCCCAAAGGAAGGGGAGGATGAGCACAGAGGGATGGAGAGAGGCACCCAGGGGCAGGATGGAAGGATGGATGGACAGACAGATGCACAGGGATCCATAAACCAGAGAATGGGAGCGAGAGAGATTCCGAGGCGTGACCTGAAAGGGCATCCCATCCCTCAGAGAACACAGAGAATTCCTTTCCTGGAACTGGGAAGGACTGATCCATCTGCATTGCTCCATCGAGCCTTTATTGCTCTCCAAATTTGCTTACTCTTCCTTAGCTCAGAGGGTCTCACAAATGGTCAAATCCCAAAGGATGGATAAACCCCTTCCCATGTGACACAGGAGCTCAGCCAGCAGCAGTTTTCCCACCCAGCACAAGGGGAAAAGATCCCTCCTCTCCCACAGCCTTGAAAACCCAGCAAGAAGTGAACCCCAGCAGCTCAGTGCCTCCCTCAGGAGCTGCCCAGAGGAATCCTACCCCATCCCAGCAATACTGAAAGCTCCTCCCGAGCTGCCCCGTGCAGGTGACACTCTCCAGGCTCCCTGAGTCTGCTCCAGCACTTTGTGGGATTCTACAACACCCTGCAGCCAGAGCAGGACATGCCCCTAATACTTCCACTGATGGAGAATCCACAGCCTGGCTGTGTGACCTAGTCTAATCCTGAGCTTACCACCCCCTCCCAATTTTATTTTATTTTTTTAAACAAATTTCTAAGATACAGCACTCAGTGAGTAACTATTTCTACCTGCAGGCAACCTAATTTTTTTTACCTTCATCAAGACACCGTATCTGTGTGAGGAACCTCATTCCTGCCTACCTCTTGGTTATTTTCCATTCATCCCACAGCTTCTCCATCGTTATAAAAAGCCTATTCCAGGGAAAAAAACAGGAGCTGCAGTGAGGGATGGAAACCTGATGCTGTCCCTCATGTGAAAATGCTCAGCCTGGTTTGCAGCTTGGGAACACCAGAGTATCCCTCCCTGAATCCGTGCTGAAATACTGCATCAAAATCCAGGCAGGAGTGCACAGACCTGAAATGGAGGTGGTTTGAAGTGGCCACTCTGCCAGCCTGTGCTCTCCACACCCACTCATCACCTCCCTCTGACCCCCAGGGCCAGGTTTGGGGTGCTCACTGCAAAATCCTGCTGGGTTTACATCATCTCCTCCTCCTCCCCTTTAGCCTCGAGTCCGGAGGTTGGCGCAGGACTGAAATCTTTGGTTTGTACTGAAGTGATGCAAATGAAGGCGCAGTCATCCTAAAAAGCTCCCCCAAACCATGCCAGGGAAGAATTCACTAAAAACACCCATCTCTGGATGCACTCTCCCCACCCTGAACCCTAAATAAAGGGCAGCATCCCTCATCCCTCCTTGCAGGTGGAGCGGGACCCGTCATTCCCACTGCCAGGGAAAAGGGAGTTTGCAAGGACAAAAGCCTTGGGAAAGGTCTGAGCTGGCCCTGAACCAGAGGGGTGGAGAGGCACTTCACCCTCCAGACTCCCTGGGGATCCCAGGATGTGTAAACATGTTTTGCTCAACTTGGATCACACGCTTTTCCCTACAGGAGTGTGTCCATTGAAATCTCTCTCTCTGCCACCCCCGACCACAGTGACGCTCTTGCTCTCACACACCGAAAAAAAAGAGATTTATAAATCTGTCTTTTTTTTTTTTTTTTTTTTTTTTCTTTTTTAAAAAGGACACATCCAAAGATCTGGATAATAAATTATTTGCGTTTCCTAAGAAACTGTTTTTTTTTTTTTTTTTCCTTTTTTTTTCTTTCCTATTCGCCTGAAGCCTTTGACAGAAGTTAAGCCTGGATTGCATTCGTCTCTATTAAAGGAGGAGGGAGGGAACCCAAAAAGAAGAAGGAAAAAGGAAAGCCCCCATCCCAACTCGAGAAAGCCCTAACTCCTCCCCGTACCACGAGGAGGAGGATGCTGTGTAACACTTGGATTGCTTGTAAACGCTGAGGACGGGTCTCTAAGGCTGACAGTGACGCGGGAGAAGCGCTGACCTCTCCCTGCTCAGGACGGATGTGCCTCCCCCTGCCTGTGGAGGGAGGACTTTTCCTCACCCCCCTGCTTCATGCTCCTGGCCCCCCAGGCGTGGGGAGCACCTTCAGCAGTCCCCCTCGGTGGCCATGGCCACCAGCATCTCGCTCTTGCCCATCTCCTCTAAGGCACTGGCCAGGGTGTTGAGGTTGCCGTCGTCCTGGTGCTCGGCTTCCCACAAGTCCAGGAGCACCCCGGTGGGGCTGGCTTTGGTGGCAAAGTAGTTCAGATACCTGAAAGGGAGAAGAACAGGGTTGGGCTGCTGTGGTGCCCTTTGGAGGTGGCAGGAGGGAGGATGCTGGACCATCCTGTTTGTTCCCAAGCCTTTTTGGAACACAAACTCCAGTGGGAATGCTGAAACACAAATGGCAAAGCCCTCGAGGGACTGTCTGCAATTTTAGAGCTGGTATCCATGCAAAAGCAATGTAAGCCTTGCTTTGCTGAAATCACCCTTTCTCACTTTGGTTCTGGGGCAAATCCAGGTGGGAATGGCACAGTCCCTGATAAATAAGGGCCATTCAGAGTGACAGCAGACACAGGACTGTGGCACAGATGGATGGCAGAATTGTTTGGCTTAGAAGGGACAATCACCTAGTTCCAACACCCCTGCCATGGGCAGGGGCTCCTTCCATTATCCCAGGTTGCTCCAAGCCCCATCCAGCCTGGATCTGAACACTTCCAGGGATGGGCCAGCCACAGCTTCTCTGTGCCAGGGCCTCGCCACCCTCAGGGCAAGAATTTCTCATCTACACTTCTCCTTTTTCAGTCTAAAGGATAGAGATGGATATAGCTAAGCAGAGCTCTATCCCCATTTATGGATGGACCTATACACAACCCCACAGGATGTCTGCAGCTGACAGGGAGCACAGAGTGAAGGGGGCACAGGAAGGGAAAGCAAAGCCTGGGGAGAGACCCACCGGTCCATGGAGAGCTTCTGGGCCAGAAGTCTCCAGTCGTTGCCCCTGGAGTTGGGAGCATCCAGGCTGTTGCAGATCTTCTGCCGGATGGAGAGGGGGATTTTGAAGGCGTAGGGTCCCACCTGGGTGGTGCTGGTGGTGGTGGCACTGCTGTGGTGGGAGCGGAGGGTGTCGGAGGAGCTGCCGTGCTGGAAGGGGAAGGACAGGGTGAGAGATGCCACTGAAGTGTCCCAGCGTGCTGTCCCCCCTCACCTGCCCCCTGCTCACCTCTCCCAGCGTGACGTGGAGCTGGAAGATCTGCCCTTCCCCTTCCACCTGCCGGACGCAGATCTTGCAGGTGAGCTCGGTGGAGGCCTGGCTGTACCTCTCCAGAGTGAAGGTGCAGTGCAGAGCTCGCTGGCTGCCGCTCCAGATGTGGTAGAAGGGGATTTCCTGGGGGCCACCAAAGCACAGGGCTCAGCAAAGGCTCCAGCAGAGATCCCACATCCTCCACGATGGGACAGCAGGGCATCACAGAGAGCATCCCACCAAAAACACCAGAAAACTGGTCTCCCCTTCCTCCTCTATCCCTTTGGGAGACACCCACAGGCCTGTGGTGCCTGGCTGGAGCTGGTGCTCCCAGGCTCACCTGGTACTTGGCCAGCAGTTTGCTCCTCCACAGCGCGTGGGGGATGTCGTGGATGGACAGGCGCAGGTTGTGGTAGCTGTCCTTGAAGGGCAGGGGCTTGGGCTCCTCCAGCAGGTACCCTCCCAGGGTCCTCTCCAGCTCCAGCACCTCCTGTGGGCAGCAGGACAGGCAGGGTGAGACCGGAGCTGCTGCTCTGCCCATCTCCATGCCCAAAGCCAGCAGGAGCGGGGAGAGGAGTTGACAAGAAGAGCCAGCAGCTGCCTCAAGCCCATGGAAAACAGCTTTTGTCACCCCAGCAGAACCTGCCAGCTCATCTCATACACCAGCCCCATGGAAAACTTGAATTTCCTAATGTGAGCATCCATAAATCCATCTCCATACTCCTTGGAGAACACCAAGCTCCAACACAAGGGTGGGGCACTCTCAATCTGCTTTTAACACCATCCCTTCATCACACCAGCAGTTTTTAGGAGAAAAAGACAAACCAGGAGCCAGAGCCCTGCCTACACCCCCACCTAGAGGGGTGTAGATTTCAATCCCAGCAGGATCCATTGGACAAGTAACAGAGAATCAAACAGCCACAGCACAGGTGGGTCCAGGCAGCCAAAGCATCTGAACTCCAGCTTCCTGTGAATGTTATCTATGCCACAAAATCCTTCCATAGCAGGGGGAGATATGGATCCACGCAGGAATAACAGGATCTATAAAAAAACCTGCCCATCAGCAGCCAAACCTCTGGTGTAATGCCTGCAGGAGGGGTCCCAGCAGAGGAGCTAAGCAACACCCTCTCTGTTTTCTTGGCAGAGGACAAGGAAGGACAGGCAGAGCAGTAAACACCTCATTATTTCACTGTGGTCACTTTGCAGGCAGTTGCATCAGGTTGTCTGCTCCCCAGGGAGCCAGGCCATCCTGAGAGGCACCAGGCAGCATCAAACCGCTTTGGGAAGGGGATATTTACCTTCAGAGCATCTGGCGTGTCCTCCAAGCAGTAGACCTTGAGGCTGTACTCCAGGGAGGTGCAGACACTGGGGGCAAAGATGGCCAGCTGGAGCCTCTTGATGGCTGACCTGGAGTAGGACTCCCCCACAAAGACGTAGGTGCCCAGCTGGTCCAGCAGGACGTGGCAGGACTTGGCTTCCAGCTGGCAGTAGCAGGGAGTGTTGAGGGTCTCCTCATCCAGGGTCACCACTTCCTACAGGGACACCAAGGTTGAGGCTCATCCCTTCATCCCAAGGGGTGTGCCCTTCTGCTGGCTGTGTCCATCCCCCCCCTCACCTCCCAGTTTCCCTGGTGGGACTGTGTTTTCAGCTGGTAGATCCAGTCCGAGGAGCCGACGTCGGCGCAGTGGGGAAGGGTCAGGACGACAGGGCGGCACAGCAGCAGCCCCGTGGGCCCGCAGGTCACAGCTGGGCTCAGCACAGTCTGTGTGCCCTCTGAGGGCAGCCTGGGGAGGGACAGGGCACACAGGTTGGCCAGGGAACTCCCCTGTGGCCAGCCAGGAGCGGGGCAGCTGGTGGGGTGACTTACAGGGCGGACTCAGCCTTGTTGAGCACCAGGTACATCTCATAGAACTTGCCCTGGGGGATGGCCCCGTGGGGCACCAGCAGGCTGACCCCTGGAATGGCACACAGAAGGGGGAATGAGGGAGAAAAATGAGTTAGAAAGCACCCTCCACCCCAGCCAGAGAGCACGAGGAGAGAGGGGAGCCAGGGCAGCACGGAGAGCAGCACCTCCACATCACAGAAACATGGAATGCTTTGGGTTGGAAGGGACCCTAAAAATCACCCAGTTCCAGCCCCCCTGCCTTGGGCAGGGACACCTTCCACTATCCCAGGCTGCTCCAAGCCCTGTCCATCTTGACCTTTAACACTTTGGGGGATGGGGCAGCCACAGCTTCTCTGGGATCTCCCATGGCTGCACTGCTTGCAAGGATGAGGCAGCTTTTTCTTTGCTGGGAAGGAAAATCTTAATCTTTGGGGTTTTTTTGCAAGGTGCCAGCCCTGGACTGATGGCAGGGAAAGATCAAGGCAAGCCCAAGGAGGGTGTAACCTCCAGCCTGAGATGTTTAACTTGGGAACAGCTTTCTGAGCCAGGTTTGGGCTGGCAAAAAGCTGCTCATGCAACTTCTTGACGGTTCAGCAGCTGCACAACCCCAACCTGTGGCTTACCTGTGCCTGGCACGGTGAGCCTTCCCCCCAGGTAGCCAAAAGTGCCACTGGCACTGTAGCCATGCTCCCGGGGCAGGCTGAGGAGGTGCTGGGAGCCCAGCCCTTTGCTCCTGACATTGGCAGTGGCCTAAGGCTGGTGAGGACCTCCATTGTGAGAGCCTTTGTGGGGGGATGGTGGCCAGGACAAACTCAGGCACTCTCTATATTCTGCTCTTGGAATTTGCAGTTTATTGTAAAGGGTGTGGGTATAAAGGGCCCTGACAGGAGCTGCCAGCTGCAGCTCAGAGCAGGATGGAAAGAGAGTGGAGTGGGTAGGAATTCTAAGAGATAAGAGGAGGGAGAGTAAAAGAATGAAGTAAAAGAGAGAGGTAAGAGAAACTAAGTAAGGGAGCAAAGTAAGAGCGGTGTAAGAGAGAGATTTTCCCGTTTACAACACAGTAAATCTCCTTCTATGTTGAATATTCTAATTTCCACTAACCAACCTAATACAAGATACAAATTCTCTAACATTTGAATACAACCTATAGAAATCACTATATTACCATGTTTTACTGCTTTCTTATCTCTAAACCTTATCTCAGACCCTTCCTGTCATGCCTGGAGAGGGTCTCTGCTGGCTCTTTGGGATTTGCAGCATCTGGTATTATCTAAACAAAGGGAGGAGGCCTTCAAGCATCCACATTGCTGCTTCTCAGCCACACAGTTGAAAACTGCTACCATTTCTATCTTGCTTATTGTGGGAGTCCAGGGTGTTCCCCTGGCTTCCCTGAATGCCTCTAGACCCCCCTGGCAGGGGTCTCAGAAACCCTGGCATGGTACCCAGGAGCCTTGGGGGCTGGATTTAAGCCCCTGGAGAAATCTGCCAACATCGTGGAAAGAAATACAAACCACAAAAATAAGTAGAGTATAAATTAGACTGTTAGAAGGTAGAAAAGGTGGATTTCTAGGAATGTTTATATTAGAGGGTTCTTAGCTAACATGGAGAATTTGGGGCGTGGTATGTCTTTTCCTTCTTCTTCTCCATGCCATCCTTGTTGGAATGTCAAGCTGGCATCCTTTGATTGGACTGGGACAAAATTGGACAGTGTAATAAAACTGTTGTGTATTGGAAAATATTGTAAATATTAGGTATGTAGTTTAGAGTATATAAGATAAGCCCGGCCCAGGGCTGAGGCATTCTGCCCTGGATGTCCAAGCTGAACAGGCTGCTGTTAGCTAGAGAAAGAGTTTCTGAGATAAGAAATAACAAACAACCTTGAAAACCTCAGAGAACATCCTCCTCCAGTCTCTTCGGCGGCCACCGAATTCCAAACCACCTTGAGGTGATCTCAAGCCTAAGGAGACACCTCAGGCAGTGACACTTGTGGTTTCCATACCCTCACAATCTTTTTGCTAGGCACTCATATTTATATTTTTTTCCTGATTCACCCTTCCCAACACCCCATGGCTCTTACCATGTCGGGATGTCTTGAAGTTGACGGGGTGGAAGCCCCCGGTGAGAGCGGCCGAGGAGTCGGTGATGTCCGTGTCGAAATCCCGGCGTCTCCTCCGGTACACCACCACCCCCACGGCCATCAGGATCACCAGGAAGACAAAGATGGCCACCACCAGCCCTGCGTACAGGGCCACGTCGCCCGTGGCCTCCAGCACTGAGAGGGATTAAAGACAAAGAAATGAGAAAAGGGTGGAACAGCACATCAAGACCCACCGTCGCTCCCCAGTCCCACCACTGACTCAGGAATGTGCCCTGGGCCTGCTGGAAAGGCTGGCAAGAGGATGGAAGGTGCTTCCTAAGAGCAGGAAGTTCAAGAGAATGAGATGGAGGTGGAGCCCTCAGGGCTTTGGAGGACACCTGGCCACAGCTCCTACAAACTTCACCTGAGCACCAAAACCTTAGGTCTGTGCAGCTCAGATTCATCAACCCTCACATCCTAACAGAGACAACCCTGAAGAGCCCACTAGAGTTTTGAAGGGGGTTTTAGTTGTTCCATCTTCCCACCCAGCTGCCAGGGAACCCCTACCATGGATTCAACAGAACAAAACCACAGGAACAAACAAAACAAAACAAAAAAAAAAATATGGCCATGAAATGAGCACTTACGGTGGCTTTTGGGCTCGTTTAGAATTCTTTTATCTGTTAGGAAAAACAAAGTTAGAAAAGAAAAAAGGTGAAGGTGATGATGGGGATGAGATTAAACAGAAAGTGGGAGGTAAGCCAGCCCGGGGAGGGGAGGTGTGGGAGATCAGCATCATTCCAAAAGCCAGGTAGAAGCATGGTGACAAGGACATCCCTGTGTCCAGGCCCAGTAAAGGGGACACTGGTGTCACACAGCTGCCACTGGTGTCACACAGCAGCAGGTGGCAGCATTGGCTGCCTTCAGCACGCCCACTCACACACAGGTAGCATCATCATGGCTTTATTTCCTCAACAAACCACCTCCAGAACTCCCAGCAGTGACCCAGGGAAGGTGTTTCCACAGCGTGGCTGCGAATGGCTGAGAAACCCCTCCTGTTGCCCTGGCTAACCACAACCAGCTTTATTCCAGCAGACACCCCCAAACCTACAGGGTCAGGGGCACATTTAGATCCCCTAAAATTCCCAGTATCTCTTCCTCCAGGCAAAAAAACAACTCGGGAAGGGGAGAATCTGCTTGAAAACACTTTTTTAAAGACGCGGCTTAAAACCGGGCGCGGAGGCGCGGCCAACAAAGCGCCACAGGCAGCGGCATCTCTTGTGGCACATCCCCGTGCCCCTGGCCACCCTCGTGGGCACTCACTGTGCAGGCAGAGGCCGTCGGTGCAGTTTTTGGAGTCCAGCAGCACGCCGCTGCAGTCCTTGCCGCCGTTGCGGGGCGCGGGCGCGGCGCACTCGCGGCTGCGCCAGTGGGTGCACTCGGTGCTGCACGCCGACCACTTGCTCCACTCCGTCCACGCGCCGTCCACTGCGGGCACCGGACACGGCAGGGTCAGGGAAACCTTCCCACCGTGGGGAGGGTTGTCCCAGCACTCCTTAAAGAGCCTAGACCAAGCAGCTCCAAGCCCTGGCATTTGATGCTTCCAGGGATGCAGCAGCCACAGCTTCTCTGGGCAACCTGTGCCATTGCGTCACCAACCTCACAGGAGAGAATTTCTTCCCAATATCCCACCTAATCCTCCCCTCTGTCTGTGTGAAGCCATTCTCTGCTGTGTTGCCACTTAAATAATCTCTCTCATGTTTCTTGTAGGCTCCCTTGAGGCTGCAATTAGGCCACCTCTAGTCCAGGCTGAACAATCCCAGCAATCCCAACCACAGCCTGGGGATGTGTGTTGGGTTGATGTGGCCAGAAATGTGTGTTCTGTCACCATCTGTTGAAGCCAGGTGGGGCAGTGACCCTTATCTCCGTGGCACACATTATCTGCTAATGGGCCAGCTTTAAACCAGCTGGGGCAATCATCTTTATCTTTCCCACAACCCATCCTCCCTCCAGGAAGATTTCATCTGCTGCTGGGACATTCAGTCCCACTGCATGACTGATAAAATTACATCATCCCATTGGGAGATGCTCCAGCCAGGGGGAGGAGCCAAGCCTCTCCTACCTAGATAAAAACTGAGATTTTGGACAGCAAGTTATCCATCTTTCCACTGGATTTCAGAGGAACACTGGACCTTTCCACATCATCCCTGGGCCTTCAAAGGAAAACTGCACCTTTCTACAAGGCCACTGTTTCAGCAGAACCACATCTGCCACTGCAGGAGGATGCAGCCACCATTTAATGGGACTGTGCCAACACCCTGACTGACTGACAGGGTGTCAGGTTGGATTCTGACTCTGGCAGGGTTGGGATTGTTCTTTGTAATACTGCATTTCTATTTTAATTTTCCTAGTAAATAACTGTTATTCCTAATTCCCTTTTCTTTGCCTGAGAACCCCTTAATTTCAAAATTATAACAATAATTTAGAGAAAGGAAGTTTACACTCTCCATTTCAAAGAGAAGCTCCTGCCTTTATTGGCAGACACCCATCCTTCAAACCAAGGCAGGATGGCAGGTTCTGAACGCTCCTCACCTGGGCAGAGGGTGGTGCAGGTGATTTTCTGGAAGGGCTGCCCGTCACAGAAGGAGCCGCCGTTGAGGGGCGCGGGGTTGGTGCAGGTCCGCGTGCGCTTCTGCCAGCCCCGGCCACAGCGGTTATTGCACGGAGACCACTCGGACCAGGTGGACCAGCCACCATTCACTGCACAGGAGATGGGCACAGTTAACTCTGGAGCCCAATCCATCAGCTGAGCCTCGAGTTCTTACACTTTCTGTGACCCCTTGTTACAGCTCAGCCTCATGAACAGCAAACCACACAACTCCCTCTTGCGCCACCAACCCCATGCCTGAGATGCTCAAGACTGCTTTGGTCCTTTTTCCAACTGGCAAGTATTTTTTTGTGTTGGGAAATCTTTGATTTCATAGCAAAGTTCAGCCAAGTACAGCTTCCCAGCTGCTTTGAGAGTCAGAGCAATCCATCTGGATCCACCCCTCCTACCCAGGCGAGAATGCTCGGAAACACTTCCACACCTACACCTCAAACCTCTCCTTACTGGCTGTGGAAGCCATTGGAGGCTCCTGCTCTGCAGATATGAGTTATCACCCAATGTAATGCACTAATCAGCTCCCAGGAAGTGCCCATATTGCCCCTTGGCTTGGGGGACACTGCCAGCACCAAAGGTCCCCTTCCCGGAGCAGGGGCCGGTACCGTAGACGATGACGGCGGCCGTGGTGCTGCGGCGCTTGGCCACGATGTTCTTGGCCATGCAGGTGTAATTAGCAGTGTCCAGCAGCCTGGCCTGCTTGATGATGAGGTTGTGGTCGATGGTGATCAGGAAGTTGGTGTCCTGGCTGGGGTCGATGACGTCCTCGTTCCTCAGCCACTCCACCTGGCAGGAAAGGAAGGGATGGGGATTAAGCCATCACCGAGATCAAAGATGTCCTCAGCACTTTAACCACTGAGCAAACAACCTCGCCTCTGACTGGGTTTATTTCTCCTGGAAAACTGGGCCAAACCAGGCCTGACTGGGGGAGTGTTTTGGCCAAGGATGAGACACTGTGGCTCCCTCCAACACACAGCTCCCAGCAGCTGATGGAGCTGCTGGCAAGGAAAGCTCCACTGCTGTGGTAGGAAAACCCATCTGTACTGATTTTCCCAGGCCTCAGCTCCCACTGGTGACCACTCCCATCCAGACAACTCACTGGGTGCCTGCTTGTCAGATCTTCCCTTTGAGGCCTCAGAAAGTGAGGGAGAAGTGTGCTGAGTGCTGCCCAAAATAAACCATTCTAAATGGGAGTTGACAGGAGATCATCCGGGATGGGATGGGAGGGATGGGGATGGGATGGGAATGGGGAATGGGATGATGGGGATGGAGATGGGACACCCCACCATGCATCCCTTCAGGAGCTGCTCACCTCAGCCTGTGGGACCCCCTCGGGCGGGCGGCACTGCAGCAGCACCTCCTGCTCCAGCGGGACCTCCTTGCCCAGGGGCTCCTGATCAAAGTTCTTCCGCAGGTCTGGGAGGGGAAGGAAAAGCCAGGAGTTACCATCCTGTCTTCCTGTTTTCCAGGATGGATTTGGGGCAGCACATGGTGCTCAAGGATGATATATTTCCTCATTTATGTGCTTGCAAGCTTATACCCCATCCTGTCTTTTCCTTTTGGGGCTAACCTCAGCTTATCCACTGTTTCTTCATCCCTCCCAGCAGAGCCCCTTGGGATGTGGAGGACACAGCAGCGTCCTGCTCCAGAGCCTGGGAAGGAGCAGGAGCATCACTAGATGGTGCTGCAATCCTCTGCTACAGCTCCCAGACCTCTCCACAAGGCTCCTGAACACTCTGCTCCGAAAAACACCACAGAAGTGTCCAACCCCAGGCTCAGGAGGGTTTGGAGCAAGCTGGTCTAGAGCAGGGTGTCACTCCCCATGGCAAGGGGTTGGAATGAGGTGAGCTTTAAGGTCCCTTCCAACCCAAAACTTTCTGTGATTTTCCCTGTTCAGACTAAACCCTTCAGCAGCACAGCTGATCCATCAGCCCTCTCTGTTTTGGATAAACATGTTGGATTATTAGCAAAATCCATTTGGGATGGGGATGGGAAGCCTGGCTGTTCTCCTGCTAATGGAGCAAATTCGAATCAGGCTGACCCCCCAAAACAGCAGCTCAGGGTGGTGACATGTGACAGCAGAGACTCAGAGCTGCTGATTCAGGCAGAGAAGGCAAGGTGCCACCATGGATAATTATAAAGGATAATAAACCCCAGGAAGCGCTGAGTGATGAGAAAACACCTTTTTAAAGGTGCTAACCCCTCCCCAGCAGGAAGAAACAAATCTGCAGCTGGGGTGGGGAGACAAAACGGGGGTCATAGGTGGATGGGGCCATCCCAAAGTGCTGTGGGAGCGGAGCTCTGGGGGCGGGAGCGGCACTCACAGGCGATGCGGACGTAGGCGCGGCGGCTCTTGGTGGTGCCCGCCGAGCTCCAGGCCACACACTGGCACCAGTAATCCTCCAGGCCAAAGAGCTCCTCCACCTGCTGCCGGGACACCTCGATCTGCACCTCCCGCACCAGCAGCCCTGCTCGGGACACAGGCACGGAGTCAGCTCTGGGGATGGGAGCAGGGAAACTGAGGCAGCGCCCAAGAGGGGCAGTGCAGGTGCAAAGCTGCACAGGGGGTTGGACAGCACTGCACCCCTGCCTTGGGTTGCAGTACAGGATGTGGCCAGAAATGTGTGTTCTGTCACCATCTGTTGAAGCCAGGTGGGGCAGTGACCCTTATCTCTGTGACACACATTACCTGCTAATGGGCCAGCTTGAAACCAGCTGGGGCAATCATCTTTATCTTTCCCACAGCCCATCCTCCCTCCAGGAAGATTTCATCTGCTGCTGGGACATTCAGTCCCACTGCATGACTGATAAAATTACATCATCCCATTGGGAGATGCTCCAGCCAGGGGGAGGAGCCAAGCCTTTCCTACCTAGATAAAACCTGAGATTTTGGACAGCAAGTTGTCCATCTTTCCACTGGATTCCAGAGGAAAGCCAGACCTTTCCACATCATCCCTGGACCTTCAGAGGAAAACTGCACCTTCTCCAGGAGCACTGCTCCAGCTGAACCACATCTGCCACTGCAGGAGGATGCAGCCACCATTGAATGGGACTGTGCCAACACCCTGACTGACTGACAGGGTGTCAGCTTGGATTCTGACTCTGGCAGTGTTTTGGGATTGTTCTTTGTAATACTGTATTTCTATTTTAATTCTCCTAGTACAGAACTGTTATTCCTAACTCCCATATCTTCGCCTGAGAGCCCCTTAATTTCAAAATTATAATAATAATTTGGAGGGAGGGGGTTTACATTCTCCATTTCAAAGAGAACTTTCTGCCTTTATTGGCAGACACCTGTCCTTCAAACCAGGACAATTCCCCTGGAGGATGTTTTGGGGATGAAGCCAGGGCAAAGGATCACATGGAACTGCCTCTTTTCCCTCCCCCAGTCCAGCTAAGCAGCACCAGAATCTCTTCACCATTTCATCACCCTCCTCCTCCACCAGCTCCCACATCACCAACATCCCCGTCCAGACCCCTCCCCACCCACCATGGTTTGCAAGATGCTTCCCCCAGGCTTTGCTGTGGGGAGAAACCACCCCTGTCTGTGCCACTTGAATACAAATATAACAAGACAAACAAAATATTAAGGAAATCAGCCTGGCCATGGCAGGGGGGCAACGACAAAGGTGACACCACCACAGTCAGGACATGGTCCCCTGGACTGCAGGATGCTGAAGCATCAGTGACCATCACCAAGGGCAGGAGGTACTCAGGCTTTACTTTTCCTTATTTTAAGCAATACCTGCCCATTTTTTTTTTTTCAGTTTCTATTTTAAAAAGGCCTCAATTTCACAGAGATGGAGAGCTGCACGCTCCCCAGCTGTAATTTTGTTACAGCTCACTCCCAGTGCTGTGAGGAGCAATTACTGTCTCCCTGCCACCTTCCTGCAGAAGAGCTGACAAGGAAATACAATTTATTTTGTCACTATTCAGGGGATTAAAAAAATAATAAAACCACAACAAGCAAACCCCAAAAGCAAAGGTATTTGGGCCAAGCACTTTTGGGAAACTCAGGGATTTTAAAAGGACCCAGGATGGAGATATGGCTCCAATCCATCTTGTCTATCTGGGTAGCTCTGGTGGGATGAGTGGAAAAAGTGGGAACATCCTGCAAATACCCTACCTCTGTCCTTGCTGAAAGCACCAAAAACTGAGATCATGGCACACAGGAGTGACTTCCTAAGGGCTTCCAGGCACCCAGACAGAGCCCCTCCTCACCCAGAACTATCCTCCCTGACTTGGCCTATTTTTGCTTTCTTCCGCATGAAATGTTTCGGATCAGACGCAGCCAGAGCATTACCGAGCCAGGCTCATTCCAGACACGTCATCTTTAAAGTTCCTATTTTTTTTTTTCCCTCTTCTTCTTAAAGGTCCCTTTTTCCAAGCTTTTAACCAAGGACACTTAAAAACTAACCATGTTAACCCGTGCCTTTGTGCCTGGCTCTGCCCTTTCCAGCAGCTTTCCTGAACAATGCTGGGCACTGCAAATGCAGATTTTTTTAGCACCTTAAGCCACTTTGGCTCCAGTTTTCCTTAGGGAGGCTGCCAGGCAGGTTTTACATGCATAGCATCACCTGCAGGAGCTGTCAGTTCACTCCCTGAGAGCAGCAATGCCATCTCTGGAGCCTGGATGGAGGAGGTGTGTGCTGCTTCCTTCCCAAGCTGCTGGCACACAGCAGGCTGCAGCCTGAGAGGGAGATGCTGGACCAAAGCAAAGGAGTTCCCACAGCAACAGGTTGCCCAGATGGATGCTCCATCCCTGGGAGTGCTCCAGGCCAGGCTGGACGGGGTTTGGAACAACCTGGGCTAGTGGAGGGTGTCCTTGCCCATGGCAGGGGGTTGAACTAGATCATCTTTAAGGTTCCTTCCAATCCAAAACATCCCACAAGTCTATGAAATAGAGCATTTCTTTCCACACTGCACATCACTGAGGCATGAGAACCCCCTCCTACAGGGAAATGAGTCCTAACAGCAATTAGACAAATTAACAAGGGAGGGGGATTCCACCCAGGGCTGGGCCACACTGCCCAGATGTTGCCACCAGAGCTGGGAGTCCCTGACTGTGAATGTTGGAAAGCTGGGAGGGTGACAGGGCAGCTCCACTGCTCCCTCCTTGTCCTGGTTCCATGATCTTCCCCTAAGCATCCTCCACTGCAGTGTGCAGGGCACACAGACCTTTGGCTCAACCCACTGTGGCCAGATGTTATAAATAAATTTAAAACCCCTTGGCAAAGGCTGCTCAGTCACTGACCAGCACTGACTCTGCCCTACAGTGGTGAGAGTTTCAAATTTGGCCTCTGCAAGAGCTGGGAGGTGGAGATGCACCCCAAAAGAGAGAAACAGAGTGTGCCCTGCCCCTGTCAGGCTCCAGAGGAGCAAAGGGACATCTCTGGGCATCTCTGACTATTTTTCCTCCAGAGGAAAAAACACCCCATGAATGGCTAAAGCAGCTTTAGGAGGAAAGGCTCAATAAGCTGCAGAGGAAAGGGAGGATTTTCTCTTTACAGAGATGCACTCAGATCAGCTCACAGCTACTACAGGGTGGAGAGCAAGAGATACCAGGGAAGGGCAAGACAGTGGGGAAAATCACAGAGACAAGAGGAGATTCTGTCAAAATACTGGGGGTTCCTCCAGGCTGGTGAAGACTCTCCTCTAAGCCCAGCCTGCCTTCCAAAGCCAACACCACTGCAGTTCAAAAGGCTGCCTTGATTTAAAACCCTCCACATGCTCAGGGATCTGCAGATCCTACAGGGGAAATGTGACTGTTTTCCTCCCCCCCTGATCAGCCACAGGTACCAAAACTGGTGCAGAAGAGATGGGTGCTGAGCTAAAGCAACCCAACCTCAGCAAATCTACCTGATTACATGATCTGTCCAACCCCACATCTTGTTCTTGTGCCAGGATGTTCCAAGCAGCTCTGCAGAGCCCAATCCCACGGAGCAAGACCCCCCCTAAAATGCCTGAGCCACCTTTTCCCCCAGCTCCAGGCAGCCAGAGGCTGACTTATCCTCTGAGGCAGAAAAGAGCTCATTTGCCATCAACAGGCATTTCAAATCCTACCTGCAATTGCTCTCATTACCCATTAAACACTTAATCCCTCTGTGAACCTGCATAAGCTGCCAGCCTTTGCCACCCCTCCTGGCAATGACTCCTACATGTTGATTAGGCATTTTGCAGGAGAGCAGTCCCTTTTTTATTTTTTAATCAGATTTAAACATGCTGCCTTCAAAATCCCTTTTAAGAACCCCAAGTCCTGCCGGAGGATAAGCGTGAAATCAGGCTTGGGGTGACTTCCCCAAGCTTCTGGGGGAGGATGTGGTGGCCACAGCACCACCATGGTGTGTAAGAGCCCAAAGGAGGGATGTGGGACTCCAGACTGGCTCTTTAAAATGCTGTTTATTGTATCCAGATGATGCAGCAATTCATGGGTCATAGGTGACAAGAGCCCAGTCCATAGCTCATCTGAAGCCACTCTACTAGATACAATTATACACTTATAAATTATACACTTTTCCTTGCTGAGCATCCTAATACATAACAACCAATCAATACTTTTACTATTACCTATAGCCTATCATAACTACTAACATTACCATATTCATGTTACTATTTTCCAATTACAAAAAGTTAGTATGTTACAGTTTAAGCTACAAGTTGTTTTTCAGTTTTCTTGCAGTGGAAAATTTTGAGACCTTTCTTCATACTTTCAACATGGCATTTTTTGTTTGCTTGTAAAAACATTTTGCTTGGTAAAAGCATCTTTTGTTTGAGGTAGAGTCATCCTTTGCTCTGAGCTATAAACCCTTTCCAACTCACATACTAACATACCTTTGGCCTTCTTAGTTATGCAGTAAGACTGGCTTAGCAATTCTTTTCTTCTACATCAAAACTTGCTATCATTTCTATTCCTTCTTCAGATTCTACATTCAAAGATCTTTCTGTGAGACTGTCCTGTCAAATCTTTATCCTTCCCAACAATGGTGCTTTCACCAGGGGTCTGGGAAGTCTGCCTGGAGGAGAATCATGGGCAGTGTGGATGTGTCTTAGGTTGTAATACAGGATGTGACCAGAAATGTGTGTTCTGTCACCATCTGTTGAAACCAGCTGGGGCAGTGACCCTTATCTCCATGGCACACATTATCTGCTAATGGGCCAGCTTTAAACCAGCTGGGGCAATCATCTTTATCTTTTCCACAGCCCATCCTCCCTCCAGGAAGATTTCATCTGCTGCTGGGACATTCAGTCCCAGTGCATGACTGATAAAATTACATCATCCCATTGGGAGATGCTCCAGCCAGGGGGAGGAGCCAAGCCTTTCTACCTAGATAAAAACTGAGATTTTGGACAGCAAGTTATCCATCTTTCCAGTGGATTCCAGAAGAAAAATAGACCTTTCCACATCATCTCTGGACCTTCAGAGGAAAACTGCACCTTCTCCAGGAGCACTGCTCCAGCTGAACCACATCTGCCACTGCAGGAGGATGCAGCCACCATGGAATGGGACTGTGCCAACACCCTGACTGACTGACAGGGTGCCAGGTTGTATTCTGACTCTGTCAGTGTTTTGGGATTGTTCTTTGTAATACTGTATTACCATTTTAATTTTCCTAGTAAAGAACTGTTATTCCTCTTTTGAATATTAAGGGGGCTGAGAGCCCTTTAATTTCAAAATCACAATAATTTGGAGGGAGGTGGTTTACATTCTCCATTTCAAAGAGAAGCTCCTGCCTTTATTGGCAGACACCTGTCCTCCAAACCAGGACAGGACGTGGCGAGAGGGAAAAGGGAAGGGAAAAAAGAGAGAGAACAAAAGAGCGAGGCACAGCTTTGCTCACCGGTGACCTCATCCAGGCTCTCCTTGGTGACATGGTCATTCTGGTTGACCCACTCCCCGTTGCACTTGAAGTAGATCTGCGTGGCAGGGTTGGCACGGCACACCAGCTCCACGGGCTTGTTCTTGACGATGTAGGCGTCCTGCGGCTCCAGCAGGAAGTGCGGCAGCGTCTCGGCCGGCGCCGACGGGAAGGAGTCGGGCAGCACATCGCTGTACTCCAGCCCTGTGGGACACCAGCAGGGTCAGGAGGTGCCCCACATCCCCATCACCCTGATCCCTCCCTGCCCTGCACGCCACAACAGCAGAGGGTGTGCGGGAAAGCAAAAAGAGGGTCCCCAACAACCAGCAAAGCGCACACGCGGAATCACGAGGTTGGAAGAGACCCTCAGGATCATCCAGCTCATGTCCTAAGCCATGGCCACATCCAATCTTTTTTTTGGTGATGGTGACTCCACCACCTCTCCCTGGGCAGATTGTTCCAGTACCTGATCACTCTTCCCATAAAAAACTTTATCCTGATATCCAACCTATATTTCCCTTGGTGCAGCTTAAGTCTGTGTCCTCTCCTTCTGTCAGCTGCTGCCTGGAGACCCTGCAAACAAACCCCTGTGGGATCAGTCCTATATGGCCATACCCTGAGCCCAAAGCCTGGGTGATCTCACCCAAGGGAAAAGCAAAACAAACCCAGGACCAGAGATAGTGATGGGGACACAGAGAGGCTCCAAAGGGGGCTGGTGTCCCCCACCCCAAGCCTCCTCCTCACAGCCCTGAGGAATGCACAGGCATGCTCTGAGCAAAATGCTGGCAGGGCTCGTGCTGGGAATGCTGACCATACCCCCAGCACAAATCTCAAACATCCACACCTTCACTGGAGCTGCATTTGGGATCTCACACCCTGCCAACACCTGGATTTCAGCATCACCTAACAAGTGAGAGACTGCTTCCAGCCCAGCCACCTCCAGAGAACGTCACCCAGAGGTGCCACCAGGATTCACACTACCCCAGAAAACGGTGGTCTGTGCCCTGGGGAGCTCCATATTCCTGCTTGTTTGCTTCCAAAAGCCATCTAAATGCAAAAAACAACTGAAGGTCATGGCCTGGCTCAGGCCAGGCCAAGAAAAATCTTGGAAAGGGGTGAGCAGCTCAGTGCTCACACAGGAATGTTATCCCTTGGGAGTGGGAGCCTCAGGGTGGCTCATTCCCAGCAGCAGCTTGGGAAAGATGCTCTGACTGAAGCTGAGCATCATCTGCAGGAGATTTGTTTCCAGCTCATTGAGATCAACCCCAAATATTACAGGAGTAATAAAAACCCCCACAGAGGTGCACAGGGATGCTGCTGCTTAACCTGTTGTTCCTGGGAAACTCACTAGCAGTCAGGTCACATCTCCAGGCTTTTCTTTACACTCAAAGGAGTTATGAGCTTTTCCTCCTCCTCTCTTCCCCCAGCCAGAGCTGTGATTCTCAACTCCAGGCACTGCAGCGTGCAGGAAAACAGTAAATATCCCCAGCCCTGTGATAACATCTCCACAGCTGGCAGGGAAAAGAAAGGAGCCCACTCCCTTGGCAAGGAGCAGTGCTGCACAGAGAGAATCAGAATCCCAAGCTGGGAGGAGGAAGAAGAGAAAAAAAAAAATATAATCAGATGCATCAAGAAAACAAGAGCTTCCTCCTGAGCAAAAATCAGTGAGGGAAAAAAAAAAAATGCACGAGGTCAGTCGTTTAAAATCCATTTAGGAAAATTGACTTTCCATTTCCATTTAACACAGCACTAAGGGAGAGCGGTAGGACATTTGTCATAATCCATTAACTGCTCTTTTGGAAACAATGAATTAAACTCCGGGCTAATTTCTCTCTCTCTCTCTCTCTGGCTGACTCTTCCCCACCTCTCTGCTGCTGGTTATTTCCTCCCCCATCTCATTTGCAGACCTGTAATTTTCCCAGGCCCCGTGGCAGGCAGGGAGACAGGGAATGCCAAGGTGTGGGACCCCCACGCTGCTCCCTGCGACCACCTCCTGTCACAGCAGCAAATACCCCTTTTTCCCCCTCACCCTTTCAAGTTTTCATCACTGGGTTGTTGTTTTGTTGGTTGTGTGTTGGTTTGTTTTTTTTTTTGTTCCACGCCACGGCTCTAAATTCCTGGCAAAGGGGGCTGGCAGGAAATAATGGAACTGGCAACAGAGGCAGCCAACAAAACTTCACTCACAGGCTGCTGTGCAAACCTCCCTGATTTGATGCTCCCTGTATCCCTGTGGCAAAGTCAGGCCTGAGCTTGGCAGCTGGGAATGGGCAGGGGTATCCCAAAGAGCCAGTTTTGGGAAAGATGCTCCCCATGGAGGTGACACCCCAAAGTGCACATGGCCCTGACCCAAAACTGCAGACCAGGAGGAGAGATCCCTCCCCAACAGCCAACACCAAGGATCTGTTTTCTCCCACCACCTTGGTGATGCTAAACAAGACTTGAGGTCATCCAAGAGGATCTGGGAGCTGGGAGGGGATGAGTCACGGCCGGATGGGGAGGAAAATGCTGGATTTGTGACTCACCAGGATCATCTGCAGTGGGAGCCACCTCAGACCCCCAGAACATGGTTTGGGACTGAAACACTCCTGGTGGTACCAAAAATCCCATCCAGACCCTGCTCCAAGAGGGAATCTGCCCAAATAAATGCTGGGTCTTCAAGGTTCTTCTCCACATGGGCACACTGATTTTGGGGATGAGAGGAGGGAATAGGATGGTGTGACCAGCCAGATCCAACATCTGCTTTTGGTGGCTACAAAAACCTGCTGGGTTTAAGGTTTGAACCTAGAACACCTGAGCCTTTTAAGCAAGGGTGTGCTGGGAAAGTTAAAATCCTGCAAACTCGTAACAGCTGAGAGATGTTTTGGTTCTGGCCAGGAAAGATCTGGGGCCAAAAAAGCAGCTCTAACAGGAGACAGGGGAAAAGGATGATGGGTTTTTCATGGCAGCCTCACAACTGGAGCTCCAACCCCACAGATTCCCCAGACCCACAGATAGGAGCAAATCAAGGGGGAGGGTGATTTTTCCATTCAGAAATTATCTGGGAAAAAAAACCATTTGCAGCTGGGCAGGGCGTTTTCCTCCAGCATGAAACTGCTGCTGCTATTTAAACACACTGGGGAAGAATTAAGGCATAGGAACAACGGGGACTTGGGATGAGAAAAGGGAGGAGAGCCATGCTGGGCACATTTATCATAAGCCATCAAGCCAGCCTTTTATCCCTGTTCCCAACACCCGGCCACCCGCCGCATGGGAAACCTCTCGCTCTGCCGGCACTCACGGGGGGCCCCCCAAAAAAATCCCCACACACTGCTGCTTGTGCAGGAACAACTGCTGCTGCTGTGTGCCCTGACTGCCCAGCAACAACTGCAAAATAAAAAAAAGAAAGGCATCTTCCCAGTGCTGTAGCCCCATCACCTCCAGAGGCCACAGCAGTCCCAGCCCAGGTGACAACTGTGGCACGGTGACAGCAGGAGCAGCAGGCACGGGAGATGCTTCTGCATGGGAAAGCAGGAAAGGAGCCCTGCACAGCCGGGATTTCCAGTCCTGCAATCACACCAGCAATAAAACTCCCAGCAGTGACAAACTAATAAATATTTGAGAGCGCGCTCCGCTGCCTGTAATCATCTCCCTGGCAGACGTCTGCAGGGGGTTCCCATCTGCTGGCTTCCCTCCTTCCTGCTGGAGGTGGGTGCCTGCTTCCCAGATCTCTCCTGGGGTTTTTTTTTTTTTTTTTTTTTGGGAAGAGTCCCAGGCTGTCACCATCCCACAGTCTCACATTACTTGGGGGCATGGTGTTACGGGGTGTCTGCAGCTCTTTGGGGACCCACGGGACCAAATCCTGAAGCCTTGGGGATGAGTCTAGTAGGAGCAAGGAGAGGAAAAGGGAGGAGGGGAGCAGGCACTTCTTTTCCTCTCCCCATCCCTCATCACACATTTTAATCTGCCGGGGCTGAGCTGGATTATCTGCAGCATCTGTTCCCCGGGGGGTGATTTGCAGATGTTTGCCGCCAGCCTTTGCAACTTGTCAAGATCCTTGACCCCAAACCCACCCCAGCCCCTAAAGGGAGCAGCACCAGAGCTGGGATCCAGCCTTAACACCCCCCTCCATCACCCCAAAAATGCTGCACCGAGCCAGGGTGGCAAAACCTCCCCAGGCAGACACGGCCGAGCAAACCTCCCCAGGAAAGCGCTAAAATCCTCTCTCCTGCAATTGTTATCCCTCCAAATATTTGGAAGATTACAGGAGCATTAGTGGCTGCCCATCACCCACGGCCAGCAGCATCCCTCCTCCCGGTACCAGGCAGGCAGGGATGCGATGTAAGGATGCAGGGATTAGGCTGGGATGCCTGGGTTTCTCCTGCTAAACCTCGGTGGATGCTTTAACCCCTTCTGTCTCCACCTCCCCACGTCCCTGCCTGCCTCAGGGCAGGCGCTGGCTCCTAGGAAGGGAATAGTTAAACCTGCCAGGTGGGTTAAAATCCTCCTGTAGAAATGAAAAAAAATATATATATGACAGCTTATCTCCAGCACCACAGGAGGAGTCATCTGCCTTCCCAATCCCCCGGCAGGGATGGGAATGGCTCTGGCTCCAGAGACAGAGATGGAGGAGATGCTCCAGCCACCAGCCTGGCTCAGGAGGTGTCTGAAAGGCTGGAGCAGGGCTGTCCCCATGCCCCAAATCCCCCCTCCAGGGAGAATGTATGAGCAGGCTCATTTAGAGATTAGTGCTGTTGCCATTTCAACTCCAGCAAATTTTGATGCTGGAGCCATGGCACGGCTCCCTGCCATTCCAGAACCCCTGCTGCCAGCCCTGCAGAGGGACACAAAGGCATGCCACCACATTCCAGCCCATCCCTGAGCTCAGGGGGAAGCAGCATCACCACTCCAGCCTGTCCTGCTCCCATGGGCTCCCCATCCCAGACTGCCAGTGGGACAACTTTGTGTCCAGTGCTAACAAACACCCAAACTGCACAGAGCCCCCAAAATCCCATGCCTTGAAAGGCTGGGATTGCTCAGAGCCAGGCTGGGAAGTGCTGAGGGATGTGAGATGCAGGGAATGTAACAGGTCCCCAGGGCTGCAGCTGGCTGATGTAACCCCCAGCCTCATTAACTCAGTGTGGCTCATTAACCTCTCCCTCCTGGGATGGGACAGCCCCAAGCTGCCAGCAGAAGCCACAAAACCCAGCGTGGAACCTTCAGGATAACCAGCACCCGAGTTAATTCGGGTTCAAAGCAAAAAAGGGGAAATTTGTGCAAGGAGTTCCTCCTTGTGAGAGTGGTGAGACCCTGGAATAGGTTTCCTGGAGAAGCTGGGGCTGCTCCATCCCTGGAAGTATCAGAGCTTGGAGCATCATCCAGCCCCAAGCCAACCCCATCCCTCCATCCCACAGCCTCCAGCTCCTCCCAGAGCCCATCCAGCCCAAGAGGGATGGACAGACAGACAGACAGGCATTTCCCAGCGGGTCAGAAGTCCCTCCTGCCCCTCCTGCTTGGTGACAGGCAAACTTCATAATTAGAGGGCATTCCACCCCAGCGTGGGTAATGAGGGGGTGCAGCCAGCCAGCCCTAATTACACCCTTGGAAAAAAAAAAAAAAAAAAAAAAAATGCAGATTCCTCCTCTCCCAGCTAAAGGAAGAGCCTGCAGCTGGCCTCCCTTGCTGGGTACCTTTATTAAACCAGGACTGGATGGGGACAGGGAAAAATAAATAAAGATAAATAAGAAATAAAGAAAGCAAAGTCTGTGCTGAGAAAATGCTGGGAAGGAGAAGCTGGGCAGTCCCACAGATGTTTCTACATGCAACAGCCTTACTGATCAAAACCCACCTCAGTTGTACAAATAAATATAAAAACAAACCAACTTTTTAGCTAACCCACCTCAGGTTTTCAAATAAAGTAGCCTGACAAACCAACTTTTAGCTAAAAGCAAAGTAGTGCCCTTAAACCTAGGGCATCCAAGCATCCTTGTGCATCTGCCACAGAATCCCTGCACACCCCACCACAGCATCCCTGTGCCCCTGCCAGCCTCAGCTGAGAGAATCCAACCCAAATTCCAACCATCCCCAATCCCCAGAGGAGAAACACCCAGGCTCTGGCAGCACCCTCCATCCTGGGAGCTGGAAAGAGAGAGATTTATCTTGCTGATTATGCATTACACTGGAGTATTTATGGAGCCACTACTCTTTTGTTTATCTTTATGATTATGATAATCAAAGGCGAAGCCTCCTGAGAAGTGTAAACAGCTGAGATCCCTTATGGTACAAATCTCTTCATTTTTCATTATATGGATTTACAACACGACACAGGCAGATTGGAGTAAATTGTTCCTCATTTCAGGTTTCAGCAGAGCCACGAGCTGCGCGGGTCCCGTAAATACCCACGGAAAAGAGAGTGAATTAAAATCAAAAAAATAAAAAAGAAAGAAAGAAAAAGGAGGAGGAATTATGTAGCAAATCCCTGTTACACTCTATTGTGCTGGCTTCTTTTGTGCTGTTTTATACATTCCCTTCAGGGAAGCAGTTTTGTTGGAAAACTATCTCCAAATTTCATCTAGCGCTGGTTCTTGTTACGGGCACAGACACTTCCCTTTGTGCTATTTTAATTCCATTGTCACGGTCCTCTTGTCGAGTTTGTCCTGTTTACTGGGCTACAACGTTGCTTTTAATGGATATAATAATTATATGAACTTTTTATTTATTTGCTTTGGCCCATGAAAGGAAAGCGCCAGCAGCGGAGAAGGCGGCAACGCGCTGTTTATTCACATGTACGGCGTGTGCCGGGCTCCTGTTGTGAAAAGAATAATCATTTCAACAAGAAAAGAGAGGAGGGGGAAGAAAACGAGGAACAAACAGGGACTTGTTGCCCTGGTTAACGCCAGAAAGTCAAAAGAATCATTAATTATCCTTCAAGCTGCAGCAAACCAACTGGAAGCTGCGAGCTCTCCTCTCTCCTCGGAAAAAGCAGAGAAGGAAGAGAAAAAAAAAAAAAAAAAAAGGATCTCCTGTTGGACTGAGCACTGCAGTTAGGAAAATGCTAACTCTGGGAGAAAGAAAGTCAACAGTTTTGCAGACAGAGAGCGATTTCCCCTTCACCCAAATTACATACATATTTCAAAATGCAAATTCCCCAGCGTTCCCCTTGAGAGTGCAACTTTCAGGCAGTTTTGCAACGGGTGGGTTTTCTTTTTTTTCCCCCTGAACGTGCAAATCTGGAGGCGACTGCCTTGGCTTTGGGCACGAAAAGTGTCTGTAAAGCAGCAGCAAGGAGGGCTGTGAACCTGCCAGTGCCCCTTGGGAAGAGAGGGATGCTCTGCATCCCAGCTGGGAGCATCCCTCCCTGGGCACGCACATCCCACAGGACCACGGGCTGGAGGGGAACAGGTTTCACCCAACACCGAGGTGGGGACAACCCAGCCAGGCCCTCTAAAAGTGGGTTTGGTAGTCCTGGGTGGTGGCACTTCAGTCCCAAATTCCAGAGAAGGTGACCCTAAGGAAGCTGAGGCACTGGCACAAGCCCAACAAAGTAAAGCAAAAAGTTTAGGCAGCAAAGAAGTGACAGCACTACAAAAGGAAGAGAAAGCTGGAGGGGTTATGTTGAGTTTGGGTATTTTTTTTTTTCCCCATCCTTTTTGTCCTTCTCTCACCCACTCTCTCCTCCTGGGAAGCCAGAGCTGGCTGGAAGGATGCTCCCTGCCAGCTGCTGCCCTACTTTTCCCGAAGTGTTTCCCACTCCTCTCCCTCATTTCCCACTCCTCTCCCGCAGCTCGCTCGGTGCAGGCGTGGGCTGGGAGCGGCAGCGCCCCGGGACCTGCAGCTCCCTGTGCTGGGCTCCTGCCAGCATCATCCCCTCCAGGATCCCCTCCTTCCTGCATTCCTTCCCTCCAGGATCCCCTCCTTCCAATACAACCTCCCTCCAGGATCCCCTCCTTCCTGCATTCCTTCCCTCCAGGATCACCTCCATCCAATATCATGTCCTTCCAGCATCACCTCCTGCCAGCATCATCCCCATCCAGGATCCCCTCCTTCCAGGATTCCTTCCCTCCAGGATCACCTCCATCCAGCATCACCCCCCTCTAATATCACCTCTATCCAGGATCACCTCCCTCCAGCATCACCTTCATCCAATATCAACTCCTTCCAGGATTACCCTCCCACCAGAATCACCTCTCTCCAATATCACCTCCCTCCAATATCATCTCATTCCAGCATCACCTCCCTCCAGGATCACCTCCATCCAATATCACTTTCCTCCAATATCATCTCCCACCAGGATCCTTCCCTCCAATATCCCTTCCCTCCAGGATCATCTCCCTCCAATATCCCCTCCCTGCAATATCATCTTCCTCCTATATCACTTCCCACCAGGATCACCTCCCTTCAATATTCCCTCCACCCAGTATCCCTTCCCTCCAGGATCATCTCCTTCCAGGATCACCTCCATCTAGTATCCCATCCCTCCAATATCCCTTCCCTCCAGGATTCTCTCCCTCCAGGATTGTCTCCCTCCAGATCCCTTCCTTCCAGATCTCCTCTCTCCAGATCCCTTCCCTCCAATATCCTCTCCCTTCAGGATCCCTTCCCTCCAAATCCCTTCCCTCCAAGGTTCTCTCCCTCCAGATCCCTTCCAGGATTCTCTCCCTCCAGATCCCTTCCCTCCAGATCCCTTCCCTCCAGGATCCCTTTCTTCCAGGATCACCTCCCTCCAAATCCCTTCCCTCCAGGATCCTCTCCCTCCAGGATTCTCTCCCTCCAGATCCCTTCCCTCCAGGATCCCTTTCTTCCAGGATCACCTCCCTCCAAGATCCTCTCCCTCCAAGATCCTCTCCCTCCAGGATCCTTTCCTCCAGGATCACTTCCCTCCAGGATCCTCTGCCTTCAGGATCCCTTCCCTCCAAATCCCTTCCCTCCAAGATTCTCTCCCTCCAAATCCCTTCCCTCCAGGATCCCTTTCTTCCAGGATCACCTCCCTCCAAATCCCTTCCCTCCAGGATCCCTTCCCTTCAGGATCCCTTCCCTCCAGGATTCTCTCCCTCCAAGATTCTCTCCCTCCAGATCCCTTCCCTCCAAGATCCCTTTCTTCCAGGATCACCTCCCTCCAATATCCTCTCCCTCCAGGATCCTCTCCCTTCAGGATCCCTTCCCTCCAAATCCCTCCAAGATCCTCTCCCTCCCGGATCCCTTCCCTCCAGATCCCTTCCCTCCAATATCCTCTCCCTCCAGGATCCTTCCCTCCAGGATCACTTCCCTCCAGGATCCTCTGCCTTCAGGATCCCTTCCTTCCAGATCCCTTCCCTCCAAATCCCTTCCCTTCAGGATTCTCTCCTTCCAGATCCCTTCCCTCCAGGATCCCTTTCTTCCAGGATCCTCTCCCTCCAAGATCCTCTCCCTCCAAATCCCTTCCCTCCAATATCCTCTCCCTCCCGGATCCCTTCCCTCCAATATCCTCTCCCTCCTGGATCCCTTCCCTCCAAATCCCTTCCCTCCAATATCCTCTCCCTCCAGGATCCCCTCCCACCCCCAGCACAGGCCAGCTCAGCAGAGAGAGGCGCTGCCAGCCACGCTGCCCTGCCCTGAAATCATTCCAATCACCGCCTTATTGTCACTTAATCATTCCAAAAACAACAAGAGAAAAGGTCCACCCCAGCCTCAAACTCCCCATTAATTCAGCTGGGGGAGGGACATCACAGGAGAGGCTGATTAAGGTCCCTTTATTAAACAGTCTTTAAAGTTGCCCTTAATCTTTCAGATTTGTTGCTATGATAAAAAAAAAAAAAAAAAACAAACCAAAACAACCTGACAACAACAACAAAATAACCACCACAAATGGAGGCTGGAAATATTTTGCTTTTTGTTGTCCTTTCTCTGCCCTTTCCTTCCCTTCTCGTTTTACTGCAGGGACAAACAGAAGGAAAAAAAAATGGGGGGAGGGGGAGAAACAGGGATGGAAAAAGATTTAAGGAAAGAAAAAAAAAAAATAATCCCTGCTGATGCTGAATGTCAAATATTAAGATTTCTCTCTCTCTCCCCCCGCTTTCAGCTATATCCTTATTAAAGAATAAGCCCCCAAACCATCAGTGAGACTAGACAAGGCTTCCCCATCCCCTTTTCTGTGCCAGGATTTGATCCCTGAAGCCAGGAGCAGGATGGAGGGCAGGTACCTGGCACCCCAAGCCCTTCGTGGTACAGAGAGAGGTGGCAAAAGGATTTTAGCAATTACCTTGATGAGTTTTATTCCTTTCCCTCTAAACCCCAGCTCCCAGCACCTCACACCTGCTTTGACACAGAGCAGAAGAGCTGTGCTTTGATAAAAGCTGTGAGGTTTTGGGGTTTTTCTGGGGGGTGCCCTCGCCTGGCATCGCTGCCTCCCCATCCAGAGAGGGAGCAGGAACACAGAAAAAAAAACAAAAAAACAAAGCCTTTTCCCCTCAGGCTTCTCCATGGAGGTGGGGAGCCTTCAGGAGCTTCCTAGAGTTGTTTGGCACCCTCCTCCCCTCTCTCCCTTTCAATAATTTCAGTGTTGCCACAGGTTTCTTCCTTTCTCACCATTGGGAATTTCCACCTTTTCTTCTCTGGGCAGAGCCCACGTTCCCACATCACCCAGCTTCTCTTTCCTCCCTTTGTCCTCTGGCACACACATTCCTGCCCTTGTGCACCAAACCAAACTCCCAGACTCCTTTTTGTCTCAGTTTGGTGCCTGGGCTGGAAATGCCCCAGTTTTGGGGGTCTGTGCTGGAAACATCCCTGCTGACAATGTGACCTGTGTCCAGCACTTCACACCTTCCTCTCCCTCTCCTGGTGCTACAAGACCCCCTGGTATTTGATAAAAATTGACCTTAAGAATACACAACACTGCCAAGTGAAATAAAGTTTGGGATGTTGAACTCAAGAGATGTTTTGGTGACAAACACACTGAGCATCTCCAAAAGGCACAGCAGAGGAATGCTGCAGGGCTCAGAGGGATGTGCAGCCAGACAGAGGGACAGGGGTGATGCAGAAAGCTCTCAAGGAAGCAGGGGCAAAGGAAACAGCAGGGAAAAAAGTGGCAAAAAAAGTGGAAAATCCCTTGAAGGTCCCTTGTAATCCAAACCACTCCATGCTTCCATGATGTCCACCAACACACAACACACCCAGCCCCCTGCAAGCACAGCTAGGACTGAAAAAAACCCCTCTTTGAAACCCAAACACCTCCATCCCAAGGAGATGAGACCCCAGACCCCACAAGGGTCCCTCTCACACACTTGACATCCAGGCTGGGAGGTGTAAGGAAACATCCCTGCTTCCAGGAAAATGCACTGCAGCCCCCTTCCTGGCAGCCCACAGGGACCCATTACACTAACAGTGTGTCCATTCAGCCTGATATATAAATTACTAATGTAAATTAATGGATAATTGAAGCCCTTTAGTCCTAAATATTTAAATTATTTAACAGGCAATTAAGAGCAAAGGAGAAAGAAAAGAGGAAAAGGGGCCTTAACCCCAACAGGCAGGAAAAAAAAAATACAAATGAAGTGTGAGGAGAGCAGAAAGAGCTGAACACACACATTTTAAAGCAAAGCTGCCAGGTTCATTTTGCTTGAGCCAGGCTGGTGTTACAGTGGATGCCCCCAGATCCAGGGGAACAGGGAGAGCAGCACCCCACAGAGCAGGATAGATTCTGATCCACAACTTTTCCAGAGAGAAAAAAAAATACTTATAGAACTTCCTGGCATGCCAAAACAATACTTTTAGAATTTTTTTTTTTTTTTTTTTGTTACTTTGTGATTTGCAGCGAGCTTCCCACCCTCAGGTGTTCTCCCAACAATACAGTGACAGCAAGGAACACATCCAGGCTGAGAAACACAGTGTTTCCTCCTCCAGCCTCCATCCCAAACCAGCCAGGAATATTCCCAGGGATCCCCTGGGAGCTGGAAGAGGCCAGAAGGAAAAAAGGTCCGTGGGGAGGAGACGTCATGTGGGAAAAAAAGAGGATTTGAACAAAAGCAGCGCGTGAGGGGACGGCACCGAGGGCAGGGGGGGATGGAGACAATAGTGAATAGACTCCAGATTATATCCTGAACTGGCAGCCCCACGGGAACAGGGTTATAAAAACCCTTCTTATTTTGTTTGTAGTCCAAAACAAACAAGTACATAAGGAGCTAAATGCGGGGAAGCCAGACAGGAAGTGAGCAACATCTGGGAAACATCTGGCCCCGGCCGTGCTGCACAGCTCTGGGTACCTGCTCCTGCTGTCCCCAGCCAGGGGAGGCCCCCAAAAGCTCTGCTGGGGGAAAGGATGCCCTGAGCAGCACAGGGCACCCTGGCACAGAACCACAGGAATCTCCAAGAAGGGCTCTGAGCATTTAGGATACCCTGAACAGTGCAAGACTGATTCCTCAGAGCATCACAGGACACTCCAAAAAAGGGCTCTGAGCAACTCAGGACACTCCCAAAAAGGGCTCTGAGCATCTCAGGACACCCCCTGAGCATTGCAGAACATCCCTGGAATTGGGTTTTGAGAGTCAAGGATGCCCTGAGCAGCACAGGGCACCCTGGCACAGGAACCTCCAAGAAGGGCTCTGAGCATTTAGGATGCCTTAAACAGTGCAAGGGCTCTGAATATTCCTCTGAGCATCACAGGACACCCCCAAAAAAGGCCCTGAGCATCTCAGGACACCCCTTGAGCATTTTAGAACATCCCTTGAATTGGGTTTTGAGAGTAAAGGATGCCCTGAGCAGCACAGGGCACCCTGGCACAGAACCACAGGAATCTCCAAGAAGGGCTCTGAGCATTTAGGATACCCTGAACAGTGCAAGACTGATTCCTCTGAGCATCACAGGACACTCCCCAAAAGGGCTCTGAGCATCTCAGGACACCCCCAAAAAGGGCTCTGAGCAACTCAGGACACTCCCAAAAAGGGCTCTGAGCAACTCAGGACACCCCCTGAGCACTGCAGAACATCACTGGAATTGGGTTTTGAGAGTAAAGGATGCCCTAAGCAGCACAGGGCACCCTGGCACAGGAATCTCCAAGAAGGGCTCTGAGCATTTAGGATGCCCTAAACAGTGCCAGACTGATCCAGGGCTCTGAATATTCCTCTGAGCATCACAGGACACTCCCAAAAAGGGCTCTGAGCATCTCAGGACACCCCCTGAGCATTGCAGAACATCCCTGGAATTGGGTTTTGAGAGTCAAGGATGCCCTGAGCAGCACAGGGCACCCTGATCCAGGGCTCTGAGCAGCACAGGCCAGCCCTGAGAAAGGTTCTGAGCTATAAAGGATGCCCTGAGGATATCAGGACCCCCTGGTGCAGGGTTCTGAGCATTGCAGGAGGAGCCAGCTGGCACCAGGGCACTCTCTGCCAGCCCTAAGAGATGCCCCACATCCTTCTCCAGAGGCGAGAGGAGGTGCTGGAAGTATTTTCCTCCTTCTGCTTCTCATCTCCTGCTCTGACTCCTCCAAAATCCCTGTGAGAGAGCCTCCCAGCAGTGCCCCAGCACAGACCTGGGCAGGCTGCAGGGGCTGATGCTTGGGAAGGCTCCAGCAGGGCTGCCAGGGAGGAGAGCTGGCTTGGCAGGATCCCGGGGAATTCCCGGGATGGGAGCTGCCAGCCCACATCTTCCCTCTCCACCCACCCCCAGCCAGCGTGGGGGCAAGGAAAGGGGGTTGCAGAGACCCCACAGAGCTCTCAGATAGCAGGGGAAGGTGTTGGGGGAAAGAGCAGTGATGCTCAGGAGCTCCCCTGCAACTCCAGCTGCTTTTCCAGCCAGGAAATGCAAACAGCCACACCTGGAGCTGCTCCTTCACTGCTACACCAAACTGCTGGCAAGCCAGCTTCCCTCAGCTCCTCAGCCTGGGATGCCACCAGAAAACCCCAAAGCAGCCTCAGTTCTCCCCAAAAACCTTGGCATTTCCTCTGGCAGAGCCCAGGGTGTTCCAGTGGGGAGGGGTAAAGCTGGAGCACTCTGCAGAGGGAGCAGCAGCTGGCTGCACAACATCTAGCACTGCTGCTCATTTATTCCCCCCCATGTGGGACTGGTGAGGGTCCCACAAGGACAGGAAGGACAAGGACAGGTCATTTGGGGTGTCAGCTGGCCTGGACCTGGAGCATCTCCCTTTGGAATGCTGATTTCTCCCTAGAAATGATGTAGGGGGCTTGAAGGGAAGCAATAGGGATGAGGATGGGGATGGCAGGGAGGAAAAAAATAAAATAATGCCAAAATGGTTTGGCTGGGAAGGGACCTTGCAGAGCATCTCATTCCAGCTCCCTGCCAAGGGCAGGGTCACCTTCCACTGAAATACCAGAGGAGGAAGGACAGAGTTTGGGAAGGGAAACAAGCAAGGCACATTAAAGGAAAAAATCACCCAGCAGGCTGGCAAGGTTAAAAAAGCAAAACCACCGGGACACAGAAGGATGGGGAGACCTAATTAAAGAAGCCTCACCCAGAACACGCCACCAGCAAAAAGCATCTGATGTGTCAGGGGCAGGGATGCTGCGTGTCCCATGCTGTGTCACTGCAGCCCCTGCAGCAAAGGGCACAGCTCCCAGAGCCCTGAGCCACTGCAGCACATTTCTGCACCAGCTGATGCCCACCTGTAGCTTTTTCTTTTTTTTTTTTTTTTTTTTTTTTTTTTTTTTTTTTTTTTTTGGTGCTATTACTCTAAAACCAGCTACATTAGAAGGCTCCAGCATCAATCAGAAGCTGCCCAGAAGAGTCAGCACTGAACCCATCCCCATCTCCACAGCTAAATCTGGCCCAGCCCAGGGGCAGAGCAGCTCCTGGAGGTGTCTGAACACATCCAGGCCGTGGGGAGAGCAGGGTGATGCACAGGAACCCACCGGAGCCAGGCTGCTTGTTCCCACCATCCCTCACACGTGCTTTTCCTTTCAAACTCCCAGCCTAAATAAGGCTTTGGGGAGGAAATTAATGAAAAGCAAAGCTGATTACAAAGAACAATACAATGACTCAATCTGCTTCTTTTACCTCGATTGTATAAAGCTTTTACATGTATGAAGGTTTCTCTGCATACACAATGCATCCAGCCCTTGAGGGAAGCACTAATGGCCCTGGAGACTTCTGAGCAAGACTGGACAAAACAGGGCTGGAACAATCCCAAAGGAAGGACCAGATGATCTAACAGGTCTTTTACATCTTTAATACCTCACCCTTTTCTTTCTCCTCCCGTTTCAGGCACGGGTTTTTTTTTTTTTTTTTGTTGTTGTTTTTTTTTTTTTTTATAGCTAATTAGATGTTAATGTGGCTTTTTTTCAGCACAAGAGGAAAAACACCTAAAGGACAAGCAGATCACAGGGATGGGGGGGTCCTCATTCTCAGCATGGAAAATAAAGTGTTGCTATCCCTTCCACACCGGGATGGATTGCTCCTGCACCCACCTGGCACTCACATCAATGCCAAACTTTGCATCTCATCCCTCTCCATCCCCACATCCAGCCTCCAGCAGTGCATGGGAAGCATCTCCAAAGTTCTTTTGCTACCCAGGGACAAAGAAAAGACCTCCAGGACCAGTCTGCCCAGGGAGGTGGTGGAGCCACCATCCCTGGGTGGGTTTAAAAAAAGACTGGATGTGGCACTTGGTGAGGGGTTAGGGCATGGGTTGGACTTGGCCTTGAAGGTCTCTTCCAGCCTGGTCATTCTGTGAATTCTGAGAATTCTGTGACACATCCTCACCTGGTCAGTGCTCAGAGATTTCTCTTCTGCATTTTGCCCTCTTCCTCTCCCTGCTGGCTGTACCACACATTTCCCCCACCCTGAACATGCCATTTCCCCCCAACATTCAGGCTTTGGGTTCTGCAATACCCTATCTGCCTATTTCCCTAAAGCTCAGAAGTTCTTGTAGCAAACTTGTACAAACATAAAACCCACTTTGAAGGCATCAGCACCCACTTCTCCTAAAGACCCTCACCCATTTTTCCAATCAGAGCACCTCATGGAAGACCAAGAAAGGATGGGGGTCTCAAATCCAGCACCCCTATGGGTAGTGACCCCCCTCCAGCCCCAATTCCTAAGCCCAGGCATGACAGGAACAAAAGCCACTGCTAAGAGACACATTTACGACCCTCCAAGAGGGAGCCCGCTGACAGCTTAACGAGCTTTTTGTTTTTCAAGCAGCGGTTTTTATATTTACGACCTGAAAGGGAAAGATGAGAGTGGGCAGGGACGATCAGGGGCTATCTGCTCCTTCTTCTCCTGACCCGGTGCCACATCCAACCCATTCCGGAAAGCCATAAAAACGATTGCACTGCAGCTTTTCCCCTCTTCACCAAAACAAAAAAAAAAGTTTTTTTTTTTTTGGCGGTGCTCACTTGCTGGTAACGTTCACCCCCAAAGAAAAGCATCAAATATTAATGCAGGGAGTTTCAGAGAGATCACACTGGAAAACACAGCTCCCACATGTTGTGGAATATCCCAGTGGATGCAAGATCCCACCAATCCATCCCCAAGGCCTGGCTCTTTAATGCCTGGGAAGGAAGGAGGAGGCCAGAAGCTGGGTTTTTACGAGCACCAGGGATCACATTCCTGGGATATCAGCCCAGAGTTACACTTGGAGGAGAAAAAAAGCACTGAAGGGGAAAAAAAAAAAAAAGAATCCAAACCCCACCACCCTTCCCCAGGATGCTGTGCTGTTATTTATAAGTTTAAGAGTGAAAAGAGAGGGCAAAACTCCCTGGTTTTGTTGGGTTCTGGGTGAGTTTTTAAATTTTTTTTTTTTTTTATCCCCAGCATTAGCACAGCAGAGAAATGCCTTTGGGCTGCAAGAGCATTCCAGCCAGCAGCAGGAAGATAAGGCTCTCCCTTCTGCCTCCAGATTCCTTGGCAGAGAGGAGACACACGGGCTTTAATTGCACACACAGATGCCACAGCCCTGACAGGGACACTGTAAAAGCTTTTTGTCCCGTGGAGGGCTCACCCAGCTGATAAAAAACCCTGCCCTGAGCTCCTAAAACCCAGGAGGGGAAGGTGGAAGGGCCAGATGTGCAGGGCAACATCTGGCAGGGGAAGGGAGCCATGTGCCAGGGCAGCATCCCACGGGACAGTGCTGCAGGTGATGCTGTGCCTGCACTTTTCCCCCCTTCCAGGGCAGGAAAACACCCCTGGATTTCCCAACCTGTGTCCAGCACAAGGACACTGAGTCGCTGGAGTGAATCCAGAGCTGCTCCCAGGGCTGGAAAACCCTGTATGGAGCCAGGCTGGGAGAGCTCAGAGCCCCTTCCAGTGCCTGAAGGGGCTCCAGGAGAGCTGGAGAGGGACTGGGGACAAGGGATGGAGGGACAGGACACAGGGAATGGCTCCCACTGCCAGAGGACAGGGATGGATGGGATATTAGGGAGAAATGCTTCCCTGTAGGGTGGGGAGACCCTGGCACAGGTTACCCAGAGAAGCTGAGGCTGTCCCTGGAAGTGTCCAAAACAGGGCTTGGAGCAGCCTGGGATAGTGGAAGGTGTCCCTGCCCATGGCCTTTAAGCTTTCAGATCCCTCCCAAACCACTCAGCGATTCCATGCATGAACCCAGCCTGGGACATCTTTCCCTCATCCCCCTCCATCCCCAGCAGTGAGGCCCCAGCACAGGCAAAAAAAAAAAAAAAAAAAAAAAAAAAAAAAAAAAAAGAAGGAAAATAAAGCAAAAAGCCTTTAAAGTGGGACTGAGCCCGAGAGCAGCCCCCTCCCCGCTCCCCCTCCCCACTTATCGCTCTGCCCGGCGCCTGCCGATAATCAGGGAGCGCATTGAAAGCCCGGCGCCAGACTGGATCCTTATCTCCTCCCGAGCAGGAATGCGGCATGGGGGCTGCCCCTGCAGCAGGGGGAGGAGGAGGAGGGGGAGGAGGGGGAGGAAGAGCCCCTGCCATGGGAATTGGGGACCCCCGAGGGGTGCGCAGGGCTCGGTGCCCAGCCCCGGCTCCAGGGACAGCCCCAGGGGGGGATGCGCCCCTCTCCTTGCGCAATTATCCCCAGGGATAATTACTGTGCCTCATTTCCCCAGAAAGGCAAGGCTTGGGTGCTGGGAATGCCCCGGGGAAGGAGCCAGGGGGACGCCAGGCGACAGCGGGACAAGCACTGTCCCCCCGGGGCTGGCAGCCCTCCTTCCATCCCTCCATCCACCCCTTCAACCTTCCAACCCTCCATCCCTCCCTCCACACCTCCATCTCTCCCTCCCTCTCTCCATCTCTCCCTCCAGCCTTCCATCCTTCCATCCCTTCAGCCTTCCATCCCTCCATCCCTCCATCCATCCATCCATCCATCCATCCATCCATCCATCCATCCATCCATCCTTCCATCCATCCATCCCTCCATAAATCCATCCATCCATCATCCATCCATCCATCATCCATCCATCCATCCATCCATCCATCCCTCCATCCATCCATCATCCATCCATCATCCATCCATCCCTCCATCATCCATCATCCATCCCTCCATCCATCCATCCATCATCCATCCATCCCTCCATCCATCCATCCCTCCATCCATCCATCATCCATCCATCTCTCCATCCATCCATCCCTCCATCCATCCCTCCATCCATCCCTCCATCCATCCATCCATCCATCCATCCATCCATCCATCCCTCCCTATTTCTCCATCCCTCCCTCCCTCTCAAAAAGATGCTCCGACTGCGAGCCATTCCCAAAACAACCCAAACCCTCCAGGGCTCAGCCTGGGGACCCCGTCCCGCGGGAGGAGGAGGAGGATGGGGCCGCAGAGCCTTCCTCCCTGGCTCGGGGCTCATCTCCATCCCCGACAGGACCGACAGGAACTTCCAGCCGGGAGCAGAGAGGAGGCAGCGCCAGCGCCAGGTGGGACAGGAGCCACGGCTCCAGCCTGGCGCTCCTTCCCTGCTCCGGGGCTGGATGCTCCTAACACCCAAAAAACAAAAAAACAAAAAACAAACTTATTTTCACAATTAGGAGCCCAGAAAGGCTGCTAATTTTTTGCCCTCGCTGGCTGGAAAGCATCACCCACGGTGAATCCGTGCCGTGGGTACACGGACAGCAACCCCCAGCCTCATCCCTGCCGCTCCAAAAAACTCCGGACGCCGTCAGAGCCCCAGGGAATTCGCAGCCAATTAAGGGGATATTGTTTAAAAAAAGCATAATAAGGGGCTAATGAAGTTTAGAAGCTGCCGACAGCAGCCATATGTCTCAAATATGCTGGGTACAGTCGGAGCCTAGGTAATGCAACTGCAGGTATCAGCTCGCCTAATTAGCTACCAGAAGAAAGTCTAATTTAAAACAAAGCTCTTATTTTATTTATTTGCTGACAGCAGCAGAGCAATTCCCTCCAGCACGAAGTGAAAGCAAACACACTGCCCTCAAAATAAACCACCACGGGCTTTTTAATTTTATCCTCCAACAAGTGTTCCCTGGTTAGTCTTTGGCAAGGGAGGGGCTGGGAGAAGGAAAAAAAAACCCAAATAACAACAACAACAACAAAAAAAACCCCAACCTGCACTTCCATTAGCATTACAGAGGATTTGCAACTTGTCACCTCCTTCAGAGCACTGCTGAGAGGTGTAGGTGACCCACAGGAGCCAAAATTCCTGATCCTTCCCATCCCTTCCCTCCCCGGATGCACCCAGCAGCAAACGTGGGGAGGGGAAAGGGAAATCCTAGAAGTGCAGAGAGAGTGCAGGGCCACAGTGATTTTATTTAGTGTCTTTATTTATTGAAGTGCTTTAAATAGATATGGATTGACTCTCCCAGCTCTGAAAGAAGAGCTGCAGGCAGCTCCTGCATTAATGCACATGAAGCCACTTCCAGGGATGCTCAGCATCCCATGGATACTCCCCCTATCTCCCAAATTCCACCAAACCCTCCACCTTGCCCCCTTCCTCACACAGTCCAAGCAATCAGGGATTCATTCTTTCCTAACAGCACCTCCTGCCAACCATTTATGGGTTGGTGAAAGCAGGAAGGGGCACTGCAAGCCTTTATGGACAGCACTGTGCTTTTCTTCCCACTGATTGAAGTAATAATGCTCAGTTAAGGAGCAAATAAAAAATCACACCACTTTTAGGCAGCTGGGAAAGAGGGGGGAAATCTACTGCAGTGGCCCTGGATGTGGTGCTTCCCCAGAGCTTTGAGGCAGAAAACTTATCAGCCACTGCTCTGATGACATATTCAGGCTGAACTATTAAAAAAAAAAAAAAAAAAAAGGTGCAAGAAAAGTGAGGAGGGAGAAATGGGGTTAAAAACCCACAGAGGCCAAAGGCTGGGGAGCAGCAGCAGCTCTGGGGCTCCCAGCACACACTGCAGAGGGATGGTGCTGGCAGTGGCAGCCACCTCCTGCCACACAGGTGTCCAGGGACAGCTTGTCCCCTGCATGTTTAGAGCTGCAGAGAAGTGGGGAAATCAGCATCCACAGCAGCACCAGGCTGGTGAAAGATTTCCCCAGGGCCAGCATCCTCAATCATCCTCAACAATGCATTTTCTCATTCTGGCCTCATTTGGCTCCCCTGCCACAGTCCCAGTCCCAATCTTACAACACCTTTCCCTCCACAAACACAGCTCCTTTTCTTCCCTGTAACTCCAAACCATCCCTTTGTCCCGGGCACAAAGAGCTGTCAGGTTTCTGCTGTGGGTTTCTCTCTGCACTGCTTTCCCATCCAGCTTCTCTGGGAATGCCAGAGCACCAAGTAAGACCTGTAGCTGCTTTAAAAAAATTATCCCCACACCTCCTGCAACGATGGAGGTGAGAGCACAGCCTCAGAGGGGTCACCTTTCTCCTGCTCTGCCCTCACCTCTTAAACCCCAGTGAGATCACCCAACCTGGGGAAGCCAAGCAGCACAAAATAAACTGGAAACACCTCCCCTCTTGCTTCCAAACCACTTTAAAACAGTCAAGTTGGGTTATTCTTGAGGGGAAAAAAATTAAATCCATGTTTTTGATGCTTCAGCCCCTCTTATACATGGATGGGAACAAGCAGCAATCACACAGCTGCTTTTGTAAGTTCCTAAAACAGAACATCAGGCTCAGCCTTCCAAGCACACCCCAGGCTCCAGCCAAACTAGGGCTGGTGACCCAAAAACCAGCTGCCCACCAGCTCCACTGCTGTCCCTCCAGATGTTGAGGGCCACCACCTTCCCCCAAAGGTGGCCACACAGCTGGGCACCAGATCCCAGCATCATCCAGGCCAAGCCACTTCTTCCTCCCTCCCTCCCTCCCTCCCTCCCTCCCTCCAAGGCTGGTTTTCCAGGCAAAACAAGGCTGGGAATTACTCAGGCAGCATGTGACATGACCACCACCACCAGAAGGAGGGCATTGCATTACTGGGGCTAAAACTGGATCCTGGCTTCCATTGTCTATTCTTTTGTAGTGATGGGAAGAAAGAGCTGCTTGCTCTGTAATCAGGCCTCTTCTGGCTGCTTCCCTGCTTTTAGGGCCAAGCAGGATAATGCAACTTTGCTTTCATGTGGCAGGAGAAGCTTATAAACAACACTATTACACTGCTGCACCGCCGAAATTAAAGCCCTGCTCCGAGCCTCAGTCCCTCCCACAGGCAGCCTGCTTTGCCTGGCACTTCATTTCTTCTCCCAAAGCCTGCAGCACAGGGAAAGGGCTGGATCTGATCCTGAATAAGCACCCGTGAAATTCAGCCTTTCCCAAAATGATGTCCACTACCTATCTCTGAAAAGGAGAGTCATTCCTTCCAACTTTTGCTAATGTGCTCCCTTCTTGTTTCCCCTCAGATCATCATTCACCCCAGAAAGTCTACACTGGTGCATCTTCACAGCTTTATAGTATTTTTTTTTTTTTTGGTCCACAGTGATTGAGATTCCCCCCAACCCACACCCCATAAAAATTCAGATTCTGAGCTCACCCATACACATCGAGCCTAAAACCTCCAGAGTGGATTCACTCAGCCAGAAATGATCTCAGCTGTGAAACATCACAAGGGGCAGTCACTTTCTCAGCAGTCTCAAAATAGAGGTTGTTTTTCTTTTTTTTTTTTTTTTTTTAATCAAAAGAGATGCCATCCCTCTGCATTATATGGAATAAACATCCTGGTGCTGGTAGAAAGCACACTTCAGCCTTCCTAGCTCCAGGTTCTCATTTCCACCAGCTCCTTGAGAACCTCTCCCAGCTTTTCCAAGCCTTTCTCCTGCCCTGCATTAAGAGGAAGAAGAAGGAATTAAGGAGGAAGCTTCTCCCTGCTGACCCAGGTGTGGGATGCTCCTCCCCTGACATCTCAAGCATCATTAGCAAAGGATCATTTCCTTCAAATAAAGGTCACCTGCCAACAAAAAGGGCCTTTTGCCATGCCCTGAGAGCAGCCTTCAGCACTTCCCTCACCTTGCCAAAGGTTTTTCCAGCATTTTCCTCAGTCCCTTGTTATTTCCAGGTGCCCCATCTCTGCTCACACACCTAAGCAGCAGAGCAAAGCCTGTTTTCCTATGGATCTCCAAATACTCCCTCCCACATGGCATTTGTGTTCCCCAGTAGTAGGTGGCAAGAGTTATGCTGTTGATGTTGGGGTTTTTTTTATTTATTTTTATTTTTTTAGTGGGATATTAATAGATCTGTCTCACTGGCCGACCAGCCTAGATAAAAACTTTATTGCTGATTTCCTAATCAGGCAGACACTTAATTATGAGACATCTACTTCTGAGTCAGAGGGAGAGAGGGATGCAGACATACCAACAGCATGGCAGCTAAGAAAAAAAAAAAAAAAAAGTCTGGATTTTTTTCTTTTTTTTTTTTTTAGGAAAGGAAGCTAAAAAAAGAACCGCCCTCCACCCCCAAACAAACAAGCAACAAAAAGAAACAAACAATCCAGCAAGCCCAAGGATAAATCCATGGGGATTTTTGGTGTTTTAGGCACAAGAGCTCCTCTTGGGGAGGGGGACAAGGTGGTTCCAGAGGGGCTGGATCCCACAGGGGTCAGGGCAGTGCCTCCCTCCCCCGTGTCCCACATCCAGCATTGGGCTGTGAGCAGATGGCTCCCGAGCTGACAGGCTGCAAACAGCTCCGTGGAATCAGATATTGTCTCCCCATGCCTTTGGTTTAGGGAACAAAAGATGTCTCCCAGCTAAAAAAAAGTTTGCTGGGAGACCTCGGTGCTTCTCCTGCTTTGGGGTTTATTTTTAAAAGCGCTCCCACCCAGCCTGGTGTCTGTACAACTCTGCAAGCTGCCTGCACATCACTTTTTCCACTTTTCCTCTGACTTTCTGTAGCTGGAACGAGACCACAAGGAGAGCCCTGGTGCAGGGCACATCACCTTCTGGCAAAAACTTTCTTCCTTCGACTTCCTATCAAACTTGCAAACACCATGAACTCAGGACAACCCAGACAAGCTTCTTCCCAGCATCCTTGTTGTTTATTTTGAGGAACCCCAACAGCCCTGGACCCCAGTCCTAAATGCACAGGACAGCAGAGCGCCAGGCAAGGGACCCAAATCATCTTTTGGGAAGGGTTTATTTTATGAAATCATCCTCCAGCAGGCCACTCTGGATGCCCCCACACACACCCACCGGGATGCAAAGCCCAGCCAAACTGCAGGATCCCGGCTCCTTTGGCTTCCCTGCTGCTTCCAGCTCTGCAACTCGACCCTGGGTGAAACATATGGTTTGCATTCTCCCCCCCTCCTAAACTTTCCACAGGCTCCTTCCCCCGCCTCCCTGTGGCACACAAACCCTCTGTGAGCCAGGAATGGTGCAGGCAGCCCTTCCCACCCCTCTCCAAGGGAAGGAGATGAGGCTGCAGTAAAATCCCTCTAAGTGGGCTCTGCTGCTCCACGCAGGGGTCCTTAACAACCCGGCTGGATCTGCTGCATCCCTCCCCAGCCAGGCCATAAATACTGAGGAAAACACAGCCAGCGTGTCATGGTGATGTGGAGATGGAAAGGGGAGGGAGCAGCACAACAAGAATTCACTCTGCAAGGGAAGGAAAATCTTCCCTGGGGTCCCACATCCAACCTCATCTCTCTACAGAATGCAGGAACAGCATCCTGTGGGATGCAGGAATGGCAAACTGGGTCCAGCAGTGCTCAGAGGATGTTCAGGGTTAAGCAGCAATTTCACCTCCTCCTTTCCCCTCCCTGTGTGCAAAAACCATCTTTTATTTCCCTGGTAGGCAGTTTTCATCTGATTTTCTGATCCATCCAGCAGCCAGGCTTTTCCCCCTCAAAATGACTACGGCAGCCGAAGCCAGGCTTTGTTCAGCCCAGATGGATGGATGGATAGAGGGATGGAAAGGAAGGAAGGAAGGAAGGAAGGAAGGAAGGAAGGAAGGAAGGAAGGAAGGAAGGAAGGAAGGAAGGAAGGAAGGAAGGAAGGAAGGAAGGAAGGAAGGAAGGAAGGAAGGAAGGAAGGAAGGAAGGAAGGAAGGAAGGAAGGAAGGAAGGAAGGAAGGAAGGAAGGAAGGAAGGAAGGAAGGAAGGAAGGAAGGAAGGAAGGAAGGATGGATGATGGAGGGATGGATGGATGGATGGATTTATGGATGGATTTATGGATGGATTTATAGATGGATAGATGGATGGACAGATGGATGGATAAGGGATGGATGGATGGATGGATGGATGGATGGAGCGATGGATGAATTTATGGATGGATTTTTGGATGGATGATGGATGATGGATGGATGATGGATGGATGATGGATGGATGGATGGATGGATGGATGGATGGATGGATGGATGGATGATGAATGGATTTATGGATGGATGCCCCTGGCCAAAACAGTTTTGGCTGTGATGGAAACCAGAAGCCTTGTGGTCTGTGAGCCTTCCCAAGGCATGCCAAGCACTGCTGGCGTGCCTGCGTGTCCCACACCAGCCTCAAGGCCAGGAAAAAAAAACAAACCCAAATCCTCTGAATTGGTGCATTTTCAGCAGCACAAGCCCAACACCTTCTTGGAGCCAATCACAGCACAGATTCCTCTTAGCAGGCATTAAAAACCACACTTCCAAAAGAAAAAAAAATCATCTATTTATGATCTGATTGGTGTTACTCAAGGTTTCAGCTGAGCAGAGGAGGCCTTGCAGTAACCTGTGGCTTCCCCTACTCCTCATCCCTCAGGGTCCCTCCCCGTCGGCTGCGACCCCACCGGCAAAGCCGGCGCGTGGGTTTTTCCATCCCCGCCAGGACCGGCCCCAACACGCCCCACACTCCCGGGGTTTTGCTGTAAACTACAAAGGATCCTGCCCAATTCGCCCCAGTTTGCATAACCAGTTTATCCCAAGCATTTGTTTTAAAAGCTCTGCTCTGGTTAGTCACTGTTCAGCCCAAGCAAAACCCAACCCTCTTCCCGGCTTCTGGATCTTGCTTTTCCAGCTTTGGGCACAGCCAGCGTTTTTATCTTGGTGTATAAATTTTAGAAACATGAAATATGTGCCTTGATGCCTTGTTTTATATATACACACACATATATATGATATATATTTTATGTATATCAGGATCTCCAAAGGATCCACAAGCCAGGATAGGGATTAGCCACGAGGCTGTAAGTCCTGAAATCCAAACCTAGTCATTCACCAGTAGCAAACCATTAAACATTGACAAAAATTTAAAAAAAAAAAAAAAAAAAAAAAGAAAGGGAGAGTGGAACAGTTTTATAGCTCTTGGCAGCCCACACCCCACTCCATCACACTCAGGATCCCAGGCACTCGAGCAGCTCCCTGGCCAAATCCCCTCTCCTGTAACAAATCCCGTTAGTGCCGACGCCGGAGCACGGAGGGAGGGAGGCATTTGCAAGGCTCTGGCTGCAGAAAAGCAGCCAAAGTGATGTGCAAGGGGAATCAGGCACCCTGCAGGAAAACCTGCTTCCACAGCTGAGTCAGCACCTTCTCGAGACTGGGGGAGGACAGGAGGAGCTGCAGGCCTGGAGGATGCCCTTGCATGGACCTGGAAGGGGAGCCCCAAATTCCAAGGGCATAATCTCCTCTTCTTTCCAGCCCAGCAATGACAATGCAGTGACAGCAAATGCTCATCCCCCAAAATACTGAAGGAACTCACAGGACACCCCATGGAGCAGCCTAGAGATGCCACAACCCCAGCAAGGAGCTGGGAGAACTGGGAACAGCTTAATCCCAGCCTAACTCAGATTTCCAGCCACGATTGACCCACTCTGTGAAGATGAACCCCCAGCCAGGGCCCAGACAGCAGAAGAGCCAGGACATTTAAACTTCTCCAAGATAAGCTGGAAGAGAAAACCCTTCCATGAACCCCATCCCTAGCACAGCAACCCAGACTGCTGATTACTTTTAATTGCTGTGTAATTGGCCTCTGGGAGCCATGCTTTCATTTCAAGCCTGTCTCTACATTTCACATCTGTCAAAGGAGGAAAGAAAAACCTTTAAAAGTAATATTCCAGTGCAGGAACACCTCAGAAACTGCTGTGGCAGTGGGGAGGCACAGGCTGCACCCCCAGCCTGTTTGGGATAAACAGGGGTGGAGGGAGGTGCTGGGATCCCACACCTGGGCAGTGGCCATCCCAAAGTGGCCCCAGGCCAGCCCAGGGGCAGACAGCAGGACCACATTGCAGGCTCCACCCTCAAGACCAGCACTAATTACTACCTTGGCTTGCAGGGCCCTGCAAAGCCCTCAGAGATGCCCCTCCAGGTGAGGGTGGGGACGCTTGTTCGCCTTCCACGGATGAAAAGCAAGCAGCAGACCGCATTTTTTTTTTTATTTTTTAATTTGATTTTTTTTTTTTTTTGGTTGTTTTAAATAGCAACCACTTTCTGGCTGCTGGAAAACACCCTCCCTTCTGTTCTCCAAGCCAACCCAAACAGATGGAGCCAATAACGTGATGGTGTAGGATGGGGATGGGGGGAGAGCAGCCCCTGCTCACAGACCACAGGAGGGGGAGCCCTGAAGATGGCAGGGAGGCAGAGCCCACCAACCCAGAGGAAGAACTTTGGTCCATCCATCTCTACAAATCCCTCCAAAGTCCTGGTACAAACCACTAAAGTTAAAAAACACCTCCAGGATCACTGAATCCAACCTTTGACCATTCTGTTTGCCATGGGATTGTCTTCCATCCCATCTGCTCCCAGCCCTCCAGGCAGCAGTCAGGAGGAATTCCAGATTCCTGGGCATCCTGTGAGTCCACTGGAGGGTCAGTGAAACAAAACCTTCACCTTGGTGCCTTCAGGCAAACCTCACAGCCTGGAAAGCAGTGAGGACAGCAATGCCTGCATCCCAGGCGTGTCCCTTCTCCCACTTAAACCTGTCCCCAGGAATTTCTGGCCTCTGCAACCTCCTGCCTAAAGAAAACTCCCACGCTGAACAGTGCAGCACAACCCTTTAACAGCCTCCCTCCTCCACACACCACCCAGCTGGGAAGCCTGGATTTGGCTGGAAATGTCCCATCCTGAGCTGCAGTTACACCAGGAGCCCCCCAAAAGTGGGCAGCCCAAACTGCTCCTTGTTTGAGTGGTGAAAGGGACCTGCAGAGGCATTTAAATGGTGAGAATGGGGCAAGCAGGGGTCACTTCCATGGCAGGGGCAGCTCCCAGGGATGAGAGGAACTGTGCAAAAGGAAAGACTCACAAAGCAACAGCAGCACAAAGCCTGGGTGCAGAAAAACTTGCTCACATCCTCACCTTCCATCATTTGAGAGCCACCACTATAGATTCAGCAGGGAGGGATGCCTGGCAGGGAGGAAGGAGCACTCCCCATCTCCCACCCTGCACTCCAACCCTCTCACACGTTGAACACACCAAGGTGTGCTGAGACTCATCCCCAGGACAACACCAAGCACCCAAAAAATGATGTCACACGCAGCAACATCAGTCCCAAGAGCATTTCTCCACCTCTGTGGAAGCTTTTTTTTCACTCCCCACACCTCTTTCCAGCATTCCACACTATCCACCTGCAGGGATGCTCTGCCCACAGCACCATTCCCAGAGATCCCCCAAGCCCACCCACCCACACTGGGGTGTCTCTCCTCTCCACTCCAGAGGGAGGCAGATGGATCTAACAGGCATGAAACGCCTCAAAATGAGCTTTTCCACGCTCTTTCAAAGGGAGACAATCCCTCAGCTTTCACACTGGCTGCAGGCAAAGGTTATCCATGGGCTCCTCATGGAAACCATACTGGCAGCAGCTCCTGGAAGCAGCAGAGATGCTGGGATCTGTGGTTCCAGTGATTGTCCACTCAGCCCTGGGTGTTCCAGCTGGGAAGGGATCACTTGTGGCACAAACCAGCCCTTTCCCTCCTCCTTTGGCATTCCCATAAAATGTGGGAATAAACTGGAGAGAGAATGCACAGGTATGACAGACTTGTGGGGCCAAGGGAGAGCCCCACAAAAATGCTCCCCAAATCCATAGGGTCTTCTTCTTTTTTCTTTGTTTCCCTGGAGAATTTCAGGAATTTTTTCCTTGAATTTCAGGAGGGAAAAGCTCTGCTCACTTTTTCCCTTGTATAACCAGGTATATTATAACTCTTAAGTAATAATATAACTAATAAGTGTCTCAACTCGTGCCCTTCACCTCCCAGGGTATAAAAAATGAAAATAAACAACACAACACAGCAGCACTGCCTTAAACTTACACAGCAAGCAAAGCCAAAAGGGAAAAAGAGCTCAAAAACCATTTGATTTTTAAATGCTGGGGGAGTATGTCAGCCACATCCACCCAGCCCGAGCTATGCATGGCAGACAGTGGGATGCAGCTCCTGATTTATGTTTCACTGGGATAAACTCAAGTACCACACTCATACAATCCAATTTTGGGACTCCAGTGCCACTGCCATGCCCACGTGGCTCCACAGCCATTCCCAAGGCTGGTAATTCCTCCTCCCTGCAGCAAGGAATTAGCTGGAAAGGGGATGTTTCCCAGCACCCAAACAAGTGAGAGTTTGGCCATCCATCAATCCCCAGCAGAGAGGGGCTGAAACAGGAGGAGAGCTCCAAGGATGCTCCAGCCAGGCAGGCAAGGAAAGGGGCCCAGCAAAGCCCATGGAGCAGAGAAAAAGGTGGGAAAAATCTGGGAACAGCCTCCCTAGGAGTGGGAGAAGGCAGCCAAGGCAGGAGGGAGCAGAGGAGACTGGGCTGCAGCAGGGAGGGACTCACAGAGATTAAAGGCAGAGTGCAGGACACGCTGGAGCAAGCCCTGTGCTAAATAATTCCTGCTTCCCTTCCCTTCCCTTCCCTTTCCTCGTTTTCCAGCGTGGCTTCACCCAGCCTTTCCCAGCCTGGCTGGTGTTTGATCTCAGCAGAAGTGTTGAGCCCAATAAAAATAAAAAAAAAAAAAAAAAAAAGGGGGCGGGGTTGAGCCCCTTAAAAAAAAAAAAAAATAAAAAAGCAAATAGGAGAGGGATGGAAAAAAATAAAATTCCCTAAAAATCCAAGCTCAGCAAACATGTGGCTGCTACCAGCCCAGCCCAGTGGTTTGGGATGGGGATTGGGCTCCAGAGGAGGAGGAGGAGGAGGAGGAGAAGGAGGAGGAGGAGGAAAGGCAGCTCTTCCCCTCGCTGAGGAGCAGGTCTGGGGCTGCCAGCCCAGTGCATTCCTGTGCTGTGAGTCAGAACTCCGAAAAACCAGGAGGCTTCAAAAATAATTCTCGCTGCAGCAGCTTTTGGGATGCTTTGCTTTGCCCTCCTGGCTCTCCCCTGCCTGAGTGCTTTTCTCCCCAATGGGAGCAGAGCTGCTTTATCCCAAAAACCAGCTGGGACCCTCCAGAACAGCATCACCCTCCGTGCAGGGAAGCAAACCCACACCCCAGAACTGCCTCTACTGTAAAAACCCACAGGATTTTCTCCAGTGCTCCAGCCTGATGTGAGGACAGGCATCGCTCAGAAGCTGCTCCTGGAGCACCACAAAGGCTCTGCTTTTGGGAGACAGGGCTCACACAAAGGTCCTGAGCTCTGGCAGAGCCAGGGGAGGATTATTCAGGCTCCCTTCAGCCCAAGGTGTTCAGGAGGGAGTCACAGGTTTGGGTTGGAAGGGACCTTAAACTTCATCTTGTTCCAGCCACACTGCCACCTTCCACTGGACCAGGACCCAGCCTCAAACACTTCCAGGAGGAGCAGAACTCCTGCATGGCAGCAGATGTGGATGCCCTGCAGGGAGCCCAGCATCCCAAGGGCCAGGGCTGTGTCAGCTCGGTGCCACCGTGCTCTGACTCACAGCCAGGGGTGGCTTGCACAATACAGCTGATTACAGCCAATTGCAGATTGTGGGAAACCAAAATTGGAGCCAGTGGGCCTCCAAAAGCTCTGTTAATGCCCCCTTCCCACGGTGAGACTTGTGCTGGGATGGCAGCAAAGGGCAGAGGGAAGGGGCTGATGATTTATCTCCCCCCCACCTTGCTCCAGCAAATGTTTTCACTCACATTAGCATGGCTAAAGCTGGGAAGATACAAATGAATAGGGAACAGCAGGAACCTGCAGCTTTATGGCACCAACATCTGCTGTAATGAACTCCTCAGACTCCACACAGCCCCTTCCACCCTCACTGCCAGCCTGGCTTTGCCCAGCAAAGCCCAGCTCAAGGCTCTCCCCAACCCCACAGGGCTGCCAGGATGATCCCACCACCGCAAACAGGAAAAAAAAAAAAAAAGTGGGGATGCCACTGCTAGAAGTGGAAGGAAAACAGAGCCCCTCACAGCATCTTGGTTACTTAATACAGATCTGGATTTTATGTATTTAATATATTAATATATTTTATATATATAATTCCTGTTCCACTAGGACAGGGATGGGAAGGGAACCAGCACCTACAGCACCAGAGGGACTGCACAGAGATGAAGGACAGAGCTGAGCCCTCCAAGCTCCTTACAGGGTCAGCTCTTGGTTTCTAAGCAGGGAAAATGCAAGCTGGATTTCCTCCCTGCCCCCCCCAACTACCATTTCTGTTATAAATGTATGACATGTTGTTGGCTCTTTGCAAGTATTGGGATAAATGCTGTATGTGTAATGTTAAAATAGCATTTCTATATGGATACAGTCTTTGCTAATAGTAAAAGTTAGAGATAAGTTTTTTAGAGATAGTATGCTAAACTAACTGTTTAGTCAGGATAACAGCCCATGAACAGGTGATGGGGACCTGCAGCTGACATGACAATTATCAACACTCACCAGCTGAGACCACCACCCAACTCAAAAAGGATAAGGAGAAATAAAACCACAAATCAAGAAACACACATGCTCTAAAAAAGCAAACCCAAAGAGTGGCCATGATAAACAGTTCCCAGAAACAGTTAACTATGCATAAAGGTCTATGAATATGTAACAAATAGATAAATTGTAAAACGTATTTAAAGGGGTGTTCCCGAAGCAGTGATGTGCTCCTAGCAGCATGCCAAGCACCCGGCTGTTTTAACCCTTTGCTTTATGTTCTGTCTCCTATTGCCTCTTTATAAAACCTTTTAATTCTCTCAAGACAGTGAACCGTGTTCTTGACAATTTCCAAGCTATTCTGCCCTCTCTAAAGTAGTGTTTTTCCATTTCTCTCATTTTTTGTTGTTGTGCCAGTGTTTTGTTCTGCTGCTGCCGTGCACAGAGAGCCCCTGGTTCTAAAAGAAAGAGGGCTCCAAAATGAAGCAGCTGAAGGAGAAGGAGACCAAAAAAAAAAACAAACCCTGAGCAGATTCTTCCACACACCCCAATCCTCAAGCCTCCACTTCCAAAGGGCAGGATTTGATAGGCAACAGGTCCTGGAGCATCTTTTCCCCAGCCATCTGCTCAGGATGGCAGCAGCAGGCAGCAGCCTCCTGCCACCCATGATGTCCTCGGGGGACAGCAGTGCTGCTATTCCCCTCCCTCCCTCTGTCCCTGGCTGCTTTCCTGCTGCTGGTAGGGCAAAAGGACAGAAGGATGTTCCTCCACCAGGATGGCAGCATCACACTGTCCATAAACACCTTTATCAGCCAGCATCCCCCTCTGGATTTCAGCGTGGAAAGACCCTCAAGCAAGCTCCAAATCCTCACACCAAATTTTTTCCTACCACACACAGGAGCAGGATGAAGCCTGGCAGGTAAAGCCCTGGGCTCAGGGAGGGGGGACATGCTGGGAGCTGGGTGGTCCTGGGGATGCACGAGTGGACCAGACCCTTTCTGGGTTTCAAACCCCCACCCAAAACAACTCCTACCCCCACACTGCAAAACCCAACACAAACAACGCGTGCATTCTTTGTTATGAGGAGTGAAAATTGTTTTCTGGGTGATGCCTCTCCCTAAAAAGCAGGGGAGGATGATCACCAGGGCGAAGCACCCACCTCAGCTCCCTCCTCTGCATCATCACATGCCACCTCTGCACAGCTCTCCTGGAGAAACACTAATTATAGCTCTCCAGCTCCAAACTTCATTATACACACACACATACATATGCCAGATTAGCAGCGTGCCTTAGAGAGCTCCCTGGACTCCAGCTGAGCCAGGTGGGTCAGGTTTAACTTGTTTTTTCCCTCCTTCATTCCCTCCCTCCTGCCCAATTTCATTTCAACCCCTGCATGAACTTGGGTGCACACAAAAAATAAGAGGACAGAGCCAGGCATGAACACATCCCCCTCCAACTCCCCTCAGCATCCATGGAAAGCTTGGTTAAACCTTAACCCACAGCAGCCTGGCTAATCCAGCCTGGCTAATCCAATCCTAAGGCACGAGTTGCCAGCTCTAAAACCTCTCCCTTCCCACTGAGGGAAGAGTTTCTTCTGGCTGCAGCAACGTGTCCAGGCCCCTGGAGAAGTCAATAGTGCCGTCCCTGTTTCCCTTTTGCTGAAACACTGGATCTTTGTGCAGCGGGGGCGGAAAAAATATTAATCTAATTAGGCTCCCCTCCCTAAAAATTCCTCGTCACCTTAATTACGCTTCAGAAAAGAAGGCTTGGTTCATTTTCCTAGAAAATCAGCTCGTCAGGAGACGCTTTCAACTCCTCTAACAAGACAGATTTGTGCTTCACACCGTGTCCTCAAACCCTCAAAGCTGCGGGGAGAGAGAGATCCCGAATTCCCGGCGGGATGACGACCTTGCCCGACACGGTTATGGGCTCTCCCAGCCTCCAAAAAAAAAAGCCACCAAACTTTTGTAGGGCTCCTTTTCCGAGCTCTACAGCCGAGCACATCTTTTTACAGAACGAGCACGGGCAGCTTTGCTGTGCCACCGCCGGAGGATGACCAAGGACAAAGTCCCGTGAGTTGTGGGGTGGGAATAGGCAGGAAAGGCTGAGTTTGAGCACAGGAGTCCTAACGAGAGAGGGCAGCAGGAGAGATGCGCCTCTGCCTCTCGTCTGTGGCAGGGATTAGGAACGGAAGGGCTGGATTTAAGTGCATCTCAATCACAAGATTGGGCTGCGCACAGGAAACTTTGAACAGCCATAGGGAAAAAAAAAAACAAAAAAACCCAAAAAAAACCACTCGGCTGCCCGGCCATCAATCGCTTAGCTTATAAAAACGCAGGTTTAATAATAATCATTTAAAAAATAATAAAAAAAAAAATCGAGGCTGAATAGTTACTTATTTGACCCGCCGGGGAATCACAGCCGGCGCTACTACAAACAGGGCTGTGTTTGTTTCGCTTTTGCCAAGAAAAAAAAAAATATATATATATATACAGAGGGAAAGAGAAATATAAGGAAGCGGCTCGGCGAGGCGGGCAGGGAGCGGCGCTGGCAGCTCGCATCCCCCGGAGCATCCCCGGAGCATCACCCGGAGCATCACCCCTCGAGAGGGGGGCTCTGCCAGCCCGTATCCCTGCGGAGATCCCCCTGGGAATGGGGGGCTCTGCCAGCCCGTATCCCTGCGGAGATTCCCCTGGGAATGGGGGCTCTGCCAGCCCGTATCCCTGCGGAGATCCCCCTGGGAATGGGGGGCTCTGCCAGCCCGTATCACCCTGAGACCAGGGAGCTCTGCCAGCCCGTATCCCTGCGGAGATTCCCCTGGATCAGGGAGCTCTGCCAGCCCCCATCCCTACGAAGATCCCCCTGGATCCGTGAGAGCTGCCAGCCCGTATCCCCCCTGGAGCATCCCCCCCGGAGCATGGAGCTCTGCCAGCCCCCACGTACCCAGAACATCACCTCCCCGACCGGAGCATCCCCGGAGGCGCTGCCAGCCCGCATCCCCCTCCCGGGGATCCAGCCAGCATCCCCCCGCCGCCAACCCCTCAAAAAAGATTTTAAAAACCCCCCACCAAAAGCGTTCAAAGCCACCTCAACTTTTTTTTTTTGGGGGGGGGAACCCAAAACTTGTGCTTCCCCCTTACCTGCGGCGGCCAGCGCCCGGCGGAGCAGCGGCGCGGGGAGGAGGAAGAGGAGGAGGAGGAGGAAGGAGGGCGGCGGCATGGCGGCGGGATCGGCAGCGGGACCGGGAGCGCAGCGCTGCCCGCCCGCCTCGCCACACTGCCGGGCTGCCCGGCGCCGGGCGGGGCGGGCCGGGGCGGGGCCGGGGCGGGATCTGCCGGGAGCAGCGCCCGGGACCCGCCGAGCCCCGCCCGGGATGCGCCGGTGCAGCCCCGCCGGTCCGGCCCCCGCCGGGGGATGCGGGATGCTGCGGGCAGCAGGGGGAGCAGCGCCACGCCGGCCGAGCGCGGCCCCCGAAAATGAAACGAACCGGGGGAATTCTGTCAGGAGTGAAAGCAGAGTCCTGCTGGGCTCCTGGCGCGGGTTGTGTTGGAAGGGATCGCCTCCAAGCCACATCCAGCCCATCCTTGGACTCTTCCAGGGATGGGGCAGCCACAGCTCCTCTGTGCCAATGCCTCCCCACCCTCCCAGGCAACTATTTCTTCATAATATCCCCACCTAACCCTGCCTTGTTCCACTTTGAATCCATTCTCCCTCATCCCGTCACCCTTAAAAACTCTGCCCATCTTTCTTCTACCCCCCTCCCTTTTTAAGGCTAAAAACCTTAAAGCTTTTTAAGGATTTTTAAGGTTAAAATCCAGTATTTTATTGATGTAAAATCCAGTATTTTATTGTATGTGTTTTACTTGTATTTTACTTGCAGTAGTATAAAAATAACAGATGTGGACACACACAAATAATAGAAGATGAAATTCACACACTGAGAGAGGCATCCTGCAACTGCTTCTTGATGTGTTGGCCTCTTGGGTTTAAAGGGGGCTAATAAAAAGGATGGAGAGTGGCTTTTTACCGGGGCAGATAGCACAAGGAGAGGGGGAATGGTTTTCAGCTGAAAGAGATTTAGAGGAGATGTTAGGGGGAATATTTTGCCTGTGAGGGTGGGCAGGCCCTGGCACAGGGCGCCCAGAGAAGCTGTGGCTGTCCCTGGATCCCTGGAAGTGTCCAAGGCCAGGCTTGGAGCAGCCTGGGACAGTGAAAAGTGTCTTTAAAACAATCTTTAAGGTCTCTTCCAACCCAAACAGCATTCCATGATGTGCACATATCTCCCTCCTTGCAATGAGGGGTTTGTCTACAACCCCTCACAAACCCTTGCAAAGAGCTGCAGACAAACTGGCAGGTCTGCAAGCCCTGGTGGGGCTGCAGCTCTGCAGTTTTCCCTCCTCAGGATGGGTTTCAACCCCACCCTGGCTCAGTGGGAGCTGCTGCAAGCTCTTGATGCTGCCCAGGTTCCTCCTCCCAGCCAGAGGCACCCCCAAAAATCAGGAGGTGCTGGGGCCACCTGCACATCACACACAGCTGCCTCGAGTGCTACCTCGAGCACCCCACACCCGGCTGCACTTCAGCTGCTATTCACAGAGCAGTGGGACCTGCCAAAAAAGGCTGAAGAGCAGGAAAAAAAAAGTAGAAAAAAAAAAAATCTCATTTCCAGTTGCTGTCGAGGGAGTGAAGCTGCAAGGGCTGGGCAGTGAGAAGAAGGGATGCATCTGATGCAAACCCCAAGGATTGGGGGTGAGAGCTCTGGGAAAATAAACTAGGATTAAAAAAAAAAAAAAAAAAAAAAAAAAAAAAAAAAAGCGTTTTCCAGCTGGATCAGTGGAATTTCAAAGTGCCTGCTTAGCCAAGCAGAGCGTGCCTTCTGCAGAAACGAGCGAGAGCGGGTGGGTTAAACCGGGCAGCGTTTAAGGCAGTCTGGTATTCAAAATACCGAATTAAAGCGATGCAAATGAAGGGCTCACTTACCCCTATTGCGCAACTTGAGGAAAACACGACATGACAAACTATCATTAAGGCAAAGGGCTGCTTTTCCTCCCAGGTGTTGACGTCGCAGCCCTCGTTTTCCCTCTAATGGCCAGGCACGGAGGTGTCACTCAATTAATTCCCAGCAGCGATCCGAGGTGCGAGGAGTTTCCCCGGGTCTGGCAGGGTCCAGCCCTCGCCACCAGCCCCAAAGGGGATGGATGCAGCCAAGGAAAAATCGGGTGGCACCTGGGAAAGGCTCCCTGGCACCTGGGGGTGGTTGGAATTCTGCAATTCCCACACGGCACCGGGATGTTCGGGTGCCCCGGGAGGAAAAGGGCGCAATAAAGAAAAAAAAAAAAAAAAGATGGCAATCAGATGAATAATAAACAGAGGGAACTCCCAAAGCTTAATCAGGAGGTGAGACAAAGAGTGGCTTGTTTGGGACCCAAGGTCACGGCGCCCTTCAGCTCTGACCGCGCCCCCATGGCAGGGGTGGGTTTCTTTTCCCACCCAAACTTCGGGGGCAGAGCAGACCTTAGGTGGGCTCAAACATCTTCTGTCGATTCCTTTCAGACCTGGCTAAATATCTCAGCGATCTGGGATAAGGCTGGGCTTGCTGGCACCAAGACATCTTTATGATACAAAAAATAAAAAATTGAATCAGTGGGAAGAAGGGACGATTTTATATACATATATATATATATATTTTTTTTTTTTTTTTTTTTTTAAAGAGCTGATTCTTTTAAGCCCTCAGACATGATTTGCAGCTGTGGCTGGATGGAAAGGCTGCAGCCAGGGGTAGCCAGAGGTGCTGTTCTATTTGGGGGGTTCAGAGGTCTTGGAGGCAATTTGCATGGCATTATCCATAGCTGTGCTATCGGGACAAACAGCCCTGCCAACCTCATTAGGCATTAGGAAGGAGAGAGAGTCTGAAGGGGACACACAGGGGAAAGAGAGGGGACACACAGCACAGCCACTGATAACGTGGGCTCAGCCACTGGGAAGGGCTTCCCCAGCATGGAAAATCTATGCAGGGAGCCCTGATTTCCTGGGATGCCCTGGCATTGCCTCCCCCACCAGCTCACCTTGCTCCACAAAAAGCAGTTCCCCCCCTCCAGGAATCCAGCCAGGCTAAAATCCCCCCAGCTTTTTGTAAAGAGGCAATTTTAATAGGGAGCTTGGTGTTACCAGGCACAAAGTAAGCACTGAGTTAGCTGTGGTTCATTTCTTTTTTTTTTTTTTTTTTTTTTTTCCTCCTACTGACGATTTCCTCACCTGAGAGTTTTGGGAGAGAGCAGCAAAGGAGGCTGCAGGAATTCCTGCTGACAGACCTGCTGCAAGGATGCTGTTACTGCCACAGAGAAGTCCTGCATGCTGCCTGGAAAGGACTGGGAACTTGCTCCTCCATGAAACACAGGGCAGAAGAAGGGTTGGAGGAGGACAGAGCAGGCTTTCCTGCAGAGCAGGTGTGTTTTGACAGGTAGGTTGTTGCTGGGGGACACTTGGATGGAGCCAGGGGTTTGCTATGGCAGGTGGGGATGGGACATGGGGAAGCTGTTTGAAACTGGAAGAAGGGAGATTTAGAGGAGATGTAAGATAGAAATCACTCCCTGTGAGGCTGGGGAGGCCCTGGCAAAGGGTGCCCAGTGCAGCTGTGGCTGCTCCATCCCTGGGAGTGTCCCAGGCTCCAGGATTTGGAAGTGTGTCCCTTCCATGGCAGGGGGTTGGAACAAGGTGATCCTTAGGTCCCTTCCCACCCCAGCCATTCCATGATTCTGTGACTCCCTGCTGATTTTCTCCCATGCCCTCTGAGGGTGAAACACCCAGCACCCTCCTTTCCATCCCCCACCCCACACTGGGTTTCCCCAGGTCACCCCTTCAAGCTCAGGGCAGGGAGGTGAAGGCAAGGGACTGTCCTGCCCCTCACTGCAAACAGGGAGGCACATTCCATGCCTGGGGGCTCCTGAGGGAGCTGGGCAAGGCTCAGAGAAGATGCACCCCAAGATGATGGGAACACCAGTGACACATCCCCCAATCCTGTGGATTCCTGGCATGCAGGGCAGGACAAGGTGGGGTCTCAGTCCTGGCTCCCTCCCAGACTGAGCTCACGGGCCAGAGATGGAGAAGAGAGGCAGGATCTCCATGGAGGCAGCAGGAGTTTGTGCTTCAGTGGCTCCCAAGTCCTTTCTGCTTTGCAGAGCTTTCCAAGTGACACTGGCGTGTGATTCGATTAGGGAAAGCATTTCTTCCTCCAGAGTCTCCTTGGCTTCAGCTTGAGATGAGCTGGAAATCCTGCTGGGCACGGGGAGAGGCAGACACCAACCACCCCCACCCCCCTGTGCCACCTCTCTCCTCCACCCTGGATGCTGCTGCACAGCATCTGTGTCCCACAGGAGGGAGGAGGTGAAAGCCTGGTTAGGAGATGGAGATTCCCAAGGTGACCATAGTTAAGAACCCTTTCCCATGTCAGAGGCTGGGCTGGGTGGATGGGAACAGCTCCATGTGTACACACAGGGAGGAGGGAGAACCCCAGAGTGCCAGGAAATGCCTTGGGGGTTTTCATTTAGAGCAGGGTTTGGTCCAGAGGGAGCTGTCAGCATCTGGACTGAGAGTCAGCAGTGCCTGTGGAGAGAGAGAGAAGAGAAGAGAAGAGAAGAGAAGAGAAGAGAAGAGAAGAGAAGAGAAGAGAAGAGAAGAGAAGAGAAGAGAAGAGAAGAGGAAGAGAAGAGAAGAGAAGAGAAGAGAAGAGAAGAGAAGAGAAGAGAAGAGAAGAGAAGAGAAGAGAAGAGAAGAGAAGAGAAGAGAAGAGAAGATCAGCACAGCCACAAGAAAAAGCAGAGACCTTCCCATCTCCATCCTCTCTGTGAAGCAGAGCTGGCAGGAGAGTTGGAAATTGCCAGCAGGGATGAGTAAGGGAGAGGGAAATAAAAGCCCCAGCAGGGCAGTATGAAAGCAGCAGTGCCGTGGAGCAGGTGCAGAGGCAGTGATAATTCCCCATTCCTTCCAGGAGAGGAGCTGGGAGTGCCCAAATCGAGTTACAGGGCAGCAGAGCTGGGGAGGAACAAAGGACGGCGCTTTCCCCACGCCACCCGTGATTGAATTATGGAACTCATTGCCACGGGGTGCAGCCTGAGTGGCCCCCAGAAAGCATTTAGGCAAACTCAGGAGGTCTGTCAGGGTCTGTTAAACATGATGGAGCAGCCAGCTCAGGGAGTCCCCAAAGCCCAAGGCAGCACAAGGGGCTCAGCAGAGCTGCAGGAGTGCTGGAGCAGCACAGCCCGGGAGATAAACAGCCTCTAATCACCTAAATAAACCATGGCCCAAACCCCCCCGAGGGCGTGGAGAGGTTAGGGGGCTCAGAAGTGCCCGTGGTGATGCTACAGCATAGGCAAAGAGGGGATCCTGGAGCTTCTGTCCATATCCCAGTGCAGGGATTCTCCAGGACCCCTCCCCAGGGATTTTTGGCTGGGGCTGCCCGAGGCAGGGTGAGCAGAGCTGTTTCCACATCTTCAAGCTCTTGCTCAGGAAGGAAAGGAGGAAGAGACATCCCTGATTCACTCCCTGTGAAGACACCACATTCCAGACCCTCCTGCCACAAGCACAGCCCCAGCTCCTCACCCTCCGCCCAGCGTGTCAGCTCAATAATTTATGGTCCAGGAGGGGCAATAACCATCCATAATTCACGAGCAATAATGTTCTACAAGTCGGAACTGGCAATTTGGCTGCCTCATGCCACTTCCAAGGACTCGTTTCCTCTTGCCAAAAGAGCCAAAATGCACGAAGGCAGCAGCCACCCCCAGCCTTGAGGGGCAGGTTCTGGAGGAGTGTCCATCTCTGCCTGTTCTTTGGGTTTCCTCACGTGCTGGTCTGAAAATGATGGGGAACGCTTGGATTTTGGTCTGCCAGGCTGGCAAAATCCAGATACTGTGGGGTTCTGTGTTGGTGGAGCAATGACAGAGGAGCAGGGCAAGCTGTGCCAGCAGTGCAGAGCCCTGGCATTCAGCTCCTGGTGTGAAAAACACGGTTCACTGTCTTGAGAGAATTAAAAGGTTTAATAAAAAGACAATAGGAGACAGAACATAAAGCAAAGGGTTAAAACAGCCGGGTGCTTGGCATGCTGCCAGGAGCACATCACTGCTTGGGAACACCTTTTTAAATATGTTTTATAATCTATCTATTTGTTACATATTTATAGACTTTTATGCATAGTTAAATTTTTTTGGGAACTGTTTAGCATGGCCACTTTTGGGTTTGCTTTTTTAGAGCATGTGTGTTTCTTGGCTTGTGGTTTTATTTTTTTCTTATCCTTTTTGATTTGGGTGGTGGTCTCAACCGGTGAGTGTTGATAATTGTTGTGTCAGCAGCAGGGTCCCCATCACCTGTTCATGGGCTGTTATCTTAACTAGGCAGGTAGTTTAAGCATACTATCTCTAAAAAACTCATGTCTAACTTTTACTATTCACAAAGACTATATCCATATAGAAATGCTATTTTAACATTACACATACAGCATTTATCCCAATACTTGCAAAGAGCCAACAACATGCCATACATTTATAACACCTGGTGCTTTTGGTGGTGCTCCCTCCCAGCAGCAAAGGGAATCCTGTGCCACAGGAATGCTGGAATCTCAACTTTCCAAGGCTGATCAACAGCCCCAGGGCACGGGATCCAAGTGATAACTTGGGATTGGGGGTGGCAGAAAGGAGAGGGGGGGTTTGCCCTCCAGGAGATACCAGAAGCATCACGGCACCAGCAGGGGAGGAGGGAAACGTGAGCCACCGAGTGCTCAGATTAGAAAAACACCTCTTGCTCGGCAAACCCTGTTAGTCAGACGTAAAACACGGGTGAAGCAGAGCATGCTGGAGCTCCCTCACTCCTGGGGGAGATGTTTATTAACTCATCAAAACACACAGGCTGCTGTTGCCAGCAGGAACCTGGAGCGGCAAGGAAAAAAAAAAAAAAAGAAAAAAAGAGAAGGCAAAATAGAAAAACGGGAGAAAAAATAAAGATCACATGTGAAAATCATCCTTTGCTTCCCTCTGCTTGGCTGGGGATGGTCTGTGGAGGGTGCCTGAGCCTGGTCCAGGCAGGATCTGGGAGCATCCTCCTGGAGAGGCTGGGCAAGAGGTTTTTGCATTGTCTCTCACACTTTTCCAGGAGCCACTCCCTGCCCTTGGTGTAACTGGGCCACTTGGCACACCTGGCCTGACATAAATTGCAGCTCCTGGAAATAAATAAGGTGGTAGCTGGCAATGAGACACCCAATTAATGCTGGGATAGCTGCAGTCATTGCATCCCAGGGATGCTGGAATAGGGAAAGGGAGAGTAGGGCCCAGCTGCTAAAACTATTTTAAAGGTGTTTGGTTGAAGTGCTACAGATCAGGGATTGAGTTTTCTTCACCAGTTATTTGCTGTTGCTTTACTTGCCTTGAAAGGGAGACCGAGGATGAACTGAGGGATGGCATCACTGTCCTGGTTTTTGCCAGGGTATCCCTCTGAAACAAAGCCAAAAGTTACATGTCACAGGCAGCACTGACAGTTAATTATTGTGATCCCAAGGGGTGTTTTGGCCTTGATTCATAGAATCCTACAGGGTTTGGGTTGCAAGGGACTTTAAAGAGTCATTCCAACCCCTCCTGCCATTTCAGGGACACCTTCCACTATCCCAGCTTGCTCCAAGCCCCATCCAACCTGGCCTTGGACACTTCCAGGGGCAGCCACAGCTTCTCTGGGGATCCCTCATAGGAAACAATTCCCTCCCAATATCCCACCTAACCCCCACAGTGAGGGTGGCCATCACAGACCTACTTTCTGTGGGGTTTTTCCAGCCTCTCCAGCCTCCAGCACTGTCAAAATATGTACTTTAAAGAGCAATTTACACCTAAAAACGCTCCCCTCCTGTGAAAGCGCCGCCGTGCAAAACAGCAGATGGTGTTTGAGCACTGCAAAATGGAAAATATATCTTTAAAAGAGAAGATACCAGAGTTGCCTTGGCACCTCGGGGTCTCCATTTGCAGCTTTCTGCATGGGAAAAAAAAAAAAAAAAAAAAAAAAAAAAAAATATGGCAAGTGCTGTGAGGTAATAGTTGTGGAAGGAGAATGATTTTCATGAGGGGTCCTTGGAAATTGTGGCATGGGAACAACCCAACAGGGCTCTGCAGGACCAACAGTCCTCTTGGGCCACCACATGTGCCCAGCTTGGGGTGGGACAGGAAGCAGAGCAGGCTTTTTCCTCTCTTTTTCTCCCTCTCTGGTGTTCATCAGATGAAATGCTGTTTATGGAGGGGTGGAAGAAGAATAAACCACCCTGCTCCTACTTGGGGCTGCTGGGAGAAGTCAGTCCTGTTGGGATGCTGACCCTTCCCAGGTCCCAGCCCCAGGAGTGATGCAAGAACCACACACCCAGTGCTACACCAATGCTGCTTTTGTACATGAAACATCAAAACTACTCCTTAAAAATCCCTCCTCTCTCTCCCCATCCTGGAAGCAAAACCCTGCCGAATCTCCGTCCTCCAGGCAATGTGAAAAAAATCCCTTTTTCTCAGAGACTTTCTCAATAAAATAGCTTGAATGCTGCTAATTTCCAAAATAAACAAGCAAATCTTTGGAGCAGCAAATGCAAAGGGCCCTGAAGGCATCTTCTAAATGTCAGGGAAAAGCATCAGCCCTGACCGTGCCCTGGCTGTTGCTGCCTGCCCGGCGCCGGGCACAGGGGACATCCTTTGGGAACTTCAGGTTTGCTGGGAGCAAAGAAACCCCCAAAACCTGCAAAGACACCCCTTTTACAGCTGCTTTGAAGCTCTGCAACAGGAAAAAAAAAAAACAAAAAAAACCATAAATCGGGCTCGGCTTCACTCCTAGCAACGACATTTTGACAGCTTCTATTTCGGGGATGGCTTTATTGTTTTCCCCCTGGCCCTCAATTAATGCCTTACCTCAAAATAGCTATGAGCCAGCAGGACTTTTCCACTCACCAGGCTGTGAGCTGCTTCCCCCATGGTGCAGATGCTCATGGATTGGGCTGGCTGTTCCCAGCCTGGCCCCAAAGCTCCAGGCCACATCCCTGGAACAAGGACAACCTCCCTCCCTGCTGAAGCCAGATGCTGATGCTTAAAAGTCAACCTGGAGGAGAAAAAAAAAAACAGCTTTGCAAACATGTTCTCCATTGTTCTGTGCTCAAGTGTGTGTGGCTCAGGAGTTGCCCAGAGAAACACAGGCTGGGAATTCTCTGGGGGATGCAGGGAGGAGGGTGGAGCCAGGACTGATGGTTACATTCTCTACTTGATTTTGGAGGCCATGTGGAGAGCCCTGAGGGCATTTGGGTTGGAAGGAGATGGTCTGTGAGGGCCTTTCTGAGCCAAACCCATTATATGAATTCACAACATTCCCTGTGTGTCACAGTACAAGCCTGCTTGTTATTGGGCAAATGGTTCTCCAATTTCAGTCCAATTATTTATGTTAAATGCAGTTTCATTAGTTAGTTCTATCCCTTTGCCTTTTGTCCCTGATATTAAATCAAAAAGCCATTTTTCTTCCTACTGTGTCTCCCATGCTTGTAAAAATTGGGTCCATACCTGGATTAATGGATGCTTTTCTCTGGAGATGTGTCCTCCCTTGGTTTCCTTAGCTCTCAGCTAGTATTTTCTTCTCGTCTCTTTTCTGGATGAACAGTTTTCTTCCCATCTCATGGATGTTCCTGGCTCTGGGCCAAAATGTTCTCCCATCCCTAGGCAGATCCCTGGCTCTGGGCCAGCTGTTTCCCACCTCTTTTTCTGGGTGTTTCTCCCCTAGCTCATGGCTAGAATTTCCCCCGTCTCTTTTTCTGGACGGATTTCTGTCTCCCCCTGCTTTCACAGGTCTAAATCATGAAAATGTCGAAATCACGTCGGGATCACCAGTTGTTACATGATGGTGCTGAGTCCAAGACAGAAACACAAGCACTCCCTTTTTCACGTGACAAAAAGCACTTTATTGCTCTGTACTGCTCCTTAAATAACTTCCTTAATGTTCCTCAGCAAGCACTTGTGATTGGTTCAAAGTTCAGGCTGCCCAGTCTCTCCTGCTTTTGCAGCCAGGCAGGAACCCATTGGATCAAACCCCTGCCTGTTTCCAAATTTGTCCTATCACTGTTCCCTGGAGGACTGCCTGTCCCACCAGGCTGCTTCTCCCTACATGGAGAACCCAGTAACAAGCAAGCTTGAACTGTGACATCCAAAGGGATGTGCAAGGACATCCCACCCCAGACCCCCTTGGGCTCCCTGCTCCCCCTGCTGCTGAACAAACTCCTCTCAAGGTTACCCAAGGGTGGTTAAAATTTAAGAAAAGCCCTGTACAATGCATAAGGCTCCTGCTGCAACATCCATCTCTTGGCATCCATGTTTTGTCAGTTTTCCATCATCACCTTCAATCCTGCTGGTGCAGATGGGGGAAAACATGTATTTACACAACCAACCATCTCCAGTTACCTCTTTTCCCACATAATTTGGTAGCCATCAATTAGCCCAATCAGACATCCCCTTCCCTCTGCTCTGGGTGAGCCAGCAGTGCCCCCAGCTTCCCTCTGGGGGTGGGTGACATGAGAGGGGCTGCAGAGGGCAATCCAGGTGGAGCACAGAAGATGCTGGGCACCCAACCTGAGCCATCCCAGAGCTCAAAGGCTCCAGTTTATAGCTTATCCTACGCTCCCACTGCAGGATGCCAGCTGCCCTTTCCCCCTCACCCCATTTTCCACTCAGCAGCCACATTCCTGGACCCACACCAGACACCACTCCCACAGCACGCTGGCCCCAGGTGTTTTTTGGAAATCTTTTCCCTTTTAATTCCTATAAACAGGCTCACCAGTGTGAAGCACTTGCCTGTGCCTGTCCTGTCCCCACTAAATGGCCAACAGGTTGTCCCTGTCTGCCCATCAGTCCTCATGCAGCTGCCATGGAATGAGGGAGGGAAAGAGCTCTTGCTGCAGTCATCTTTTGATTTCAGCACAGCTAATGAAGTTAAAGGAGACCTTTCCTCTCCCCCCAGCCTGAGCTGGAGAAGCCAGAACATTTTAGCTGTTATCTGATTTGATGTGCAAAAAAACAGAGGGAGAGGGGAAAAGGAAAAAAAAAAAACCAAAAAACCAAAACCCACAACTCACCGCTGGATCCTTCTCGCCTTTAATTGAAGATACAAATGCCAGGCTGATTTTTGCTCTCCTTGAAATTCCCTCTGTCAGTACAGGGCTCCCTCTGGTTCAGGACAAAAAAATTGACTTTGTGTCATGAACGAAGTAATTATTTTCCCTGCACAAATGAATATGGCAATTATTTCCCTTTTGGGGAGGGGAGGGACGTGTGTGAGGCTGGAGCTGCTGAGCAGAGCCCTTCCCAGAGCAGGGACGAGCTCGGGCTTTGCTCAGCAGTGTTTGTCCCCTGCTCACACCCTCCCCTTTCCCAGGGCTCTGCTCAGCTGGATCCCCAGATTTCCTGGCAATTTCCTGGATCAGGGGCTGTGCCCCCCTTCAGAGCAGCCCTTGAGCTGGAATCTGCTTTCATCCCCCTGGGTCAGGAGTAAAGGACATTTTTCCCTCTATCCCCCCACTGAGGAAGAGCAAGGATAAAATCCCACCTTGGCTATGTGCACAGGGGGATGATTGGATGTCTCCAGAATCCCAGGCTGGTTTGGATGGGAAGATCCCCTATTCCATCATCCCTGCTGTGTGCTGGGATGCCATCCAGGGGGTTCTCCTCCAGCAGGAGGGCTGTGTTTGGAGACAGAGGTGTGCCACTCATTCACCTTGCAGCATCCTGCCTCCTTTTCCCCCTGGGTATCACTCCATGCATGCCTCACTGTGGCAAGGAAGGCTTCACCAGCTCATAAATTGCTTCTACACCAGCTCTGGAGCACGTTGCAGCTTCTGCAGGTGTTAAAAGCTGCTGTAAAGAGCGACACAAATAAAGTTATTTCAGCACGCGCCGAGATCTCTGAACCCTGCAAAAAACACTGGGGAGGCAGCAGCGTGTCCTGCAGAGCCATGAACCAGCACTGAACCATTAACTGTTCCCAGGAGTCCCAGGCAATCCTGCAGGAACACACACTTGCAGCTCTCAGAAGCCTTGTCCTTGCACCAAAGGTTGGAAGGAAGGGATTTCAGGCGTCTTCTCCAGAAAAATCACATCCCCACTGCCCTAGCTGCACCAATTCCAACAGCACGAGAACAAGGAGGATTGTAAGGGAGAGAAAAGTGGTAAAAAATCTGTTTTCAAAATGTATTTGTTGTATGTAAGGCTGTCACCTTACACACAGTTGAGAAGATTTTACAGTGAGGGTGGTAAAACACAAGCACAGAGGGGTGGAAGATGCCCCATCCCTGGAAGTGTCCAAGGCCAGGTTGGATGGGGCTTGGAGCAAGCTGGGATAGTGGAAGGTGTCCTTGCCCATGGGAGAGTGCTGGAATTAGATAATCTTTAAGGTCCCCTCCAACCCAAGCCATTCAGTGATTCTATGATTTACAAGCAGACAAAAATCCTCTGCGAGTTATTTACCTGCACAAAACGTGTTTATTTTACTGCTGACACTTCCCAATTGGTTTCACTGCCAGTGAGACCCCATCTCTTCACTCCAGGAGTTAAAACCACAGGGCACAAGTGCCAGAAAGTCACTTGAAGGTTGTGAGTGACCTTGGAGGGAGCTGGACATTGCCTCGTTGGCTGCGGCGGCAGGAGCGTGAAAATGTATTGCAGCCCTTGGGCAGCCTTCAGTTCTCATTTAGGCTGTTAATCAGAGGGGGAGAGGGAGGAGAGCACAGCAGCCACAGCTTTTCCCCGCCAGCCTGACTGGGAAAGTGTGAGTGGCACTGGAAGGGCCTGCAGGACACGGGTGTGGGGATAGGGGGGAGCAGCTCTGCCTTCTGTGAGAAGGAACAGCTCCAGGAGCCAAATATTCTTCTTCTTCTTCTTCTTCTTCTTAGTCCTTTCAGGGGTGGAGTTATCCTGCTTTTTTTATCCCAGGGTGGCATCACCCCATTGCTCTGCCTGGCAGTTTGGGGCAGCTTTGTGACCAGAGGGATTTTGTGACACAGGGGACCAACACCAAGGTGCAGGTTCCCCAGAGCATTCCAACCTCTCTGTGCCACGGCAGTGGGACCTTGCTGCTTCCAGCCTGCATGTCACCAACTGCATCTGCTGTCCCTGAGGAACAGTGCAGCCCCTGTGGGGACCTGGCTCAGGCTGTCCCCAGAAGCTGTGGCTGTCCCTGGATCCCTGGAAGTGTCCAAGGCCAGGTTGGAGCAGCCTGGGAGACTGGAAGGTGTCCCTGACCACAGCAGGGAGATGGAACAAGATGTTCCTTAAAGCTCTTTCCAATCCAAACCCTCTTGGGCTTGTATGACCTTGGGCCATGAAGCTGTGGGAGAAGGACAGAAAGGGACACAGGCACACATTCCTTGCTGGAAGAGTGGGGCTGGTGGCCTGGAGAATTCACTCAAATACAGGTGGGATGCCCTAAGGGAGAGCAGACAGAATCTGAGCAGAGAACACCTCCCCTCTCACCTGCAGCTCCTCCAGCACCACAAGGGTTAAGATGAGTCTATTACTGTTTGCTTGTCACTTTGTCGCTGATCTAATGACCATCGATAATAGCTGAATAAGAATTGATGGAGAGATGGATTTAATTAACCCCGGTGTCAGCAGCTCGCATTGCTGTCTGTTTGTGTTAATGGAGCAGCTCAGGAAAAAAAAAAAAAAACCCTCCTGAGCTTTGTGTGGCTCAGCCTGCGGCGAGTGAAACACTCCTATTCATCAGCTGCACCCTCCAGGTAAACCCAGGCAGTGCCACATGGCAATTGCTTCCCCCTGTCCCCAAAAGAGTGACATAATCACCTGCTCAGGGTCCCAGATCCATCCTCCACCCCTATCCCGGCTGCTCCTGCCTTGGGCAGCTCAGCTGAGGTCTCTGCAGGGCTGGGAGTGCTGGTTTTGGGAGGCTGGAGGTCTGTCTTTAGCAGGGGGTTAGATAAAAGGCCAGCACAGAGGCAGTGAGCTCTGTGTTTCCTGACAGTGCAGAGAGGTTTTCCCAGCCAGCCAGACATCCTCTGGCATCCTCCACATCCCCTGGGGCCTCCTCATCCCAAAATCCAGGTGTTGCATGCACTCCACTGGGGTTTATCCTCTTCCTCTGGGTTTCAGGCTGGTTTGGGAGGCAGCTCCAGGCACAGAAGCAGGGGCTGGACACTCAGACCAGACCCATGTTAGTCCCACTAACGAGGCTGGTCCTGCCCACTCCTTGATTGCAGCTGGCAATTAGTGCCTGACCCCTCTTCATCTGACTCTCAGCTGCAGCAGATAGCAGCTCATAGTGCTCCTCATCCTCCTGCCCCTGCCTCACCAGGAGGGAATTCCAGCCTGGATGAAGGGTGGGTGCATGGCCCTGTGGATACCTGAGCTTGGTGAGGAATTTCCTGGCAGCAGCAGCAGCATCATCCAGCACCCCCAGCTCACACACCCATTTTCCAGGGCAGTAATCCACGGGTGCAGCCCCTCCCTGGGTGTAATCCATGTGGGACATCTCTCAGGGCAGGCTCAGTCTGACACCCACCGGGTTTCCTTCACACTTCCCCTTCCTCTCATTTGCAGCTGTGATTGATTTTCGTGTTCTAACACGCCTCCAGCCTTGACCCAGGCAGGCAGGTCTGGATCCATCAGGATCCCCCGTGGTCTGGGGATGCTCTGGGATGGTGCTGGTGCCATGCCTGGCTCCTGTGCTCGCTGTGACAGAGCAAGGCACTGCTGTCTGAAGGAATAAACTTCCCTTGCCAGGCTAAAAATATTCCTTCCAGTGAGAACAGCAGTGCTGTCTTGTGCCTGGCACTTCCAGGTAGGACAGGACACAGAACTTCCATGGCAGGAGGGCACTGAGAGCACCCAGTTGTTGGCAAACCCATTTCCTGCCCCAAAAAAGCAGCCCTGATCTGGAGTTTCCAAGAGGTTCCCCTGCAGCCCTTGGAGCATTTTGGGTGTGGATGGGGAGGGCAAGTCGTGGTGATGCAATGGGACATATGGATCACTCCCTCCCCTACACCAAGATCTTCCACTTCTCCCAGCAGGGAAGAGAAATAGCTAAAATAGGCAAAACTGGCAGTGGAATGCAGAACTTATCCTGGCCTCTTCAACACAGCCCCTGAAGCAGCAAAATTCAGGAATTGGGGAGCTTGGGAAGAAGCCCAACACTGAGCATCATCCTAAGTCCTTCCTAGCCTGGCAGAGCTCCCAGCTGCTGGAGCTTTCCTCCCCTCAGAAAACCCTCAAAGTATCCCACATTTCCCTCTTCTAGAGCATCAGTGGCTGCCCACAGCTCCCCTCATCCCCAGGAAAAGATGGGCAAGGCCCAAGCAAGGTCTGTGATGCTCTGGAGCAGCCTGAGCCTTTGGAAAGATGTTGATTTAGAGAGGAACAGGCTTCCTGTTTTGCTCATCCCTGTCCCAGACAGAAAGTACCTTTGCCAAGTACATCTTCAAATCCCTGCCAGTAACCTGCAGTCATGGAATACGTGAGGCTGAGGGAAAAAAAAAAAAAAAAAGTCCAGCAGAATTTAATTTTGAAGATCCAGCCAGTCTTATAGCTTTTCAACTGCTGGAGCAGGTGAGCCAATAATAAAATCAACTGCCCAGAGAGGAAATGAATATTGGGTTTTGTTCCAAAAGGATGAGTTCAGCCAGCGTCAGAAAGAAAGGAAAAAATAATAATCACAGAAAATAAAAGAAGAGTAGGAATTGTTCTGTGACAAACGCATTTTGACAATCCAGCTGAAAGAGCTGACAGAGTTATGAGTGAGGGGGAGGAATTACTGATCTCTGAGTGTCATCTCACTTGTTTTTCTTGATTCAGCCTGGCCCTGCTAACAGTGTGTGTCACTGCCCAGCGCTGGGAACATCCTTTGCTGAGTGACACGAGGTGCTCCCCACAGCACAGCTCCTGCCTTTTACCTGCCAGGGGGGTCTGCAGGGGGATTTGGATTTGGGAAGGTCACAGGTGGAGGGGCTGGGGTCTCCAGCCACACATCCCCAGTGCTTTTCTCTTTGGGAGTTGCATTTCCTGCTCTCCTTCCTGGCTGAAGCCATGGATTCACAGAGTGGCTTGGGTTGGAAGGAGCTTGAAGATGGAGTTGTTCCCATGGCAGGGACACCTTCCACTGTTCCAGATTGCTCCAAGTTCCTGGTCTTGGACATTTCCAAGGATGGGGCAGCCACAGTTTCTCTGGGAATTCAATACCAAATTCCCAGTTTCTTCCAGAGATCCCATCTAACCCTGCCCTCAGTCCATGTGAGCCATCCCCCCTCATCCTGTCACTCCATGTCCTTCTCCAAAGACCCTCTCCAGCTCTCTTTAGTGCTGTTCTCATTGTTTTCATCCCCACTGGGGCTCAAGGTCTCTGTTTGCACCCACAGCCCCGTGCTGGGTAAAGGGGAGCAGGGTAGGAGGGAGGCAGCTGCTGGAATTCAGACAATGATGAAAATAAGAGATTCTCAGGAGTTTTGGAGGTCCCCTCTGGTTAAAGGACACTTGTGACCAGGCTCTAGGAGAAGGATGCTCCCTTCTGAGTCAGCTTGAGTCACCTGCCTCCACTTGCTGCTGCTGATTTACTACCCACAGTCATTTTGAGAACTGGGGATTATCAGCTTCTTATTCAGATTTTCCCCCTCCAATGTGGCAAACATCCACCTTGAGGGGGGGTGTCCTGTGGCAGAAGTGGGTCCTACAGCTTTCTCCATGGCTCCCCACTGCTTTTGGGATTGCTGGGGAGAACTGGGGATCATCTTCCTGGGGTTTGATTCCCCAGCCTGGTTCTGCAGCTTTCCAGACACACACATTTCTGCTTCCCCACCAAGTGACATCTTCCAGGATGTGTTTCCTGAGGGTCAAAGCAGAGGGCAACCTCCCAGAGAACAGTGTGATGCTCCTGAGATAAATAAAGCTCTTGGAATGAAACCTCCTCGCAGGGACAAGGGCAGCATGAATTTCTCCCAAGGCTTGGGGGGATGGCTCAGTGTTTCCAGGAACAGCAAACCTTGTGTTTGCACTGACAGCTGTGAAAATTGGGGGGAGGGAGCTCAACCACTTGAAGGTCAAATTGTCTGGGATGGGAAATGCCCCAGAAATTTCCAGTGATGTTCCTTGTATTTTTAAGCCTGTTCCTGTGACTCTCTTGTGAAAGTCTTTCCTTGACTTGATGTCTGTGCCCAGCCTGGCCTTGGGAGAAAGAAGCCCATCCATTCAGACTGATTTGGATAGAGTGAAGTGCAAAATAAACAGGCCCAGACATTTTCAGTTGTTTCTGATTTTAATGAGGGGCTGGAGCGTGTCCAGGGAAGGGAACAGAGCTGGGGAAGGGGCTGGAGCCCCAGGAGAGGCTGAGGGAGCTGGGAAAGGGGCTCAGCCTGGAGAAAAGGAGGCTCAGGGGGGACCTTCTGGCTCTGCACAACACCCTGGTGGGAAGGGGGCAGCCAGGGAGGGTCAGGTTTTGCTCCCAGGTGAGAAAACACCAAGGGGAAATGGCCTCAAGCTGTGCAAGGGGAGGTTTAGATTGGATACTGGGAAAAAATTCTGCATGGAAAGGGTCATCAAGTACCAGCACAGGCTGCCAGAGGAGAGCTGGACTCCCCATCCCTGGAGGGATGTAAAAGTCACATGGATGTGGGACTTGGGGACAAGGTTTAGTGGTGTGCTGGGGGAATGTTTGGAGTCGAGCATCTCGAAGGTCCTTTTCTCAACCCAAATGTTTCTTTGATGCTGCTTTGTGCTGTTATTGGCCAAATGTAGGTGGAAAAAGGCTGTTTTGGGCTGCAATACAGGATGTGGCCAGAAATGTGAATTCTGTCACCATCTGTTGAAGCTGGGTGGAACAGTGATTCCTTATCTCCATGGCACACATTATCTGCCAATGGGCCAGCTTTAAACCAGCTGGGGCAATCATCTTTATCTTTCCCACAGCCCATCCTCCCTCCAGGAAGATTTCATCTGCTGCTGGGACATTCAGTCCCACTGCATGACTGATAAAATTACATCATCCCACTGGGAGATGCTCCAGCCAGGGGGAGGAGCCAAGCCTTTCCTACCTAGATAAAAACTGAGATTTTGGACAGCAAGTTAACCATCTTTCCACTGGATTCCAGAGGAAAGCCAGACCTTTCCACATCATCCCTGCACCTTCAGAGGAAAACTGCACCTTCTACAGGAGCACTGCTCCACCTGAACCACATCTGCCACTGCAGGAGGATGCAGCCACCATTTAATGGGACTGTGCCAACACCCTGACTGACTGACAGGTGTCAGGCTGTATTCTGTCAGTGGTTTTTTGGGATTGTTCTTTGTAATACTGCATTTCTATTTTAATTTTCCTAGTAAAGAACTGTTATTCCTAATTCCCATATCTTTGCCTGAGAGCCCCTTAATTTCACAATTATAATAATTTGGAGGGAGGGGGTTTCCATTCTCCATTTCAAAGAGAAGCTTCTGCCTTTATTGGCAGAACCTGTCCTTCAAACCAGGACAAAGGCCAAACAAACTCATGTTTATTCACTCTGATGGCAGCTCCATGCCAACACCAAAGCTGCCCAAGGTCCCCAACAGCTGCATTTTGCTCCAAGCCTGTGTGTGAGCTAAGGAAGAGCCCAGGCAGGCACCCAGCTGCTGGATGGGAGCAGCAACATCCAACTCCATCCTTTAACCCCCCCTGGAGAACAACTGGCAGTGCTGCTGCCAGCTTTAATCACCCCTCACACCCCACCAGCCACCCCCCGGGATGCAGACCTTGTTAACATGCAAAATAATGGCAAGATGCAGGTGGGGTTCTGCCTGGTCAGCCAGGAGATGCTTCAGTGAGAATTATCCAATTAAATCTCCATCTCTGCCTTGCTCCTGTGGCTTTGCCCCCCTCCCAGTGCAGTGGCATTATCACCCAAAGCAATAAACCAATAAACAGGGGTCCTGATGGAGGGCTGGCCACATTAAGCTGTCACTGGGAACCCTGCAGGGATGGTCTGGCAGCCTTTGGAAATTAATCCCAACCTAAATATATAAATATATACACTGGCACACAGCAAATCATCTCAGGAGGGGGTGACCAGTGGTTTTCTCCCCTTTTTGAGAGCCCATCCCTTCTCCCTTGATGCCACTGCATAAATAAGTCCATGCAGGTGCTGGTGCTTTCCTTGAGGGAGGATGCTTTACCCTGCTTTTGCAAAAAAAAAATTAAAAAAAAAAATTTAAATAATAATTAAAAAAAAAAAAAAACCAAACAAAAATCCAAACAGAAGAAGAAGGAAAAAAAAATAAAAGAAAAGAAAAAGAAGGGGTATTACTTTTCCCGTGGTATCACTGCTCCACATATTCCCAATAACTGCTTGTCTTGCTACTCTTCCCCTGGTGTTCCCAGTGTGTTTTTATGGTGGGATTTCTGGTTTAATCAGAGCAAAAGAAACAAGAGAATAAGTAATTTTAAAGAAATCACTTAGATCCTGGAGGTAAAACCCAACAAAAAACAAAATTAAACAAAAAAAAAAAAAAAAAAAAATCAAAAAAATCAGAAAAAACACCACTACTTTGGATTAAAGATACTGAGAATTTTTGACTTTTTGTGCACTGACCCACAGGAAAACACAGCTTTAGACCTGAAGCCATGAAAAAAAGCTTCCAAAATTAAATAATAAAACTAAGATAGTAAATATATAGTTTAAATGAAAGTATGTAATATCACACAGTAAAAAACATAAAGTTTTAAAATATAACAATATCTAAAAAACAAAAGTTTTAAAACAAAAGATTCTCTCTTCTTCACCTTGTTCTTCACGAGTCTGAGCAGTACTTTTGTAACTGAATTTAAAAAAACACATTGCAAATCACATGTAATTAATTATTAAATTAAAAATAAAAAATAATTTAAGCTTCTGTTCTTAATTAAACAACCTAAAAAACCTTTTTTAAAAAAAATGCACCAGGGTTTTTTGCTTGTTAAGTGGAAGTACTGTAAAAACTGCTGTAAGATACATAAATAAAAATGAATAAACATTTAAGTCCAAATACAATCTCTCAAGCATTTAATCCCAACCTAAAAAAAAAAAAAAAAAAAAAAAAAATTAAAAATTAAAAAAATAAAAATAAAAATCTGCTCTTCCAGAGGAACTCTGGCATATTTTTGAGTAGGAAATGGGATGATATTTGCTAGGTGGACCTCAAAGGAGGGCTGTGCCATGCACATTCCCATTATGCACAGCTGTTTACCTTCCTTCAGGCTCCTCATTTCTCTGTCCTCACCAGGTAAGCACTGGAAATGTCACCTCCCCACGCCTCTAATTAAACCCTGTGACTTTTGTCCTGCCATGCACACGCAGCTCCATTCTCTCCTCTTCAAAATCCCCCCAAAACTTTTGGTTTTTGCTCTGGATCAGCCATGCAGATGTGCAGCTGGATATTGCCATGGCAGCAGAGTTTGCCCTCCTGCTTCCCCCAGATGAAGAAAGGGGGAAGAAAAAAAAAAAAAAAAATTAAAACCAAGCAATTTAATAATGTCACAAAAAGCAGACAGGGATATATAAAAATCCATCAAGAGCTGGAGTGGCCCTGGCAATGGGAAGTGCTCCAGCTCCTTCCCTTTCTCTGCAGCCCCCTGAAAGGTAACCTTTAAAACACACTCAGCAGCACAGTTCTTAAACCTCTGGCATTTACCTTCATTTCACTCTGGCTTTTATTTCTTTCCAGGGGAGGAGGGCTTTCACATTATAAGGGGACAAGTTGGGTTGTTTTCTTCTTTCCCCTGGGCTTGATGATTTTCCTCTTCTGTGCAGGTAATTTCTTTTTTCCCCTCTTGTTTTGCTGTCACCATCACCCAGGCACGCAGCCCCCATGGGTGAAACAGGAGTGGGGGGTCCAGCCTAGCATCCAAATCCCCCCAGACACCCCAAAATGAGATTTGAGCTGTGGCAAGAAGGTTGTGATGCTCAAGCCACAGCAGTTTTTGGGGTTTTTTCCTTTTAGCATTCCCCTAGGGAAGGAAAACCTCCAAACTCCCCTTAATATCCCTCAGCCCCAAAAAAAAAAACCCTCCCTGCCAAACACCCTTCTTCAATGGGGTCTCACAGAAATGCCACTTCCCCTGCTCCTCTCATCCATCTGTGACACAAAACTCAGAGTTCTGAGCCACTTTCACCACCCTGCCTCACCATCAGCCTCCCTCTGACAGCTTCCCATTTTTGGGCCACTTAAAATCCAGACAGCAAATGCTTTGGGATGGCTTCACCACATCCCTGGGAATGCTGGTGTGGAGTTTTATGCCTCTTAGTGCTGGATATCCACATCCCAGTCACACAGTTTGCTCACCACCTTTGCTTTCCCTCCCTGCATTGAAGACCCTGCTTCAGGAGTGGTGGGATGAGCAGAGCACCTCATTACAAAATAAAACATTTTATTTTCCAGGCTGGAAGAGAGCTTGAAAGAATGACCTAAATTGTGCTCGGACACCCATGGGCAAACAAAGAGTCCAAACCACATTAATGAAAGGAAAAGTGGCCAATTTTTGCAAAGCCATTCATTAATTTCAAGAGTGACCCAGGAACACAGACATGAATTATTACTCCTTTCTAACCCAGCAGCACTGTGATTTCAGGCTGACACTGTGCCATGTCAGGAGTTATCAGTGTTGCTTCCTCCTGTCCCAATATTCTGCCAGCATCCTCATGGAACAACCCCAAAATTTCCCTCTCCTGTGGACCACCCTCCAATAAAAAGGTCTCAACTCATATTGAACAGTTATTCACAACTTTTTCAGCCAAAGAAGGAGCCAAACATTTGGGTCAATGAGTAGAGCTTGAGTTTTTTGGTGGAGTTTGGTGTTCTTGGTTTTATTTTTAAGGGGAGTGATAACTCCAAACCTTCACCTCTGCATAGCTCTGGATCAAAGGAAAATAATAATAAAAAATAATAAATAAATAAATAAATTTTTAAAAAATAATCTGTGCATCAGCCCAGTGCTCTGACCAGCTCCAGGTACCAGCTGGTTTACAGACTGCCTCTCCTCCTGGCTCAGCCCCAAATTTTCATGGCAAACAATCAGCACAACAAACAATCAGGAAGGATTGCAACAGACTCAAACACCCCCGAAAAAAAGTGAAAAACCCACAAAACATTGCAGATCAACCACCTCACTTCTGCTACATGATGGAGTCCTTGCAGCTGTGAAGATTGGAGAGGGCACAGAAGCCTCCTGGAGAATAAAATTCCCATTCTCCAAACAAGATGCCACGTGCAGGGACACCTTCCACCATCCCAGGTTTTTCCAAGCCCCCATGTCCAACCTGGCCTTGGACACTTCCAGGGATCCAGGGGCAGCCACAGCTTCTCTGAGCAAGCTGCAAGAGATCATCCCCCTTGTTCATTTTTGCCAATCCCTCAAGCAGAGAACAGGATTTTAATCAGAATTTTTTGGTGCATCTGATGCTCTGGATGAGGAGGGGGGTTTATTTAAAGAAAGGAAACAACAAGTGCAAAGGTAAGAAATTACCTGAGGATTTTGTCCTAGAGTGATGGGATGGGGCTCTGGTGGCACTGAAAAAAAGAGATAACAAGAGAAAACTTTGACTCTCTGGAGATTAATCTTTGCAGAGATTAAACTGAAGCCTTCAGGTCTGAGCCATCGATTGCATTTCTCTCTCCTGACAGTTTTTGTGGAAGTACAAATTACAGAGGTTGTGGACAGCACATTTTTTTTAGCCATCCAGCAATTGGCTGGTTTATGGGCAAGGATCTCCTTAGAGCCAGGCAGAAGGCTGGGATCTGTTGGGATCTTAGAGGATCTTTTGGGATCTTCCATCCCAAACCATCTGGTGATCCTGTGAATTCCATGCAAGGGAAAAGCCAGCAGTAGCAGCTACCCCACCATTTCCCCCTCCAGGGGACAGATTTGAGGGCCAGTGTTCCCCCTCCCACCAACAGGAGCCTGTTGGTGTAATTCCCATTATTCCCATCAGCAGCAATGACCCTTTTAACCCTTCTCTCAGAGAAGGAGGCAATATCAAATGGGATCAACTCCGATTTAATAAACAAAAAAAATCATTTCTAACAGCTTCAATCACCTATTAGGCACAATCCATCCACTTCTGCCTGTTCCCTGGGGGCCAAAAATCAGTACAAGGCAGTGGAGAAACACGAGCTCCACAAGAACCTCTGTAAGTGGTGGTACCCAGGCTGAAGGTACATTTGGGATGAGCAGATAGGAAGAGATGCCTTTCCCTGGCTCAGGCCCAGGGGTGGGGGTTTCAGAGATCACTTTCATTTTTTTAATTTCCATCATATTTGTCCAGAAGGGCTGGGCAAGCAGAGGAGATGGACAGGATAAGGGAGCGCTCAGTTAATTCCACTTTAAACCCAATTCCATTTCCTTTCCAATTAGAGCAGCAGGCATGTTTTAACAACTGATTATCTCTCCTGGGCAGTTGTGTGTATTCTTCTTGGCTACTTTCTCAGTTTTTCCAAGCTGTGATTGTAACATAAATAAAGCAGAGCAAGGCAGAGCACGAGCGCTTTGGAGAACGCTCTGCCAAGAATTAGGAGCAGGATTTCCTTTTTCATTCCTGAGGGTGAAAAATAGAAGGTGCTCACCACAGGAAAATAGAAACCCTTAGAAGCAGAGCAGAGACCTCAACAAATTATTATTACTAAGGACTATCTGTAAAAAAAAAACCCTTTCTGTGACAGACACTGAACCCTCACAGATGTTCCAGAACTGCTGGATCTCCTATCCCAGCCCTGGTGTGGCACAAGCCTCTGCAGGTGGATGTGGTTATCCATGAAAGGCAGGGATGGAGCATCACAGCATCCTCTGGGAAAACCCCCCTGCTTCCCAAAATCTCACTGCAAAACATGTTTTTTTCCCCAAAGCCTGTTATTGTTCTCATATTATTATCTGAAATAAACTTGTTAAGGGGAAAAAAAAACCCAGTACAGAGCAGAGTTTCCAATCCCCTCCCCATCCTAGGGCTGCCTGCACCACCAGCAACAGGCTGGGAAGCCCCAAAGTCCCTTTTTCCACCCTTCTTCCATGCTGGCAGCCAATTCCCAGATGTGAGTCTGAGCTGGTTTTCCCTTTTCCATGACCTCACCCTCGTTTCTCTTGGCGTTGCCTCTCCCCTTGCCCAAGGGGGGGTTATATTTATAGGAAAAGGGATTCTTGAAAAAAAAAAAAAAAAAAAAAAGGGGGGGGGGAGAGATGTGCCACTATTGCAGACAATTCATGTTGTCAGGATGGTGCTTTAAATATTCCCATCCCCTTCATCGTGTTACAGCCACTGGATTCCAGATGGAATTCATGCACCTATCCCACAATAAACACAAAGTCAGAGGGAAGAGCAGGAAAATGAAAAGCAGTGTAAACACCAGCACTCCTGACCCACTTTTTTTTTTGACTCCCCCAACTCCTGGGCTGGTGTTTAAATTTCCTGTGCCCCATAAAAGCTCATTAAACAGTTTCAGGGGTCATCTCGATGGCATTTTCCTCGCTCCAAATGGGATGAGACAGCTTAGAGTTAATAAGTCCGAAAGGAGCACTTATAAAATAAGACGTTGTCACAACGTGCTGTTAAAATAGCAGGTGAGCTGGCCCATTTGGGGAGCTTAATGGCCCCATGTTTTAAAAATATCTGTGCTCCATTTCCCCTGACAGATCACGATTCTGAGGCAGATATGGATTTTCCTGCCTGGGTGCTGCGCCAAGTTCCAGCCCTGCATCCCAGGGGGATCTCCCTGTCTGCTCAAACCCCTCCCAGTGCCTTTGCCACGGTGTTTTTGGGGATGCTGGCTGCAGGGATAGGGTTGTGATAAGGTCATTTTGTTGGAATCATCATCCCCATCCCCATCCAATTCCCATCCTCATCCCCATCCAATTCCCATCCCCATCTCAATCCCCATCCCCTTCCCATCCCAATCCCCATCCACATCCAATTCCCCATCCTTATCCAATTCCCATTCAATTCCTATCCTCATCCCCATCCAATTCCCATTCCCATCCCAATCCCATCCCCATCCCATTTCCATTCCCATCCAATTCCCATTCCCATCCAAATTCCCATCCCAATCCCATCCCCATCCCATTTCCATTCCCATTCAATTCCCATTCCCATCCAAATTCCCATCCCAATCCCATCCCCATCCCATTTCCATTCCCATTCAATTACCATTCCCATCCAAATTCCCATCCCATTCCCATCCCCATCCCATTTCCATTTCCATTCCCATTCAATTCCCATTCCCATCCAAATTCCCATCCCATTCCCATCCCCATCCAATTCCATTCCCATCCAAATTCCCATCCCAATCCCCATCTGCATCCAATTCCCATCCCCATCCAATTCCCATTCCCATCCCCATCCAATTCCCATCCATCCTCATTCTCATCCCCATCCAATTCCTATCCTATCCCCATCTCATTCCCATTCCCATCCCATTTCCATTTCCATTTCCATTCCCATTCCCATCCCAATCCCCATCCGCATCCAATTCCCATTCCCATCCAATTCCCATCCCCATCCCAGAGGTGCTGCCCTGCTGGTGGATGCTCCTCCTTCCCAAAACTCAAACTCCTGGGGGATTGAGCAGAGCTGCTCCCACCCAGGTCGATATTTTATTTCTTTTTGCCTTGCAAGGACTTCACGCCCAGCGCAAAATTTTCCGACTGACAAGTGAAATTTAGTCAGCAGAGCTTCTATTATTCCCAATTTATTCCTCCACCGGAGAGTTGTGCAGGATGAAGGGCTGGAGAAAGGAAAACAGCCCAGCAGCAGCCAGCAAACCAAGCCCAAGCTGAATTATGATCCACAATTTATCAACCATTACGTGCAGGGGATTTCAAGTGTATTCACTGCGATCTGACTGCGAGCAGCTCAAAAATCAATTTGGTAAATGTGGAGGGAAAGGGTGGGATTATGTTTTTTGTTATCCTTTCCCTGGTAAATAACTCCAGACCCTCTGCTTCTGAAGGGTTTGCCATCAGGGTGGCTGAAACAATGGGATGAGAGAAAGGGGAGGGATGCACAGGGCATAACAAATGCAAGGTGAGGCACAGAAGGGGATGGAAAAGCCTTGGGATGGGCATGGGGACATGAGGAGACTTGTTGAGGCAGGGATGGATCACTGGGAATGAAGCAGAGCATAGGTGTGGACACATCCATGAAAGCAGAGGAGTTTGGGTTTAAGGATGTGGCAGAAACTCTCCAGAAATGCCAGCTCCAAGCTGATGGCTCACACATTGTCCCTCTGTGCTGGGCAATGCTGAGCATGTCCACAGAAGGGAATTGAGCCTGGGAAGGGTCTGGAGCTCCAGGAGCAGCTGAGAGGGCTCAGCCTGGAGAAAAGGATGCTCAGGTGGGACCTTCTTGTTCTCTACAGTTCCCTGGCAGGAGGGTGCAGCCAGGTGAGAGTCAGGCTCTGCTCTTCCCAACATAAACAATTCTGTAATTCCATGACCCTGAAGTGGATAAAGAAAAGTGAGGTGGGCATGACCACACTGGACCCGCTTGAACACCTGAGTGCCTTTAATCCCACGTTAGTCCCTGTCTGGGACTGATTTGGGTTAAGCTTGGCTGTCTCCTGCCTGAGCAACAGCAGCTCAGTGCCAGACTGATGGGTGGGAAGGGGGAAAATTCAATTTATGTGCAGGGAAGCAATGGGTGGAGAGATCCTTCCTAGTCCTCACACCTCACTTACTGGTTTGGGAACCACCAGCCCAACTTTGCCAGGAAAACTCTCAAAAAAACACAGGAGAGGTGGTGGCTGCCATGCCTGTGTGGAAAATCAGGGCATCTGCTCCCAAAGGTTGGATGATACCAGCTTTTCCATTTTGGTGATATGCAACCATCTGGTGCTCTTCAAGAGAGAGGGTTTCTTCTCCTCCAATTTAAGAAATGGAATGAAAAAGGGTGAGATTAGATGATAAGCAGAGGGGAGTTCTGCATCTCTTTAATAGTGACCTTTTTCCAGGTTTTTTTGGGGTGGTTTTTTTTTTTTTTTTTTTTGTACTGCTGGAAAGAAAACTTAACTTCTATTTTAAAAGAGAAACTGGGTTTCTCATATGTTCCCATGATTCCTGATGCTGGCACTTTCAATTAATCACTGTAAAGAAGCCACCACAAAAATAGCGATACCACAACTGAATATCCTCCAGGCAAATGCTGCCTGATGCGTTAAAAAAAAATTTAAAAAAATTTTAAAATAATTCTTTCCCTTGGCACCTCTCCTCTGGCTCATCTTATGCAAATTACCTCACTGGGGAGAATTCCCAGGTTGGTCAGTGGGGCAGATCGAAGCAGCAAGTTCCCAGGTAATTATTTATGTGTGAACTCAATAAAAGAAGATTAAACCTGAGCCACTTTCTCTGCCTGGGTCCATTCTCCCTCAGAGCCATGTGTTACACTGAATTTAACTGCTTGGGGAGGAGAAGGTTTGAAATTCTCCAAACTCTGGTGATCCCATGTGTCCACTGCTTCCAGGTCTCATCCCACCCTGCTGGCTGTTTGGGAAGGAGAAGGAAACCAAGGTGGCCTTTGGCACCAGGAGCTGCCAATCTGCAGAGCTCACTGTGTTGGGTTGATGTGGCCAGAAATGTGAATTCTGTCACATCTGTTGAAGCCAGCTGGAGCAGTGACCCTTATCTCCATGGCACACATTATCTGCTAATGGGCCAGCTTTAAACCAGCTGGGGCAATCATCTTTATCTTTCCCACAGCCCATCCTCCCTCCAGGAAGATTTCATCTGCTGCTGGGACATTCAGTCCCACTGCATGACTGATAAAATTACATCATCCCATTGGGAGATGCTCCAGCCAGGGGAGGAGCCAAGCCTTTCCTACCTAGATAAAAACTGAGATTTTGAAGAGCAAGTTATCCATCTTTCCACTGGATTCCAGAGGAAAGCCAGACCTTTCCACATCATCCCTGGACCTTCAGAGGAAAACTGCACCTTCTCCAGGAGCACTGCTCCAGCTGAACCACATCTGTCACTGCAGGAGGATGCAGCCACCATGGAATGGGACTGTGCCAACACCCTGACTGACTGACAGGGTGTCAGCTTGGATTCTGACTCTGGCAGTGTTTTGGGATTGTTCTTCGTAAATACTGCATTTCTATTTTAATTTTCCTAGTAAAGAACTGTTATTCCTAATTCTCATATCTTTGCCTGAGAGCCCTTAATTTCAAAATTATAATAATAATAATTTGGAAGAAGGGAGTTTACACTCTCCATTTCATAGAGAAGCTTCTGCCTTTATTGGCAGACACCTGTCCTTCAAACCAGGACACTCACCTATTGAGCAGAACAAGCCCAAGAACAAATTCTGAAGCAGGGAATGATTTCCAATTCCTGGTTCACCCGAGGGCACCGTGGGTCTCAGAAGGTTCACCAGAGGTTTTCCAGAGGTGAGGGGAGCTCAGTTCACTCTGAAAGTTGTTTGCATGGAATTAGGTGCCAGGCTGTGCTCCCAGCCTGGTGGTGGAATTTACTTGCACAACCCCAAGCCATCCTGGATTCAGCAGGATTTGTCCTTTTCTCCCTGGGGTGAACTGAGAGCAGAAATATCAGGATGGTGGTGTTTTGGCAGAGCTCAGGGTTGGGGATGCTGTTGGAAAGGGATAAATGGTTCTTCACAGAGTAATTTAGGTGGGAAAAGCTCTCCAAGATGAAGTTCAGCCAATAAAGCCAAATCCAGCACCCACCTGTGTCTTCAAGGACCACATCTGCACACCTTTTAAATTCCTCCAGGGATGCTGACTCCACCTCTTCCCTTGGAACAGAGGGCTCTGGAGTGGGAGATCACTTCCTACAGGATGCCAAGAGGTTGCCTGAGCTCCAGGAGATACTGGACAAGATCAGAATACACAGAATAGGTTTTGGAGTCAGATACCCCCAAGGAAATGTCTGAACTGAGCTGAGCAGAGAATCATCTTCTCCTGCCCCACCAAGGGACACTGAGCAGCAAGAACCAGGGTTTCAGGGAAGAGGACATCCACAATTTTATCTCCCATTGAAACTCAGGGCAGGGGCCGCTCCCTTAAATCACAATTTGCCTCCCAGGAAACACAGCTGTCTCTTGGGATGAATATCCCCATACCTGCCTGCCCCAGCCCAGCCCTGCAAACGATTTCCTTGGCTTTGGGAGCTGGAATTAACTGATTTGCAGGAACTGTTCATCACCATTAGCTTTAAAAAACCTGGGAGCTGGGTGAGAAGCAGCTCCACATCCCCTCCCCTTGCTCTGATCCTTTCCAGCACACTGCTTTCTCCACACCTAGCTTGGGAGCAGCTGTAATAACTTTTGGAGTTGTTTTTTTTTTTTTTTTTTCTTTTTTGCACCCATTTATTTCCCTGCTTTGGCTGCTTCAGGTGGTTTCCCCCAGCTTCACTCACATTTTTCTACCAGCACTGACAGAGCCACACAAGGGATGGGAGAAGTTTGGGATTCACAGCTCCCTTTCACCCTCCTTGTGCTTTCCCTTCTCCCTCCAGAGCAGCTCCAGCTCAGCACCAGGGAGAGAAAAATGCCTTTATAAGCTGTGAGGGCTGATGACTGATGACATTTATCTTCCTTCCTGGGCTGTCAGGTGTCTCAGGGCTGGCTTTACCCCAGGGGTGACACATTTTCACAGGCCAGTGCAGTGATGTGCTGCCAAGGCTTTAACCAGGGGCTCCCCAAAATTTGGCACAACACCTTTTTCCTCCCCCTTTAAATGTACAAACATTACCTGTGATGCTGGGTGAAGGAGGGACACAGGCTGCTGCTCTCCCACTTAAAGTTTCCATTTAACAAAGAACCCCTGTCCAGACCAATTCTTTTAATCTGCCCCTTCCTGGAAGATGTGACAGCACATATTTGGGAAGATGGATGGTGCACACAGCTTGCAGGACAGCATCCATGGCACGGGGCTGCAATGAGAGGAGAGGAAAGCAAGGCACATTTGTGTTGGGTTGATGTGGCCAGAAATGTGTATTCTGTCACCATCTGTTGAAGCTGGGTGGGGCAGTGACCCTTATCTCCATGGCACACATTATCTGCTAATGGGCCAGCTTTAAACCAGCTGGGGCAATCATCTTTATCTTTTCCACAGCCCATCCTCCCTCCAGGAAGATTTCATCTGCTGCTGGGACATTCAGTCCCACTGCATGACTGATAAAATTACATCATCCCATTGGGAGATGCTCCAGCCAGGGGGAGGAGCCAAGCCTTTCCTACCTAGATAAAAACTGAGATTTTGAACAGCAAGTTATCCATCTTCCCACTGGATTCCAGAGGAAAGACAGACCTTTCCACACCATCCCTGGGCCTTCAGAGGAAAACTGCACCTTCTACAGGAGCACTGCTCCAGCTGAACCACATCTGCCACTGCAGGAGGATGCAGCCACCATTTAATGGGACTGTGCCAACACCCTGACTGACTGACAGGGTGTCAGGTTGGATTCTGACTCTGTCAGGGTTTGGGATTGTTCTTTGTAATACTGTATTTCTATTTTAATTTTCCTAATAAAGAACTGTTATTCCTAATTCCCATATCTTTTCCTGAGAGCCCCTTAATTTCACAATTATAATAATTTGGAGGGAGGGGCTTTACATTTTCCATTTCAAAGAGAAGCTTCTGCCTTTACTGGCAGGCACCTGTCCTTCAAACCAGGACAACATTCCAAGGTAAAAGTCACATCCCTGGAAGTGTCCAAGGCCAGGCTGGGCAACCTGGGACAGTGGAAGTGTCCCTGTCCCAGCAGATGGCCTTTAAGTTCCCTTTTAACCAAACCAGTCTGAATCTATGAAAGGATACCAGGAAATTTGAGGAATTTTCGCCTCCCTCCCCCCTGGACACAAGTTTTGCCTCTGTGCAAATTCCAACAGCAGTGCTCTGCACGTTTTACACCCTGGGGAAGGAGAGATTTGTGTGGGCTCACAGAGGGATGCAGGGAGGAAAATCTGCTGGGTGTTACTAGGCAGAGAAATCACATCAGACTCCAGGATTCCCTGGAGAGGAGAACAGTTGGAGGTCAGGACAGCCTTTGTGGTGAGCACAGAGTGCTCCTCACTGAACCAGAAATGCCTTTCTTGTGTCCTTACAGGCTTTTCCCTGCTGCCAAGTGCAGAGGCACTGCAAAGAGGCTTTTTTCCCTAAACCAGGACAAGGGGGTTGCTGGTAATATGATTTGTCACTATAAACTCCCTCCATTGAGTATTTACATACCTCTGGCCTTCTCCAAAATTCTGTTTTCTGGTTGTTCCCCCTCCCCATTCCTGAGAACACTGAAGATTTAAGCCAAGCAAACTCACCAACCTGCTCTGACTGATTTTTCTCGGAGGCTTTCACTGGAATAATTCTCCTCCAGCTTTCCATCAGTGGCTGCACCAACAGCCACCAGCAGTATTGATCAAGCACTGAGGCACTTGTGAACCAGCACAGGCACTTAAAAAGAGAGAGAGAGAAAAAAAAATAAAGTCCTCTCCAGAAATATCAATCAAAGCCAAAGAAAATCAGGGAAGTAAGGGCTAAAAGCATTTGTATTAAATGCAGCAACATCTGGCTTTATAGAGAGCCCTTTGGAGGTAATTCCAAGCTGCCATAGACAAATTTAAAAATTATCAAAAGCTGATACCTCCTCAAAAGAGCTAGACCACTCAGGGATGGTTATTTTTTATTTGTGGTATTATTGCAGTGTCAAAAGGGCCCCTTACAGCTTTAAGAGGTGAAGTTGGTGTAAGAAGCTCCCAGAAATGCCCTTTGCCTCCTGCACCTTCCCATCCTCCCTCAGTTGCATGAGTTTCTCCAGTTGTGCTAGTAAAAAATTCAGGTGTGAATGGTAAAACAAACACACCCTGCTGAAAAGGCTAAAAAAAAAAAAAAAAAAACAAAAACAACAACAACAACAAAAAAAAACCAAAACAAAAAAAACCAAAAAAAACCCCAAAAACCCAAAAACCAAAAAAACAAAAAGCAATTTCCCTTGCTGGGCTCTCAGCCCTGGGCAGAGCCATTGGGAAGGGGCTGCCAGGGGATGCCAAGCAAGAACTGACCCAGGCAGACTAAAAAAAGGGGGGATGCACTCACCCAGGTATGAGAAACAGGAGGGGCAGCAGCCAACATTTAAATTTTCGGTGGTGGGAGATGCTTGAGTGTGTGCTTTTTTTTTTTTTTTTTTTTTTAAACAAGCAAACAAAAAAGATCAATATTTAATTCAGCTCTAGGGGTAACATGGTTGGTGAACTATTAAATATTGCCTTTCCATAATTCTGCCTGGGTTTATCTCCAGTGCCTGCAGTTTTTTTCTCCCCTCTGCTACCTCCCTGAAAGCATAATAGTGGTTTTTGTGTTTTTACTACACAGTGCATCTGTTGCCACTTCTGTTCAAACCTCCCAAACAAACACCATTCCCCAGATCTCCCAAAAAAAAAAAAAAAAAAAGGAAAAACAAGGATCTCCCTTTGCTTGGGGTGGGGCTGGTACCTCCTCTGCTAAAAAAGAAATAATAAATATAAATAATAATACTAAATAAAAAAATAAAATAATAAAAAAAAATAAATAATAAAATAAATAATAACATAAACAAAATTAAAATTTATTATTCAAATAAAAAATAAATTATTTTAAAATAATAATAATAATAATAATAATAATAATAATAATAATAATAATAATAATAATAATAAATTTTAAAAAGTCAATAATGAGATTTTTGGGTTGATGTGGCACTTCAAATTTTCAATGCAAAATATTCAGGGGAAGGCAGTGGTGTTGCTCCCTCTCTGAGGTGGCATCAAGCAGCTCTACACAGCCTCTTCAACCTCTTTTAGCTCCCATATTTTCCAGGTTCTGTACTACACTGGTGTGTAACTCTGAACTTATACAAAGTGTTAGCAAGTTCTACTCCCAGTTTAGTTAGACAATCATTTCTAGCCTGGGAACCAAGGACACTGCTGCAGCTTCAGGCCCAAAAAGTGTAAAAAACAGTGAATTAAGGAGAGCAACACTGCATAACCTGGAGCTGGAATTGGCCAATTAACCCAATATGTAAATAGAACAAAACTTATAAAAGTGTGAAAACTCATTCCATGCCATCCATCTTGGGTGGAGCCACAGCCAAGCCCTTGTGCTGCCCAAAGTGAATCCTTTCAACTCCTTTCAGTAAATCCCTGCTTTATTCCTTTAACACTGTCCAGCCTCTGTTCCAGGGAGCCTCACACAGCATCACCAGCACTGGGGCTGCTTTTCCTCTGTGCACAAAGTGACCCACAGCATCCTCCTCTGCCCTGTGGAAATGGCACCTCCACAACCCCCAGCCCCTCTTTTCTAACACCCCAAGGCAAGGGCAGTCAGCTCTTCAGGAGTGTCAGACCTCAGGGTGTTCTCCAGCCCAAAAATGCTCTGTGGGTGCTGGAGCCCCATCACTCACGGCACAAAAGGAAGGATGTGTGCAGGCAGTTATCAGATCTGGGCTCCTCACTCATTTCTCAGAGAGGGAAGCACTATTTATTACATCTTTTTGCTGCTTCTAAACACAATCAACCATTTCTTGGCATTTCATTTTTATCAAAGATAAATAGCCTGATCCTGCTTTCATCCACATGGAGGGAAAAATTCCCCTCGGCTTCTCCTGCTGAAAGCTCAAAGAATATCAGCTGGTGGTTTTAAAGCCCTTCCCACCTTTTTTCCTCCCTGCTCTTTCCCTGCCAGGAGACCAAGCTTCAAGTACAGGCTCCCTTCTGGGGTTAGCCCTCCCTCCCATCTTCCAGAGGATCATGTTTCCCAAACTGTGTTCCAAACTGGCTGCAGAGGAGGAAGGAGCTGCTGTGTCTCACACTGAAATAAATATCTGAAATATCTAGAGGTTTTTGTGCTAAATCCAGAGCCATGGAGCAATGGGAGACAGCCTAATGGCATGGATGATGGGGAGGGAAAAGTCATGAAGGGTGAGGAGCATCACCCACAGTGGCTTCCATCATCCCAGCACAGAAGGTTTCAATTCCAAGGCTCACTCATCCAGCATTTTTCAACAACTCCAAAATGACACTGGCACAAAAACACCACCCCCAAAACAAACCAAACCAGCAGAGTGGTGGTGGGGGCTTCTTTTCCCTCTCAAAATCTGTAAGCATGTGTGTTTAGCACTCGTGGAAATGTCAGCTCTGAAGCAGAGGGAACTGGTACATCATCTGTCAAAACTGCAGCTGGCTTCAGCAGCTCAGCATGGCATTATCACAGAGCCACACAGGAAGGGGGAAAACAAACTGGAGGAAATGAAGGCCTGCCTGCTGGACCAGAGGTCATCAGGAATAAAACTGACACTAATGCAGAGTTAAAATGCACTTTAAGTTTGCAGCAAGGTTGTCTGAAAGGCTGTTTCTGTCCTTGCCTTCTGCTACAAACACTCTGAGGACATGGAGCTGTGCTTGCCCTTCTCCACCTCTCTTCTTACCTGTATCTTCCTTTAGCCTTCCCCCTGATCACCAAAATTGGCATCACTGTGGTTCTACCCGTGGATCTCAAGGAGCTCCCAAACCCCTGTTTGCCCTATCTTCAAACAAAGGGGAGCAGAGAAAAAGAAATGACCCAAAAGTCATGTGGTGGACCCCAAAACCACAACAGTGAGCTTCCAACAGACCCAGTTCCAAGTTCCCCACAGGCCTTGCCTGGTCCTGTCCCCTTCTCAGCTGGCCATGCCCCTGGAACTCCACATCTCTCCATGACCTTACCACTTCCCCAAACTTGCTTTCCCTCCATGTTTCCAGGCACTCTGGGGAGCAGGACCTCGTATTTTCAGCGCTGAGCAAATTCCCAGTGACAGATTATCAATAGCCAGCGCTATTAAAAATTGCCCCCAACTCCAGAGAAATCCAACCAAGCAGTGAGCAGAAAGGAGTCAATTTTGGGTCACCCCAGCCCCTGTTCCTCTGGTGTTTGAGGAGATGCTTCCATGCAGAGGCAAACAGGGATGGGCAAAAAGCACTTGCAGGTCAGCAAGACTTGCTGTAGGTGGAGAGGAGGCAAAGATCCCTTTGCTCCACAGGGATGGAGGAACTATTTGCTGTAAATCTGCTCTAACTGCAGGCAGGAGGACACCCAGGCTCCTGCAGGGAGTGCTGGGTGCCAGAGATGGATCTGCCTTGGCTTGGCCAAGGAAGGGTGAGCTGCTGGCTCAGCACTGTCACTGAGACAGATTTAGGGAGTGCAGCCCTGTCTCCTGGAGCAGGCAATGCTGCCTGATTATGAGGAGGGGAGGGAGGAACCAGGAGCCAAGGCAAAGGCAGAGCTGTTTAATGGACCCATTAGAGGGCATTAGCTGACACTGGCAGGACAAGGCTGGAATTTAAAGGAGAGCACAGCCAGAGCTTTGGGTGTGCTGTGATCTCCATCTGCCACTCTGCCCAGTGCTTCCCTGAGATCCCAGCAGCTTCTGCATGGGCTCTGCAGCCTCCCTGGCTGCTGGAGGAGGTGGGAAGCCAGAGGTGACAAGGGGATTGTCCCCAGGGTGCATTCCTGGCTCACGGAGATGTACATTTGGCAACCCCAAAACCTCCCACTACACCATCACTGCCTTCCCCTGGCTGATGCCCTGCTCACCCCAGGACCTTGCTCCTGACCCCCTGCTGCAGTGCCAAGAGGTTTCAGTGGCTCTGGGAAAGTCACTGGAGCTGCTCCAGTTTTCCCAGTTCATCCATCACCCAGGATCCCTCCTCACTCACCAGGGTTGGAGCAAGGGGAAGGGATGGGGCTGGTGGCACCACTGGCACTTCCCTCCTCTTCAGCACAGTCTAACACCATCAGCTCCTGCAAGAAGTGAGGCAGACACACTCAAAAATAAGCCCCCTGGCTGATGGAGGAGTTGATATTTTAAGACTGCAGAAAAACAGGGACATGAGTGGTCAGGACATACATGGGATGGGGAGGGTGGCAAAAGAATTAAAAAAAAAAAAAAAAAGTTCTCATGGATCAAGCAGTCCTGAGTATTTCAGTCCTAGTTCCTGACAAGAGGAAATTCCCACTTCCGTGTGCATTTTCCACAGGCCAGGGCAAAAAACAAACAAAAAATAAAACCCAGACAAATCTGTTTCCTGATGGAAGAGCAGCCAAGGACACCACAGAGCTCCGTGGTGCCTGAAGAAGAGCCTGCCTTGGTCCTGGGGCAAGGGTCAGCAATCCCACCCAGCTCTGCTTGCTGGGAAATGCAGGCTGGATTAATAAATCAAGGCAGATGGATAATCCAGGACAGAAGCCCTTCTTTTGCACCCCAGGGAAGTCACACTCCAGCCTCCCTGGTGTGACCACAGGCAGCAACCTGGATGATGGATACAATGAACATCCTTCTCATTTCACACCTAGAGTGACCTCACCCCTTGTTTTTTTCCTTCCATTCCCTTTGCTGACAATTTCACTGACACAAAGCAGCCCAAAAACACCCCAAAAAAAAAGGACAGAGGAGCCCCAGCACAGGGCAGGTGCAGAGTCAGAGCAAAGAACTCATGAAGTACAAGCCCAGCTATTCCATGCACTCATTAGTAAAAGATATTGCTGCCTGCAGGGAGACAGTTTCTGGGTGATTGAATGTAGAACTGCTTGGAACAAATTCAATAAACCCCAGCGTGCCTTTTGCTTTTAAATATGCTCTTTTCTCTAAGCTAAGTGGGAGAGCATTGGTTGAGGCCAGGGGTTTGCCAGGAAGGTTTCCAAGACAAGCTGGGAGACATGGTGACCCCCAGCCCCTTGGAAGCTAATGCCAGAACCTCCAAAAATCACTGCAAAGCCCATTTTTGGAGGGTTTTAGGCTGGTTTTAGTTGCCTCAATCCTCAATGCCTTGCACTGGGGTGTCACACACAGCACCCAGCCTGCCAGGCAGAGAATCCCCCATGGAATCTGCCTTTATTTTCATTTATAAGAGCCTTCAGGACAGCTTGAATTGCTGCTGGGGTATGAACCAGCCATTTCCAGTTATGGCTGCAAGTGAACCCAAGTGCTCAAGCCCCAGCTTTAATTAAAAGACAGGCCCACCTAGAGTGCAATGGCAACAAAAGCAGATTATTAAGAGAAGTAATATCCATCTAATCCAATCTGGCCTGTGTAGTTATTAGGCCTAGCTAAGTATTGGTATTGATTTTATTACTAATATCAATGCCATAATAGAAGACCAACCACAGTTGAGAGTTTTGCATGGTTCATCATTTTGTTTGGCCTCAGAACAGATTTTTTTTTTTTTCCATCACTCAATATCCACACACAGGTTTCCTTTTTGGGGTCTTACCTCTTGTTCATTCATCCTTACCTCTTTCTCACTACATCTTCTGCTTTTTCTCCTCTTGGTTTGCCCCTCACCCTCCACAAAACAACTCCATGCAGGATCAAACCCAATGCTTACGTTTTTGTTAGTCTGAGCTCAGCCAAAGAAGCTTCCAGCAGTTTATGAGTCAGAAACACAAGACAGAGCTGCTGGTCACTGAGAGAAATTGCCAGGAATTTGGGGAGGGTGAATCACCCTCAAAGATAGCTGAGAAGAGAAACAGAGAGACAACCTCTTGTCCTTTTTCACTTTGTCTTTCAGCTCATTTTCTCACCCTGCTTTGAGTGAGGAGCACAACGTGGGAATCTTATTGAATTTCCCCATAGGAAGGAGCCTGGTTCTTGCATTTTCCCACAAGGATGGCCTGGGAAATGAACAAACCTGGTGCTGGGCAAGCTCCCTTAGTGAAGTGAGCTGGGAAGTGCTCCCCACCATGTGCTGCAAAACACAGAGCTTGTCTTTGGCTCCCAGGGAGCTCAATTGGACTCTGGGTTAACTGCACTTCCCTTGCTAAGCTGTCTGTCACCTCTCAGCCTCTTCCTTGCTCACTCAAGAAAATAACAGCTCCCACACTCCTGAAAAATCCCACATAATTGGTACAGTCTCCACAAAGTGCCTCTCAACCAACAGCAGGGCGATTTGGAGCTCAAAGGGTGGCCCTGGTCTTTTAGAAGGATCGTGGGTCAACAACCTTGTTTATTTTCCTCAGTGTCTGTCCAAGGGAAAAAAAAAAAAAAACAAAAACCACAAAACAAGCCAACCAAAAAACACCATCCCAGCTCCTCAAAGTCGAGCCTGGCAGCACCAATTTGGGGCACAGCTGGAGGAAGAGCTGTTTCCATCCCACAGCTGTGCAAAAGCCTCAGAATCAGCCTTTACATTCTGGTGATCAGCCAGCCCTCAGCTTTCTTTTTTTTTTTTTTTTTGTCCCACATCTTGGTGGGATGAAGGATTCTGATTCTAAAATACAGAATTTGGGAAATATGGAGCCTGTCCCAGACCCTCTCTCCAATGACATTTGAGCAGAAAGTTGCCACAATATCAATTTGGTGTAGATTCAGGTATCCTGAGCACCAAACCCCGTTTGTTTTGCTGTTTTACCTCCTGGCTTGGCAGGGTCCTCGTTAGCATCTCTCCCTCCCCACACAACAGATAAACAGCAACACCCAGAGCCACACACACTTATAAATAAATAGGAAAGCAGCAGCATCAATTCAGCCATGAATACAAAGCTCAAGGAGGCTGCATCTCATTCCTGTTTGCTGCCTGGGGCACCGCGAGCTGACAATCAAAATTCACCGAGTGCCAAAAATATTAGTTTAGTTTAATATTTGTGTTTGCTCAGCTCCTTCCCGTGCCTGGATGACAAACTGCCCTGAGAAGGCATTGCCAGAGGCACTCACACTCCCATTCTCTCTCTTGCACTGATTCTGGCACGCAGAGGGATCTTTTCAAACCAATAAACGCTTTCATTTCTGTCTTCGTTGAAAGGACTTCCTCTACAGGGTGATGTTTGGCTGGAGGAAATGATTTAAGAGCAGAGATTCAATATGGTTGTGATTCAATATTGTGCTAAGGAATCCCTTGTAAAGTCAAGGGAGAGACAAATTCTGACATTACCTGAGCCTTGTTGAACTTAGCAGAGTATTTTTGGAGAGAGAATCCAGCAACAAAGAGCTTTTTTATGTGGTGTTCTCAGGTGGAACAGCAGCAACACCATCACTCTCATGTAAGTTACATCTTGACACGTGTGAGAGCATCCAGCAGGAAGGGAAGAAGAGAAAAGAAGCAGAGAGAGCTTTATTTAAAGAAACACCACACTTATATAGGGTAGTTTGTGCAAAACAGAATAGAAAAGACTCATTGGGCCAAAGAGGCAACACCAAAATATCACGTAGTACATGTCTCCAGCAGGTGTTTAATAATAATTTTTGTAATTTCTTGTCCTCAAGCAGCCTGAGAAAGGGCTGCTTTCTTGGCTCCCAGCAGGGACAGATCCAGCAAGAATAAAGTCAGACCAACCACAAGGAACAGATTTCTTCTTTGCTTCCCCTCCTCATTGCTGAAAGGATGCCTTGAGCTCATAACGGAATGGTTTGGGTTGGAAAGGACCTTTAGGATCAATCACTTAGCTCCAAATCCCTGCTGTAGGCAGGGAACACATTCTACTATCCCAGGTTTCTCCTCCAGCCTGGCTTTGATGTACACCAGAAACTCAGACAAAGCAGAAACCCTGGGCAGAAACATCTGAGAGAGCCTGAGCTGAGCAGGCTGAGTTACCTGGAGCCACTGCAAGGGGATGGGTTCACACCCTGCTCCTGCTGCCCTGGGGACATTTTGGGATAGCTGGGGGAAACTGGGATGTCAGGCTCAGGGAGCAGCTCTCTCCTACTGATTCCATCCCTCTTTCTGGCCTCAGGAGGTGTTTTGGGCTCGTTTGTTGAGGAGCTGTAGAGAGGAACAATGCTGGCAGTCTCCCCATCAAGGTGGGCTGTGGCAAGGCAGAGTCCTGCTTTCACTCCAGCACTACCCTGAAACACAAAGCTTTGTATTTGCCTGTCAATACCCCAGTTGGATCCTGCTTCTCTGTATTTAATTTGAGATGAGTACTGCAGGACCTCTTTTGTTAGCTGGATACCTCATGCACATTGTTATTATTCCTTTCATAAAAATCAATAAAGACTTAGGAACAACAACCACCAATAATAACAGTACATGTCTCTTTGTGTCTTTGTGTTGCAACTTGCTGAATAACTCAGAAAAGCAGCAGACAACAGTCAAGAGAGAAGATTAAAAAAGATGCTGTTTCCAAACTGGACCTGCTCTTCCTCTGGAAAAAGTTTCCAGCCACTTAAAACTGCAGCACCATCTCAGCACACAAGAATTCAGGAGCAGAGGCTCAGGATGGGAAGAAATGCTCAGAGGATGAGGCACCAGACAGAGCCCTCTGATATGGTGTCCTGGTTGCCTTGCCCATGAAACAGGAGTGAAGACAATGATTTTGGAAATTTAAGGGCACTGCTTTCAAAGCCACAGGCAAATCATTCCTACTCAAGTCACTTCCTGAGCACTAACAAAACTGAGGGAGAAGCATGCCTTGCTGCATTCTGTACTGCTGTGAAATTAATTGCTCTTTCAGGTCCCTTCTATCCCAAACCATTCCACAATTCCCTGCCATCCAGTTCCAGGAAACAGCCACAGAAACAGGAGTGGAAATCACCCAGGAGCTCTGCAAATACCCTTTAATTACCCTACAGGAGAGGTTAAAAAAACCACCACACACCTTGAGGCAACACTTTCTCCACTCCTTGCACTGTCCTGAGCTGTTCCTCCAGCTGGGATTCCCAAGGACACAGCAGACAGCAGGACCCACTGCTGCTGTCACAGGGACCCCACTGGCTCTGCCTGGGCTTCCCAGGTGGCCACAAAGTCCTGGAAGGACAAAGCCCAGTCCCCCAGGTCAGGGCTGGAGGTCAGCACCACCTCCAAGGGAATTGCAGCAGGCTGAGTGCTCCTTCCTGAATAAACCCCCCAAAAATCCAATTACCTGGGGGACCACTCGCTCAACACCACCTGCCCTTCACATTTACCAGGTTCCCAGCATTTTGGTTAAAGAAAAATATATAAAACTCTAATACTATTGTTTTAAAGGTTAATGTATTCCCAGCCACAACTCAGAGCAGAGATTTGAGTCCAGCAACAATCATCTAGTGGCAGGAAAATATTGAGTAGATGGCCTAGGTCTTACCCAGCTCTGTTTTTTTTTTTTTTTTTTTATTTTATGCATGTACAAATCTTTTTTCATTTCTTTCCTTTTCCGGTTCAGCCACCCAAAGCAGTATAAAACTAAAGCTAAACACAGCTGGGGTTTTATCCACATCCCAGCCATTACACACACATCACAGCAGCAGGGCTGGCTTTTTTTCCCTTCCCATATCAAGGCTTGCTGCTGTTCTTACACTCAGGCCAAGCTGTTTTTCAGCAGGCATCTTTCCTGGCTTGCCACCAGGCACCTTTTGTGGCTTCCCAGCCACTGCCACGTGCAGCTTTCACAAACCAAAAGGCTGCTGCAAGTGCCATGAGATAAGGGAATTCAGGCACCAAAGAGAAAGAAAAGCTGGTGCTTTTCACTCTCTCAACAACTGATGAAAAGATGAGCTCTGCTTTCCCAAAAATCTTCTCCTGTTCCATGAAAGAAAAGCTGCAGAAAGCCAGGAAGTCTTTTAGCTCTTAAAATATAGGAAAAGTTAGTAAATGCTGGCCTTAATTACAGACCTGGAGCTCTTCCTGCAGACAGACAGCAAAGAGGAGCTCCTGCCATGCCAGCAGCTCCCAACTAACCCAGAGCTGCCCAGGTGCTCCCTTTTTATCCCCCAGCAGCAAAACAGGGTTAGCAGGGATTGTGCCTCACCTGTTCTCCCATCCCATCCCATCCCATCCCATCCCATCCCATCCCATCCCATCCCATCCCATCCCATCCCATCCCATCCCATCTCCCTCCAGCAGTAAAGACAGGTCAAAGACAGCCAGAATTTACAGGAGAATGCTTTGAGGGACACTCAGACTTCCCTGTGTTCAAGGAAAAGGTTTCCTTAGACCTGGAATTGTGCTCCTGGGTGTGTGGAATTGTGCAGTGCCTGCCTAACCCAGCAGGTTTTTTTTTTAGTGGCACATACCAGGGATGGTATTGGTCTCAATTTTTAATTTGAAGGCCAGGTTTCAGTTTTCCTACAGCTAATACTAACACTAATGCTAATGCTAGTTCTCTAATACTGAGGGAAAAAAAGTAAAAGGTCCTAAATCTTACAGCCCAGCAGATCCAGGGTGGATCCTCCTCTCCTGTGCCAGACCCAACAAACTCCTCTGGAGCCTTAATGCTGGCCTCAACCCAGGGCTGAGTGACAATGGGAAACACAGAAACAGGGAGCACAACAAACCCAGAGCAAATTAAAGAGGAGAAAGGAGCTGCTAAGGTGACTCAGAAGAAATTTAGGCCATCAAAACACTGCCCTGCTGGTTCCTGCTGGGCCAGTGACTTTGTAAGCTCAAAGTGAGCCAGTGGGAAATAGGAGAGGTAAAGGATGTAAGAGGTGCCACTGTGGCCTTAATCCTACAGCCCAATTGTGCCTCCTGGCATGCACTGGAGAAGGAAACACAGGCACCAGCAGAAGCAGAACTAGTAAAAAAAAATACATATAATAATTTTAATTTTATTTAATTAAAACTAACATCCTAGGCAGAAAAACTTTTTCATTCAAATGCGATTTTCCACGGGAATTACACAATCTGGATGTTTTCTGCTCTTGCTTGTTTTTGGTGTTGAAGGACTGACACGCACAAAATTCTTCAAAAAAGAAAAGGAAAAGGGTATTTTTGTGTTGCAAAGCTGAGAGCTGAACGGTTTTGATTGACTGGATGAAAGCACTGAGGAATGTTCCAGATTAAATGTGGCAAATTGTCCAAGTGAAATGGTGCTTTTTGGCATCAGGGCTTGTCTCTAAATAAAAATGTTGATGCCAGGAGGAAAGGCAGAAGGGAAGAAAAGCTGTCCTAGCAAGCTTCACCTCCAATTCCCCTTAAAACTTCAAAATAAATAAATTTCCCTTTCTTTTTTTTTTTTTTTTTTTTTTTTTCTGGTGGCAAAAGTGGTTTCACCAGATTACAACAACCAACTGTGGGGGAAAAAAAAATTCTTGTGATAAAACCTAATTATTGAAGTATAGGAAATAGAAATATAGATAATCAGAGGGGAGAAAAGCTCTCTGGTGCCGTGTTGGATGGGCAGCTTTCCTGGTCTGGGTCTGGCACCTCTGTGCACTCAGTGGGCAGCTCAGTGTCTCACATCTCCCCTGGATTAAGGGATTACCATTAATTAGCAGAGCCCTGCCTGCCTTCCCTGTGATACACTATCTTTCCATCAGAAAGAACCAGATGGAGCCGAATTTCCAAACTCTCCGAGATGGAAAGAGCAGGTATGAGATAAGAGCTGGGGGTACTGGGTGAGACAGGAGGCTGTGGATCATCAGGCAGAAAACCTAAATCTCAATAATTTACTTTTTTTTTCTCATTTCCTAAGGAGAAAGGGCACGTGTGATCCTCCTCCTGTCTGCCTGGCCCCTGCTGTTGGCTTTTCCCTCTGTTTTCTTTTAAAGGAAATCTGTGGAGAGGCTACTGACCTCAAAACAACAAATCCCAATAACAGGTGGGACTGCCTGGAGGAAGTGTGGATGCCTCATCCCTGGAACTGCTCAAGGCCAGGCTGGATGGAGCCCTGAGCAACCTGGTCTAGTGGAAGGTGTCCCTGCACTTCCAGGGGGTTGGAACAACATGATCCTTTATATTCCTTCCAAGCCAAACCATTCCATGGTTCTGATTGTCTGGATTTGGGGCAAACGCTGCGAGAGGCTGTTCCTGTGAGTGACCCTGCTAATGGCAAAACAAAAGTAGTTCCATGGGGCAGGATCTTTCTGGAAAGAGGACTGAAGTGGTGTCTTGGGCTGCAATACAGGATGTGGCCAGAAATGTGTGTTCTGTCACCATCTGTTGAAGCTGGCTGGGGCAGTGATTTCCTTATCTCCATGACACACATTATCTGCTAATGGGCCAGCTTTAAACCAGCTGGGGCAATCATCTTTATCTTTCCCACAGCCCATCCTCCCTCCAGGAAGATTTCATCTGCTGCTGGGACATTGAGTTCCAGTGCATGACTGATAAAATTACATCATCCCATTGGGAGATGCTCCAGCCAGGGGAGGAGCCAAGCCTTTCCTACCTAGATAAAAACTGAGATTTTGGACAGCAAGTTATCCATCTTTCCACTGGATTCCAGAGGAAAGCCAGACCTTTCCACATCATCCCTGGAACTTCAGAGGAAACTGCACCTTCTCCAGGAGCACTGCTCCAGCTGAGCCACATCTGCCACTGCAGGAGGATGCAGCCACCATGGAATGGGACTGTGCCAACACCCTGACTGACTGACGGGTGTCAGCTTGGATTCTGACTCTGGCAGGGTTTTGGGATTGTTCTTTGTAATACTGCATTTCTATTTTAATTTTCCTAGTAAAGAACTGTTATTCCTAATTCCCATATATTTACCTGAGAGCCCCTTAATTTCAAAATTATGATAATAATTTGTAGGGAGGGGGTTTACATTCTCCATTTCAAAGAGAAGCTTCTGCCTTTATTGTACACACCTGTCCTTCAAACCAGGACAAGTGGCTCAGCACAATGAGGAGAGGATTTCTCCTTGGGTCCAGTTTTTACCTGGAATAAGGGGTTTGCTGGCAGTCCCAGTCCCAGTGTCCCAGGTGGTCTGGGACAATTCCCTGTGCTGGGCAGGAGCCCATCATCACTTATCCCTGCCCATCTAGAGAAGGAAACATCAAACATGTTGCCTGGACAGCCTGGCCAAGAGCTTCCCCAGGAGGGCAAGATGAAGGTGTCAGACATAGCAGGAGTCCAGCTGATGGTGTGTTCTCACTCTTTTTTTCCCTCTGCATTAATTAAAAGCCCACACTTCCCTGAGGACAAGCTGGTGAAATTCACTTTGGACTCAAAGTGCCCAGCAAACTCCAGCAAGCCATCAGGCAAACTCTATCCCATCTCAGGTCTGGTTCTTTGCCTTGCTAATTTTCTCCCTAAAAAATAGAGTAGGCAAGGAGTGACTGGTTAAAAGCTAATTCCCCAGCCCTCTTAAATCACCAAGATTAAAAGCTTTCTTCCTGATGGCCACTTCATAAAAGACCCAAAAGGTTTCTACTTCTTTATTCCCTTAAAAAGAAATGCCTTATCTATTTTAAACCATTTGGGTTTATGGGTGACACTCTCTGGAACCTGCGCTCCGCTGATTTTCCAGAAAAAAATGAGCTTCAAAAAGCACACCTGAGCAAAATGAGAAGTTTTTGACCAACTCCAGCCTCACTGTGCAGGCTTCTAAGATGTGTAAAACCCCCCTGAAAATGTGGGATTTCTGCTGGTTGGATGCTTTCAACCAGGTGAGATGGTCCTTTCCTCCTTGGAAGGAAAGCTGCTCAGAAACCAGCATTTTGAAGCTTTAAGCCCAAAGATTCTGGGATAGGAAAGGAAATACAGCCCTCTTAATATGTGTTAGCCAAATAAATGTTCCTATTTCGAGGCAGGTGGAGCAATAATAAATATCAGGTGAGAGAAGTGAGCCCCACCACCCCTTCTCATTTGTATGCACGGCGTTATTTCTTTTATTAAACCAAAAATTCCCTCTCCAGAAATGCAGCCTGGCCCTGCTGGCTCAGGCCAGCTCTTGTTAAAATGATTATTAATGGCTCTGCACCTCTCCCTAATGGGAATGAATGGTCCAGCCACCCTTCAGTTCCACACATATTCCTGACTTATTCCTCCTCGGCCACAATATTCCCCACAGCCTCCTTCCCCTGCAGCCCTGGAAGATCCACATCTGGGTGATCCATCTTGGAACTTTTAATGCTTATTTTTCTAGAGAGATAAAAATAAACCCTTCCATTTAGATGAAAAATAGGGGATGCAGGCCCAAGCCCACCAAGGGAGGTGGAGGAGGGGGAGGGAGAAAGAAGAAGAGTATTTTCTCCCTTTTCCCTGTATTTAAACCAAAAATGCATAATCCATCTCTCTTAACAGCCCCTCCCTTCCTAAACAAATAATTTCCTCACCGTGTGGAGCAGGGGGATGATCATAAGTCATATGGGAAGGAGGTAAAGGCAGAGATTTTTCAGGGGCTTTCTCACAGAGCACTACCCAATCCAAAATCTGCTCTGGCAGAATCAGGAATTCCTGCAAAACCAATTTTGGAAGCAAGGACAGCTTCCAAGCCCTTTTGTATGGCTCTTCCCAAATGGGTCTGCAGGAAATGCATCCCTGTGGATAACCAGGAGAGCAGGAGGAAAGGTGGGAAGAAGGGTGAGAGGATTCCTCACCTTTGCTTCTACCTCTGAGGAAGGAGGATGCCAGGGATGGGCAAGTGGGATACAAGGATCTATCCCCCCCATTAGCTGCTCCAGTGTGGATTTGGGCATTTCCAAAATGCCACAAGCTCTTTCAGATCTTCCAAACTAGAATGCACAAGTATCAGAAATCCCATCCAAATTCCCCATGTCCCACAAACATCCCAAATCCCACAAGCATCATCACCATCACTGCACATCTTCAAAACACCTCAACCCCACCAGTGCCCTGATGTGTTCCCCCCAAAATATCACCAAAGAGGTCCCCAAACAGGCTCTAAAGACTGGCTACAGGTGACCATCCTGCTTTTGGGGTGGTCTCCAGCACACCCCCACCATTAACGAGCAGATATCAAAGAGCCACTTGGCTGTTGTGTCTTGGTTCTGACACACCAAAACACGTGGGTTAAAACCATGGGAATTATGGATTTTAGCACAGGACCACTCCTGGAAAAATTGGGCTGAAGGAACATAGCCCCAGGCGATGCCTGCAGGGGCCAAGCACGGGAGCAGCTCCAGGGCCCTGCTAGATCATGCTAAAACAGCCACAGAAAGTACAGGATAACCTCTCTGCTCTCCCCAGACTGATACCTGCTGAGAATCTCAGCTGAATTTTTAAAAGCTGCTTGCTTGACATTTGCTGTTTAGTTGCTTTTCTTCAAAAACAAAAAAACCCCAAACTCAGCGAACCAAACAAAAGGCCAGCCAACTCTATGTCTGCTGGTTTTCAGGGAAATCAAACCTGATTCTGACCCAATTTTTGGCTGAAATTTGGCCAGTGGTCAGCACCAGTGGTTTCCAGTGTCCAAGGGGTTGTGGCCACATCCCTTCTCCCACTCCTCACGTGCCTCCAGCTCCATCCCCACCTGCAGGACGTTTGCCCACACGTATGTAAAAGTGATTACAGGCAGAAGCCTGGGGGATTTGTTTGGGAACAATGTTGTAATGAGCCCAAGGATAATCTGCTGCCCAGAGACAGGGGATTTTTCCCGGAGGGGTGGCAGCCACAAATTAAGACAGTCACATCCAGTTATTTCCAGCGAGTTAACTCTTGATGCTGCACCTCCAGGAGGGGCATGGCACAAACCCAGCCAGCCCTGCAGATGTGCCCCAAATCCAGGGGGTTCAGGTGGGGAAAGGGGCCAGCAGGAGGATTTTTAATGGCCCAAAGTGGTGGAAATTCATTGCTCTGATAAGGCTCAGGGAGTTGGTTTGAGCTTCAAACATGGCCAGTCCCTGGAGAAATTACACCATGTTCGAGCTAATCTTCTTATAAACATTGTTGTGATTATTTTTTTTTATTTTATCTGACATGTGTCAAGCAGGACCACTAAGCCTATTACATCTCCAGGGAGGTTGGTGCTTTCTCTTCTTCCTCACCCCCCCATCTGAATCCTGCTTGTCTCCTTTTTGGCTCCTTTGGACATTTCTCCATTACTACAAACCAATCTTTTACAATTAGCTCACAGGAAAAAATAATCTCAGTGGGTTTGGAGGCTCAGGTGAGATAAGCAGCCAGGTTCCAGCCAGACATCCAAAATTTTTGGAGCTTGTAGGCTCCTGAAATGAACCAAAAAACGTGCTGGGCCACCCCTGCTTCCTGTGTTCATTAATTTCTCTGCCCAACAAACCCTCAAAATAAACAGCTGAAGAGTCAACTGGATATTTCTGTTTTCTCCAGGACAAAATAGTTCAGCTTATTGGGAAATTCCTGGTTGGGTACTGCCTTTATTTTTGTTATTCCCTCTGTCTGAGTCTGCAGGCAGGGATTAGACCACTGGAATAGATGGTTTGAAAGGACAGGGTGAATATGAAGCTGCCTTGAACTTCAGGTTGAGGGATACATGTTGGTGAAGGGACTTTTTTTTCCTGAGACCTCTCTCCCCACTCTGGTGGGAAGTTCACAGGAAACCAATAGAAAGGTGGAAAAAAACCAACCCAAACCCTAAAAACCTTGTGCTGCAAATGGTCATTTTCTGGAGGAAGCATCAAGCTCCTTCTGTGAGAAACAGAGATTTGGGAATACCTAAGGAGTGAGAAACTTCCATGCACTCACTTGCACCAACATCACCCACGCTCACTCTGGAGACTTGGCTACAGAAAATCAATGGGAGCTTATCAGCCTGCAGCAGAGTGGGGACAATTAAACCTTTCCCTCTCTGCCTTTCTGCATTGGATTTAAGTTTTCAAGTTATTCTCACCTGTGGATGGAGAGAAAGAAACATCCAAGCCAGCATCTCTTGCAGAGAGTTATCTCCAACACAGGCAGCAGCCCAAATTATTTCCATACCTAATCGTTGCTTTCTTTGTCCTCACAAAAAAAAAAAAAAAAAAAAAAAAAAAAAAAAATTAAATCCTATCTTGGACCAAAAAAAAAAAAAAAAAAAAAAAAAAAAGGGATATTGTGCATTTGACTGCAATTTCCTTGCACACAAACTCCTGTACTCAGGGAGAACTCCTTCCCCAAAAGCTGAGCTTTTGTTGTCGGGTTTTTCTCTGGCACAGAGCAAAACTTTGCAGGGGGAGACCAGCAGAATCCCAAAACAAGGCCTAAGTGACAAAGCTGAGCCTGGATTTGGAGCTGTCCCCCAGTTCTGTGCTGGGCTGGGGACAAGGTGAGGGACCAGCTACAAACCCAATCAATTCCACAGGAGCCAAAGAGTGTTTGATGCCCCAAAGCAGCATCCAAACAAATCCCTGAGTGGCTGCCTGGATTTTACTGCTCCAGCCCCAAATCCTCGGAGGAATGGAGAAACACTGAGATAAACCAAACAATTAACAAGCTCAGTAAGTAAAAAGGCAGAGATGCTCCCACCACATCCATGCACAGGTTTGGGTGGGTCACAGAGCTTTCTGGAAGGACAGCTCCTGGCTGGTCCTACAAGCATTTTCCATCTTCTGGGGACTCAGGTTGGAAGCAGCAGCTTCCTTTTTTATTTATTTCACTCCTTATCTCCCCCAGTCAAAACGGACAGTGCAGATAATCTGGGCTTGCAGCCCTTTGAAGTCAATCAGAAAAGACTTTTAACTCGAGCAAGCAGGAGCCCAGGCCTCCATCTACCTGATCCACAGGCACTGCCAGGGATTTGGGCAAGCCAGGCTCCATCCACACAGCCCTGGCTTTAAAGCCACCAGGTCCAAGCCCTGCCTTGGCAGAGAGATCAAGCACAGCAGATTTCCTGCAGCCCTCCTGTCTTATCACACATTAGCCCCGTCCAGATGTCAGGCTCACAATCCCCCTTTCCCATCTTCTTTTATCTCCCCATTAAATTGCTGACAAGACCTTTCCTGGTGGCCTTTTCAAAAGTAGAGGGGATCAAAAAAAAAAAAAAAAAATCAGCAGAATATTTCAAAAGTCCTTAGGGAAAATAAGAAGGGGGATGGGGGAATCAAATAGGAGAGAGAAGGAGCCTGTGATGCTCAGTGCACAGGGCAAGACATTGGGGTTTTTAACTCCCTTCTGGTAGGGAAAGGGCTGGGAATGGCTTGGGCTGCCTCACAAGCATCACTGGTACCTCCAGCACTGCCCTTTTACCAATGCTCTGCATGCAGAACAGCCTTAAAATAAAAAAGGCAAGGCTGGTTGAAGCCACCCCAAAACTCCAGCGTGGCATCACCTCCCCAACACAGACAGCTGGCATCGTGGGGACCAGATTTTATTTTTTTTTTTTTTTTTAATGGGCAGGAGAAGGCAATTTACCTCCCTTACCCTTCCTGCCACCTTTCCCAGCATTCCAGCAAAGCTGCAGCAGAGTTCCAGCTTTACCCTGGCTGTGGAAAAGGTGACACCACCACCTTTCAAAGGACATGGAGCAGGGGTGACACAGGAGGTGACTCCATCCCAGCAGCTGAAAGCAGCAGGCACAGAGCACCTGAGGAAAAAAAAAAAACCCAACACACTCCCAGGCTTTGCTGACATGGCCAGAGCTATGTCAGCAGTGGTGTTCTGCATGCACAGGGAGAAAAACCCAGCCAAAAAAGCAGCAGCATTGAGCAAACCCTCTCCTTAATTTCATTCTGCCTGATCATATTTGGTTCCTTATTTAACTGGCAGAACAAAAAAGTTTTAGGGTCAGGTTCCTCCCCTCCCCCAAGGTTTATTATATATTGTTTTCCTTTGCCTAAAGGCTCTAGAGTGGATTCTGAGTTGGATGAATCCTAGAATGGTTTGGGTTGGAAGGCACCTTAAAGTTCATTTTGTTCCACCTGCCTTGAGCAGGGAACACCTTCCACTGCTGAAATCTCCATCCTTGCATATTTCCAGGATGGGTCACTCACAACTTCTCTGGGCAGCCTGTCCAAAATGTGTCAGGCACATCCAAATAGCTCCTTGCTTTCAGTTCCAGTGGGACAACACCCCCAAAGCCATCACACTGACAAAAAGTCATGGGAAGGGGAAAGCAAGAGCAGATAAATCCTCATTTTGGCATGCAAAGAACCCCTTGGCACAAGCAGAGGCACTTGCTACTCACTCCTCAGGATTTGTTATTTATTATCTCCCTTCTGCCAGAATTGCAGGAATCTAATGAGATTCCAGGTAATGCCAGTGATCAATAAGGAATGCTCCAATAAGGAGCAACAAAAGTTATTATGAAGATAAAGTTTCCTGGTCTAAGAATGAGGTAGAGAACTACATCACAAAGCAGTGATATTTAATTTTACTGCAGACTTTTGGATCCAGGTGTGTGGAGCAACCTGGCCTAGTGGAAAGTGTCCTTGGCAGGGGGTTAGAATGGGATGGTCCCTTCCAACACAAACCACTTGAGGATTCCATGCTGAAATATAAATATAAATATAAATATAAATATAAATATAAATATAAATATAAATATAAATATAAATATAAATATAAATATAAATATAAATATAAATATATATTTCCTCCTTTCAGTAGGAATTTTGCCAAATGCTTCCACATGTTGCTTTTTTAAAAAAAATCCTTTTTAAAGTCTATCTGAGCTCTTAGTATCCCACCTGGTGGTCCCAGCTGCCTTGGGATGCTCTTCCATGGTGCTGCTTCTGCCCTGGGTTATGTCCTGGTGCCTTCCAGGGCTGAAAGAAGGCTGGGATCCCTTGGGAGGGAGCAAAGCTGCAGGAAACGTGTTTCATCTGCAAATGAAAGGTTGTTTCCACCTCTAATTAACTGCAGGTCCATCCAAGCACTGGAGCCAGGCTCCCATGAGCCAAGCCAAGGAGAAATTCCTGCTCCAGCTGCCTTGCAGCTCCAAGGAGAGTTCTCTTCTCCTGACATAACACCTTGACTCTCTCCTGGGGTATTATCTCCTGTTAGATCCTGTGAAACACTCCAGACTAAAAAGATGCAGGAAAAACCAGCCATTAAGAAAATCCATAACCATTGCAAGGGACAAGATTCACAGCACAGCATCATCCCAAAGTCTTGGATAAAGATCTTAAAATACTGGAGGCAATGTTTGGGGATTTGGGGATGTTCCTCACACATTTTTAAACAGGGAATTGTTAAAACCAGCCAAGTTTTGGTTTTGTTTTTTTTTTTTTTTTTAGCTTCAGCAGGACCAAAACACCCAGCTTTCCCCACCATGAGCTAAAGGGAAGAAAAGCAGAAAGAAAGTTAATCAGGTTGAGATCAAAGTGAAAAACCCAAACCAACCAGCAAACAAATCTCATCCAAAGCTGTGACTCCTTCCCCCCACTGCTGTTCACTTTCATCCTCCTGACCTTCTCTGTTCCAGCCAGGAGGGAATAGGAATGTTCGAAGGAAGCTATTCCTGAGTTATTTTTAGCAGAGCCAGAAGAAAAGTGACTGGAAATAATCCATGAAAGCAAGCTTTCACCTTGATTTCCAGCCTCTGGAGATTTTGATAGCCTTGATAGCAATCACAACTTAACCATGGGCATAGAAAATGCTGAGTGATACCAAGAGCATAAATTGAGTTCGCTCTTTCATTCTCTTTCTTTCTTTCTTTCTCTCTCTCTCTTTCTTTCTTTCTCTCTTTCTCTCTTTCTCTCTTTCTTTTTTCCCTGCCCCACATTAAAAACCCATGGAAGGGAGACTGAGGGAAGCTCTTTTCCCCCCACCAACCACTGAATTGGTGGCCACACCATGGCAGGAAAAGGGGGAGCCAGGTCTGGCTGTGTTTCAGCAGCCAGCAAGAGAATTCTACATTACATTTAAAATAGGAGCTGATTTTGGAATCTTCCACAAGTGTCTCGTGGGAAAAGCCACTCTTTCCCAACCAGGATTGAGAAAACATCTTCTGAACAACTTCTGGTCGAGAGGGAGGTGCCCCTGCCCATGGGATGAGCTTTAAGGTCCCTTCCACCCCAAACCATTTTGGGATTCTGGCATTGCTGACTGCACAGGGACCTGGTGCTTCCCTGCCAGTCCTGCCCCAAGCAGCCAGTGATGGGACAGAGCCCCAGCTGCATGTCTGAGAGACCAAAGGAATTAATTAAGAGGAGCTGCACTCCCAAGGTGCTGATAATAAGAACAAAACGAGGGCTGATCCCATTAAGTCAATCTTCTCTGCTGGTTGCTGCCATCTGATGTCTCCTGCCTCTCCTTGCTGCCTGTACATCTAAACCCACTTTATTTCTCCTGATCCATTTTAAAGTGACCACAACCACGAGATTGATTCACCAGCTGTGTTTGGAAAATCTATTTCCTCCCCATGCTTTTCCCACAACCAGCTTTTCTTCTGCTGTCAAACACTTTTTTTTCCCTCTGGCCTGGGTTAAGAGCATTTCTTCCTGGGCAGGCTGTCCCTAGGCTCTCATCCAGATCAGAGTTCTCCTTGCAGGGCCACTTGGGCCAGTGTTGGAGCTCCCCAGGGAGCCACAAACCCCATCCATGCTCCCCTGCCTGGGAACAGCCAGGGCAGCTGCAAGCAGCAAGTAGAGAGGCATTAAAAAAAAAAATAAAAATCCCACTTTGCTGAGCTTTGAAGCATTTCCCTGGATCGAAGAGGCTCTGGTGAGTGCTGTCATGGCAGGGGATATTTATTCCCAGCTCAGGAAATGTTTCATTATTCTTTGGTAAGTGGTGGCTGTGAATTCCAGCCATAAATGGGCAGCTGAGGAATGAAGCATCACCTCCCAGCTCTGAGGATGCTGTGCCTGCAGAACCCTGGCTGGGTCTCTCTGAGGTGGGGAGCCAGACCCAGATCCCACAGATCCCATGGGGAGAGGGAGGCTGGGCAGCCAAGCAGGCTGGGGGGCTGCTCCCCATGGATTTGCAGCAGAGGGAAAACACCATGAGCACCTGCAGCACAAGGTTTAAATACTCACAGTGAAAAGAATGAGTTGGATTCTGTGCTTGGCTGACAAAGCTGCTCCAGAGGCTGTTCCTGTCCACTTGGAATTCTCAGGAAGCAGCTCAGCAGGTCTGGATGGAGGTGGAAAAGGCAGAGGCACCAGCTGGATTGGAGACATTGGCAAGGCTCCTTTGTCTTCTCACACCAACTGCTCTGGAACAGGATGGGGAGAAACAACCATTTCATTCCTTTCTTTTCCCCCTGTGAAGATATCTAGCCACTTTCCAAGTCTGTGTAAGCCTCCAGTACCCAAAATTTCCTGTGGCAACAAATCTTACTGTTTAACAGGCTACTGGGTAAAGAGTTTGTGTCCTGGTTTGAAGGACAGGTGTCTGCCAATAAAGGCAGAAACTTCTCTTTGAAATGGAGAATGTAAACCCCCTTCTTCCAAATTATTATTATAATTTTGAAATTAAAGGGCTCTCAGGCAAAGATATGGGAATTAGGAATAACAGTTCTTTACTAGGAAAATTAAAATAGAAATGCATATTACAAAGAACAATCCCAAAACACTGACAGAGTCAGAATCCAACCTGACACCCTGTCAGTTAGTCAGGGTGTTGGCACAGTCCCATTCAATGGTGGCTGCATCCTCCTGCAGTGGCAGATGTGGTTCAGCTGGAGCAGTGCTCCTGGAGAAGGTGCAGTTTTCCTCTGAAGGTGCAGGGATGATGTGGAAAGGTCTGGCTTTCCTCTGGAATCCAGTGGAAAGATGGATAACTTGCTGTCCAAAATCTCAGTTTTTATCTAGGTAGGAAAGGCTTGGCTCCTCCCCTGGCTGGAGCATCTCCCAGTGGGATGATGTAATTTTATCAGTCATGCAGTGGGACTGAATGTCCCAGCAGCAGATGAAATCTTCCTGGAGGGAGGATGGGCTGTGGGAAAGATAAAGATGATTGCCCCAGCTGGTTTAAAGCTGGCCCATTAGCAGATAGTGTGTGCCATGGAGATAAGGGTCACTGCCCCACCTGGATTCAGGAGATGGTGATGGAACACACATTTCTGGCCACATCCTGTGTTGCAACCCAAGCCAGTTTGCCTTCTCAGAACTTTTTGAGATCTTGCCTGTATCTAGAACAGAAGGGATGGCATCCAGAGGGACAGGTGGAGAGGTGGGACTGTGTGAACTTCATAAAGTTCAACAAGTGAAGTGCCCCAGGCCAGGCTGGACAGGGCTTGGAGCAACCTGAGACACTGGAAGGTGTCTCTACCCACAGCAGGGGGGTGGAATTGAATTAGCTCTAAGGTCCTTCCATCCCAACTCATTCTGGGATTCTGTGATACTCCTGATTCCAAGTGTTCCTTGAACCAAGCCATCATTGCTGATTAATTCTTCAGCTTTACAACACAAACAGTTTCATGTCTGCCCCTTCCTTTATCAATCCTTGCCTCCTGTGGATAATTTTCTAGGCTTCTCCCCATCCATTTTTTGTGGGCTACTCACAAATTACTCAAGGCAGGAGATACCAGACATTCATTAAGCAGCACAATAACATTCCCCATTTCAGCCTCTCTTACTCCTCAGGTTTTTTTGGACTGCTGTGGACCAGCAAAGTCATTTTGACAGATATTTCCAGCATAACTCTCAGATCTCCTTCCCAAGCAGTAAGAGCCAGTTCAGAGCCCCATGATTTGCCCCTTGTGCATTGTTTTTCATTTAGCAGCCTTGAATTTCATCTGCTGTTTTATTATCTGCTCACTAAATATCATAAGGTCCTTTTCCCATTCTTGGAGGCTGGCTGTGTTTTAATCTTTTTGGCATTAAATAGGCATTGCCATCAAATGCTCTTAACTTCTTTTTTTATTTGCTCCCAGACTCACATGGACTCCCCAAATTCAGGGCACTGATGCACAAGGAAAGGCCTGTCAATATTAAATTATCACTAAGTGCAAAAGCATCTTCTCAAGGCTCCACAGGGTAGAGGATTCAGGTGACAAAAGTCACATCTCCAACCATGCACAACAAGGTTGTTGAGTTTTAGCATAGCTAACATGAGCTGAAATGAGAAAAAGACTCTTTAAAGCAAGTAGTCTTCAAATTCCTTGTAAATTCTCCTCTGCAATTCCAGCTGTGGTGTTTACCAGCAGCTCTCTGAAAGTGGGTGATCTCAGAGCCTGGGGAAAGTGAAAGGTTTTAGTTTTTTAACTCCCACCCCAGGGGAAGGAGTTACCAGAATGAATCAAGTGCAGCAGGGAGAAAACACAGACTCAGGATTTAAAGGTTTTCCCAGCATGGAGGTTCTGGGGCTTTAGAGCTGCTGAGCCTCATCATCCAAAATCAGGTTTGGCTGAGATTTTTTTTTTTGTGTGTGTGTGTGTGTGTTTTCTGTTTGGTTGGCTTTTTCTTGTTTTTTTGTTGTTGTTGTTTTTGTTTTGGGGTTTTTGGGGTTTTTTTTTTTTTTTTTTTGTTTTTGTTTGGTTTGTTTTTGGGTTTTTTTGTTTAAAATATATATCCAGTGGCAATGGATTCTGCCTCAGCAGGAAAAGGCTGGCTCTGATGAAGGCTCCTGTTCTCTCACTGGAGGGATGGGCAGAGAAAAAAGAACATGTGTCCAGCAGAATAGAGCATGGGAGCAACTGGAAATGGAAACAGCAAATGGAAAACGCTCCACAAAAGGCTCTGCCTTTGTTTGCAACCCTGCCAAGCTCTCTGGCTCCCTGGTTTTCAGAAACAGCTGTTTTCTACACCCTTGTAGCCAATGGGCCATGGACAGCTTGGAAAAGTGCCCATTAAAATGAGCCATGGGCCCTCCTTTAGCCATCCCTCAAAGCCAGGTGGGAGAAAATAGTTTATTAACTGCTAAAGGATGGGTTTCCTCTGTAATGAACCTCCCTGCAGTATTGAAGAAAAGCCATGTCTTACTTCTCTTTCCTAATAAATGGCTTCTTCAGAGTTTAATTAACTTCTCCCTGCTCTTCTTTTGTGGCAAAGTGTCACCCTGACCAGGAGACAAATTCTGTTTGTTCCTTTATCTGGGAGAGTGCTGGCCTGTCAGATAAACTGCTCTGCCTAATTTTCCAGGGCTTTTTCTCTCCCCACTTTGCATATTCCAGGGAGGGAGGCAGTAATACAGAGAGCAATGCTTTGGGGCAGCTGGATACCTTTGGGATTGGGAAAGAGCAGTTCCATAAAATACAACCTGGACCACACTCCTTAGGGCTGGAAAGAGGCACCCATGTCACAGACCCACCAGAAACTGGGTCAGGCTCTCTGCCTGCTCCTTTGTTTCCTCAGGCTTGAAAACAAACCTGGAGGAAGCAATTTCTGCCCTTCCAGGAGCAGAGGATTTTGTATTTTCAGCCTGTCCCCGTGTGTGTGTGTACAAATATAGCTCAGAATCAATAGGAGTGAGGCTGGGTCACTGTATTTCTGAGAAATGTGCTCCTGATAGCTCATAAACCCCAGCAGCTCCTGCTCCTTCACTCTTCCTGTGGTGCTCCAGGACTGGCTACCTGTGCCAAGACAGCTGCTAAAAATGGCCCAAAAAGCCCTAAAATTTGCACTGCAACACCCCAAACCTGTCACAATTCCAGGCATTATCGGGACAAACACCAGGAAAAATCCAGGATGAATTCAGCCTAAAAAACCCAGAAAAATCCCTCAAAATTCGCACTAAGAAATGCAAGAATCCCCCAGAAATTGCACGAAAAATAGCAAGAAATAGTCCTAACACCTGCACTAAAAAATCAAAAATTGCCCCAAAATCTAGTGAGATCCCAGGGATTTCTGAGGAAAAAACTGGGGAAACGGGTGGGCAAAATATCCGGAGGAAATGTGACTTAAAATGGCCCAAAACCCCCTAAAAATCACACCAAAAATGGCCCAAAACCTCCTGAAATCCATACTAAAGCATTTAAACTCTGCCCAAATTCCAAGGATTGATGGGAAAAGCATCAGGAAAACCCCAGGAAAAATTCAGCCTAACAAACTAGAAAAATCCCACTAAGGCAAGAGCTGCTCTCCTTAAAAAAAAAAAAAAAAAAAAAAAAAAAAAAAGATAAATTTGCTTTGGCTTTTTAGCTCAGCTCTCAGCCCACCCCACAGCAGAAGGCAGGAGCTCCCATTTTGGGGTGGGAGGGAGGCAGGAACTCCAGAGTACCACCTGGAGAAATAGGATTTTCCATGCAATGCCTTTTCCTTGTTGGGAAAAGATCCCAGGAAAAAAAGATCCTGGTTCAGCACAGGCCTGAGTGACTCCACTTGATGAATTGTGCCAGGCCAGGGGCAGCCAGGGACTTTTGTGACACCAGTGCAGTAATGGTCTCCAGCACACAGACAATCCCAGAGGATGTGTCCTTCCTACCCCAATGAAATTAATTAATGGTGGCAATAAATAAACCACTCCAGACGAGCTGGAGCATCCGAGCAGAAGGAAAAACAGGGAAAGGAGAATGTTTTGCAGTGCAGGATAAGCTGGGAAGTTTTTTTGGAATGGGTGAAATGGGGCTGCAGGAGGAGGATGGAGCATCCCAGGGAAACAGCAGCGGCTGTGTTGGGACTATTTGTCCCTTTTCTGGGCTCTGCCACCAGGTACAGCTGGACTCCAAGGTCTCTCCTGCACAGCCACAGTCCTGCCTGCTCTGCCCTGACTCTGCCTGGTGCATCCAGCTGTTTTATCCCACCTCCCTGTGCTGGATTGCAATACAGGATGTGGCCAGAAATGTGTGTTCTGTCACCATCTGTTGAAACCAGGTGGGGCAGTGACCCTTATCTCCATGGCACACATTATCTGCTAATGGGCCAGCTTTAAACCAGCTGGGGCAATCATCTTTATCTTTTCCACAGCCCATCCTCCCTCCAGGAAGATTTCATCTGCTGCTGGGACATTCAGTCCCACTGCATGAATGATAAAATTACATCATCCCATTGGGAGATGCTCCAGCCAGGGGAGGATCCAAGCCTTTCCTACCTAGATAAAAACTGAGATTTTGGACAGCAAGTTAACCATCTTTCCACTGGATTCCAGAGGAAAGCCAGACCTTTCCACATCATCCCTGGACCTTCAGAGGAAACTGCACCTTCTACAGGAGCACTGCTCCAGCTGAACCACATCTGCCACTGCAGGAGGATGCAGCCACCATTTAATGGGACTGTGCCAACACCCTGACTGACTGACAGGGTGTCAGGTTGGATTCTGACTCTGTCAGTGTTTTGGGATTGTTCTTTGTAATACTGCATTTCTATTTTAATTTTCCTAGTAAAGAATTGTTATTCCTAATTCCCATATCTTTGCCTGAGAGCAATTTCAAAATGATAATAATTTGGAGGGAGGAGAGGGTTTACATTCTCCATTTCAAAGAGAAGCTTCTGCCTTTATTGGCAAACACCTGTCCTTCAAACCACTCCCTAAAAACACAACTACAAACACCGTGTGTGGTTGATACCAATCACATCAATCCATCCCAAGCAAGCCCTGAATGGTTACAGGGCTGATTATCAGGGCTTGACACATCCCTGAGCTCACTCCAGCCCTGCCTGGGCATCTCCTTGGATTACCCACCCAGCAGCTCTTAGGCATTCCTAATTGGCACCTGACAAAGTGGTCAATACCAATTAGCATTCTTATTAAATGAACGTTGTGTGCTGGCAGCAGTTATCTAATTACCTTAACAAGTGCATCAGGGAGAGGCATCCAGCCCCGTGGAGCAGCAGGAAAATGAGCTGCCCTGGGATAAGGGACAGGAGAGGACTTTTGGAGCAAGTCCTGGGGCTAGAGGGATGGAACTGGATGGGAAGGGACACATATCCTATAGGGAAAGGCTGAGAGAAGTGGGACTGTGGGAGAAGAGAAGCTTCCAGTGCCTAAAGGGCTCCAAGAGATGTGTGAAAGGCTTTGGACAGGGGCATGGAAGGAGAGGAAAAGGTGGAATGGATTCCCACTGCCAGAGTGCAGGGATAGATGGGATATTGGCAAGGAATTCTTCACTGTTCAGAAGAAGCTGTGACTGCCTCATCCCTGGAAGTGTCCAGCCTGGGAGGTGCCCCTGCCCATGGCAGGAGGTTTGGAACACAATGAGGGTTAAAGATTCACCCCATGGCTCCCTGAAATCCCTGGGCAGGACCCCTGTCTAACACAGGTGACCTTGCTGAGCAGCTCCCACCACTTCCAGGGCAATGTGACTCAGACATCTGGGCTTTTCCTCCTGCAGAATTAATTGCCAGGCAACAGAGAGAGGCCAAGACACCTGAAATTACATTTACCAGGCTGCACAAGGCTGGTGCTTTTTTAATTCTTTCCCTCTTTTTTGCATATCACCCCCAGGCTGAGCTTAGCCTATGGGTACCACTGTTATCACAGAGCAGGCAGGGGGAGAGTTGAGGCTTGGTGTTTGTGCCTGGGAACCAAAACAGACCCTGTGCACTGCTTTTTTTTAAATTTAATGGTTGTGAAATTCTGCAATTCTGCTTTTTCTTTTTCCCTCTTTTTGGCATGGCAGAGCCTGGCTGGTGGAAGTTTCTCTGCTTTTTATGTTAGGGTTGGTGTGGAATCAAAATATCAGAATGTTTTGGGTGGGAAGGGACTTTTAAGACCATTCATTCCAGCCCCTGCCATGGGCAGGGACACCTTCCACTATCCCAGGCTGCTCCAAACCCCTTCCAATCTGACCCTGAACACTTCCAAGGATCCAGGGGCAGCCACAGCTCCTCTGGGCCAGCCACTCTGCAAGGCACAGGGCCACTCTTATGGGTGGAAAAGATGCCAATTTTGCATTTTCAGATGTGAAAATGAGCAAAACCAGACGGTTCTGGCTGCTACAACAGACCCAGAGCAGAGGAAGGGCCTGGGGAAAGAGGGAGGAAATCAGGGAAATCAGAGGGAGGGATCACCCAGAGGCTGATCCAGGATGGATGGAGGGCTGAGCCTACCACATATCAAATGCAAGCAGCACACTGAGTAACTCATCTCTCCTGCGTGCCTATTAAGCAAAAATTAAAAGAAAATTACATGGGGAAGTCGGAAGCAAGCAGGAGGGGATGGGCTGTAATTATCTGGCTATTAATTGGTGTAAAGTTCCAGTTTAATGCTCTCGGGCCCATGTCGCTATTTCCTAGGGAAATTTTCTCTCTATTAGTTTTGGATGAGAACTGGGATTCTCTCTGGAAGCTCTGAGTCCACCCAAAAAGGTGACTTTCAGCTTCAGTCCCCCAGCAGGGTTTTGTTTCCAGGCACTGAGGGATGAAATGAAGGGGTCACTTCTAACACAGCTTCACCTGCCCAGGTTTTAACCAGCCAAATTTTAACTTTTACCATGGGATGAGGATAACCAAGCATGACCCTTTTAAAATTCAGCCTGCATGGAAATGTCTGCTCCAAACACAAAATCCAGAAACAAAAGAACTCAAAGGGTTGTTCCCCTACAACAGTTCTGGGAATTCCCTGGGGAGAGGTGAGAGCCTCCTGCCCAAGCTCATCAAAACCTGCCAATTAAACAGACCCAAAATGTTCTGAGCATCCATCAAAGCCCGTGGAGAGTTTCCAGGAGTGATGTGCAGGTTCCTGCCAGCTCACCTGGCAAGGGACCAGGCAGCCCATCCTCCTGCTGCTGCCACACAGGACACAGCTCTGCCACAGAGCAGGGGGGGCTGCAGATGTTTCTTCTATAACCCCTTCTGTAGCCCCTTCTCCTTCAATTCCCAAGCAGGAGAAAAGAGAACTCAGAGAAAAAAAAAAAAATGAAAAAGTGGAAGTAGGGGAGAAATAGAACAAAACCAAACAGGAATAAACACCAGGGGAAAAAGGAAAAAAAAAAAAATCCCAGGATTTTATTCAGTTCACAGCTTGGAAGCTCAGAGCAAAGAAATAAATAGGAAAACAAAGAAATAAAGAAGATAAAGAAGAAATAAAATAAAATAAAAAAATATAAAATGAAAAGAAATAAAAAATTCTCCCTTCATGCCATGGTTCTCCGTGGACTACAGTAACATGGAACTTTTGGGAAAAAAAAAAAAAAAAAAAAGGCTTCCACTCTAGATAATTTTCAGCATTCCAAATCCTTAAGAATTTTTTAAAATTATGGTTTTCTCTCCATATCTCCCTCCAGTTTCCAAACCCAGCAGAGCAAACTTCTGTGCTACACCAAGGCCTAGGAACCTTCTCTGCCACCTGGCTGCAGCAGCCAGAGTCATGAATCCCCACACATGGCATGGGGCTTGGGATGAGATGAGCTTTAAGGTCCCTTCCCAGCCCAAATTCTATGAAAAAAAATGAGGATTTTATGAAACTTCAGAGAAAATCCCCACCTGTGGAGGCTCAGCACAATGCTCTGGAAAAGATTTTGCCATTTGTCCCAGAGAAGCCATTCCTTTAAAAATTTTAAATTATTTTTTAGTCAACATACAGGTTGATACGTTGCTTTTTCTAGGAGAAGGAAACACCAGTGCCACCATCAGAGGCACCAGCAGCTGCCAACAGCTGTATGCACCCAGGCATTGCTGGTGGGTTCCAGAGCCAGCTCTGGAAATATCCAGCATCCTCTGCCTCCAAGGGTGTCAGAGAGACAGGGGGAGCAGAAAAAGGAGTTTTGGGAATGAGAACTGGGGAACACAGCAACAGTGGGAGTGCAAAAAGACCACAGGAATCCTTGTGCTGGGGAAATTAAAAAACAAACAAACAAACAAACAAACAAAACAAAAACAGGGAAAAAAAAAAAAGAAAAAACAAAAAAAAAAAAAAAAACCCCAAATAAACAAAAAAACAAAACAAACAAAACAAAAAAAAAAAAAAAAAAAAAAAAAAAAAAAAAAAAAAAAAAAAAACAACCAGCAGCCAGGGCTGAGTCAAAGCCCCCTGCAGCCCTGTCAGGAGGATGGGGTGGTGCTGCCACCACTTTGATCCAGCTGTGGGGCTGGGAGGGCTCTGGGCAAGATCAATGTGCCATTAGAGAAAGCACCCAGGGCTGCCAGTCAATAGCCTGGAATGACACTGCAGCCTGTGACAGCCACACCAGCAACCTGCTGCTGCTGACAGGAGAATGGCAGGCTTCAAAATCCAACAGCTCCTGCTTCCCTGCTCCCCAGCCTGAGCAAATCAACCCCAAATCTCTTTGTTTACCCCCACCCCTAACGAGCTCACAGAAAAATGGCATTCCAGGCTCTTTCCTGAGCCTTTGTTCCCTTTCATCCTGGGAAAAAGAAGGGTTTAGATAATCTCAGGATGCCAAAAAGCAATTTATTTTGACCTAGAGTGTTCCTGCAATGTCATCTCTTGGCTGCAGCACGTGGGAAGGAGTTAGCTGGAGTTTACAGCAGCCAGCTCCAATGGGGCTGTGTGTCCCCAGTGGGCTGTGACCCTGGGTGGGGACAAGGCTGTGGCACTCAGCTCAGTGCCCAAAAAACACCCTCCAGAGGTCTGAGCACATCCCAGGTCCCTGATGTGGGCATGGAAGTGACTCCAGAGGGAATCCTGGCATCAAACAGGATGGTTTGGGTTGGAAGGACCTTAAAGATCATCCAGTTCCACTCCCTCTGCCATGGCAGGGACACCTTCCACTGTCCCAGGTTTCTCCAAGCCCTGGCCTGGGACACTTCCAGGGATCACAGCTTCTCTGGGCACCCTGTGCCCAGGCTTCACCACCCTCCCAGGGAAGGATTCCTTCCCAATATCCCATTTAACCCTGCTCTCTGCCTGTGTGGAGCCATTCCCCCTTGTCCAAAGTCCTTCTCCAGCCCTTCTGCAGCCCCCTTTAAATACTAAAAGACTCTAAAAAGCCACAATTAGGTCAGAGCTTTCTCTTCTCCAGGGATGGAGTCTCACCCCTCCTCCTGAGCCAGAGGGTGAGCTCAGCTCTGTGCCCCCAGAATGTTTTCTGCACCCTGGAGCCTGGAAGGTTCCTTTGGGAAAGAAAAGCAAAATCAGAGAACATCCCAGAGCAGGAGGGAGCTGAAGCACTCTCAAGAACAGCACAATGTGTGTGTCCCTCCCAGCTTCCCCAGCCTGGCTCCATCCTTCCCTGGGAGCCACAGGGACACGCTGAGCTATCCACCACAGGCTCTGCTGCAATCCAGGAGCACCAACAAGCAGCAGGAACCCCTTTTGCAGACCCCCAAGCTGCCCAGCACAGCTTCTGAGCTCTGCCCCACCCCAGCTGCTCAGGGATTGCAATAACTCATCTCCCTGTCAACAGGGAATATTTTTAAATGCCTCCCTCCCTGCAGGCAGGCAGAAGCCTCCTCTGTCCTTCCCAGGCAGATTCCTTTTTTATTATTGTTGTTGTTTTTCCTCTAGATGAGGAGTTTAGATCATCCTGTCTCCTTTTAGGGTGGGGGATGACAGTCAGGGGGCAGCCCCCAGGAAGGCTCAGAGCTGAAGAGGAAGAGGAGCTGAAACTTTGAGCGAGCCCAAACTTCTGACCCAGAGCACAAAGCAAAGCTTGTCTTGCTTTTCCTTCCCTTCCCAAAGTTACATAAAAACAAACCCAGGCTCCCTCCTCCTTTTTGGCAGCCAGCAGCACATCCTGCAGAGCAAACCTTGTGTCCTGAGACTCTTGCACTGGGCTGGGGAGGGAGAGGAGCAGCTCAGCCTGTTCCCTGGCTGAGTTTTATTTCGTTCCATGCTCTTCCCAGCAGGACCCCGATGGCATCTGGAACTCCTGCCAGAGCTCCATCAGCACTTTGTTCTGTGCTTTCCACGCTCTGGGGTGTTGCTGCCACGCTGCTCTGGTTGTGCAACAGCCCCACAAATGGCACTGGGCTGCTTGGAAGGGGGGAGGAGGAGCTGGGCCACCGTTGAGCCACCGAAATCCCTGCGGCTCCTGCTGTGGCTGAAGGATGGAGGGCAGCAAGTCAGCAGAAAGCAAACAAACAGGCAGGCAGGACAAACAGGCTCTGCAGCCTGGTGTTCCCTGAGAAAAGCATGGCTTTTTACTTTTGTTTTGTTGTTGTTTTTCCCCTCTAATGCCCATCACTTTGTCAGCAAGTCTGTGTGTGCTGGGGGCACCATTTGTCTCCGGGGCTTGCAGACCCAAACCACTGATGGGCAAAATGCTGCTGAGCTGCCTTCACTGTGGATGGGAACCCTAAATCCCCAGCCACAGAGATGAGGAAACTCTCATCCTGCTGGGGGCAGCTTCATATCCCTTGCTACAAACCCAGCTGCCAACATCTGGGCACCTCCAGATGTGCCAGAGTGACAGAGCTCACACAGGACCAAAAAAGCAGCACAGAGATCCTGCCACCCACTCTGGATGCTCAGAAAACCATGGAGACACCCTGGAATAGAAAGCCCAAGGGCAGAGGAGGCCTTGCTCTGGGCTGATGGTTTCCTTCCCCCTTTAAAGACCTGGCTGTGAGTAATTAAAGCTCCTGTTTCTAAGCTGCTTGGTATTTTAATTGATTTTCTGCACTGGCTGCCCACAGTGTAGTCATTCAAATCCAACATTTGTCTTGCAAGCCCCAAATGAGCAGCAGGGGAAGGCGACCTTCCCACGAGTCCATGGTGGTGGGAACTGGTTTGGACTGGGAATGGGATCACCTGGATGACATTCAAATTACCAAATTTGGCCAAACCAATGCCCTGATCTCCACCATAGAGCAGCTCAGGGCAGAAAGAGCTTCCCACTATGATTTTGTACCTGTTATTTCTCCTGGGAGTTTGCTCTGGGATGTCCATTTTCCACAGGGGGAGAAGAGATTGATCTCCTGCACAGTCAGACTCTCATCAAGAGTAAAGGGGGAGCATAAAAACAGGAATTTGTTGTTTTTTGGTTTTTTTTAAAGGAGGTAAGAATACAGCTTGCATTGAAAATCAGGAGATTTTTGAAAAAAAACATCACAGAGTTTATTCTAATTTGGGTAGGAAGGGACTTTGAGGACCATCCATGGGCAGGGATGCCACTCATTAGGTCAAGCTGCTGAGGGCTCCATCCAACCTGGCATTGAACATTTCTAGGGATGGGGGACATCTACAACCTACAATCCTAAATCATTCCCCAACTCTTATCAGCAAAGTAAAAATCTAGGACTTGCTGGTTTTTCAGGTTTTGCTTTTCTTTTAGCAGCACCCCAGAGCTGATGACAAACAAGCCAAGCTTTAGAGTGGAAAAATCAAGCTCTGGCAAGTTGGTTTTTAAAAAAAAAAATAAATCACTGTCAGTGGGATGTTATTCCTAAATCTGCAGAGGGACTGCAGAATGTTTTCAAATCCAGAGATAAAGGCTTTCCCCAGCAGGTGGAAAAAACAACACCTTGCCCTTCCAGAATGTTTTTTTTTTTTTCTGGAACTTGGGAAAAGCCTGAACATAGAGCCTCTAGTCAAGAATCCAGAAGGCACAGGGAAAATCCAGCTCCCAGGGCTGAGAGTTCTATAAAGTTGGGAGCCTCCCTGCTGGAGGGATGCATTCCTCTGTGCTGCAGACAGCCTGAGCCTCCAGCCTCCTCCAGGAATTTGAAAATAAGCCATGCATATAATAGGTGCACATTTAGCATGAAAGGAAGATGCTTCACAGAGGACAAATATTAAACTGTAAAATATATCAAGAGACATTTCCTGGGAACACTGAATTTAACCCAGCTCTTAGATGAGCAGGAAGCTCCCAGGAGCTATGGCTGTGCCTGGTGGAGGAACAAAAACCTGGAGGAGGCTTTACAGGAAAAAGCTGCCTGGGTTTCCTAAGGAAAAGGGTCAGTGCAGGTCTCCTCTCTGCTGTCAGGGTGGTGGTGACACCCAAGGGACATCAGTGGGGCTGCTCAGTGTCACACCAAAGTCCATCCAACCCCTCTCCTGCCCAGCCTGTGCTCATCAGCAGAAATATTGGAAAAGGGAATAAAACAGGGCAAGCCCAACTCTCCCAGCAGCCTGCTCCTTCCATACTCTGAACCAGGTGCTGGCTTTGAGCTGCTGTTTAAAATCCCATGCTGGACCATTTCTTCAGACTGGTCTCATCACTGCTGGATGAGACACCAACAATCTGGAATTCCAGAAGTTCCTGCACAAAGCTGTTTGACACTTCAACCCCACTGTCTGCACAGCAGTGCTTGTTTTAGGTTCTAAAATAGGAGTGGGAAGCCCAGGTGAGGAGCAGCAATGCTGGTAAATGGAAATTTAACCCCATTTCTTCTCAGTGTCCCATTAAAATGGGGAATAAAATTCCCCAAGAGGGAAACCCCTCTTGGGCAAGAAGGAGGCCTTTACTAAGGTGATTCCTCTTGGCCACATGAAGCCCAACTCTTCCACTAACACAAAGCCCTTCAGCAAGTCAGCAAGTGGTAATCTGAGAGGAGAGCTCCAAAAAACCTGAGCTTTTTTTTTTTTTACAGTGTATGTGGGACTACAGCCAAGAGTTTTGTTTTTTTTTGTTTTTTTTTTTTTTTTTTTTTCTCTTTAAAATAGCATGAGACCATCTCAGGACCTCCCATGCCCTTATCTGTCTGCATGCTCATACATCATCTTCCAGTTGTGGAGACTCTGAGATAGTTCCTTGGCTTTTAGAGCACCAAGCTCTTTGCTTATCTCCTTCCTACTTCTGTTCCCTACACTTCCAGGCAACCTGGTAAGGAGACCTGCATTTCCCTGAGAACAAAAGTTCAGCCTCTTAAGCCACTTATCTGGAGCAAACTGCTGTAACTCTCTTGTTTTGGCTGATACCAGGCTTTATTTAAGGAGGCAGATCTGAGCCCCTGCAGCCTGAGCAGAACTTGGTCTGACTCAGTTTTGGTAGGCTCTGAAAAGAAGTTTATCCCTTCCCACTGTCCAGCACTGCTGGAACACAACCATCCATCCATCCATCCATCCATCCATCCATCCATCCATCCATCCATCCATCCATCCATCCATCCATCCATCCTCAGTGCACTGCCCCTTGTCCCTCCCTTTGGTACTGACACAACCAAAAGGGCTGGGTGTTTGTCACCTCAGGTGCAGGGCTTTTAGCTGAAGGCATCCCTTGGTGATTAAAAGGTCACTAGAGGCAGCTGGAGTTTTCCCCTACCTATAGTAAAGGCTGCTGTAAAAGTACATAAAGGATAAATGCCTGACAGGTGCTTGTATATATGGAGATTCCCACCACAGCAGCTGGTGAATTATGGTCCTGAAATGGTGAATTATTGCCCCAGGGACAACCCAACACCTGAAAAGACCCTGATCAGCTTGGTGCAAGGGCAGCCTGACCCTTGGGGTGGGAGAGAATGATGGGGATGGGGATGGGGATGGGGATGGGGATGGGGATGGGGGGGGATGGGGATGGGGATGGGGATGGGGATGGGGATGGGGATGTCCTCCCTTCCCCTTCTGATATATTCCCTTCCACTTCTATTTCAATAAAACAACCTGACCTGGAAGACACTGCCATTTATCCCTCCCCTTGGGTGAACACTGAGCTGGAAAAGCCTCCTGGATCATGTGGATCAAACCCATGGAAAAGACACCACGGGGTTCAGCAGGGATCCATGCTGGAACAAGCAGCCAGCTGTGAGAGCAAGCAAGAGGGAGAAGCCAGGCTTCTCCTGGCTTGCAGTGGGAAGGGAAGTGATGATGCTCAGGGAGAGCTTGGCAGGGAGCTGGGTTTGGAAAGGGGACAGAGGGAAGGAAGTTTCACACCAGTGACGCTCACCAGGGCTTTGCAAATGCCACGTTGGCCTTTTCAGCCTGCACGGGGAAAAGCAGTTTTCACACCTAAGAGCCTCCTTCCACAAGCTGTCTAATGGCACTTGCACAATCAGCAGGCTGCTCTGAAAGGCAGCAACTGCTCCCTCTTCTCCAGCTGAGATCCCTTCCTCACACAGTCAGTGGGGTTATTTCCCAGCACTCGTGAGCACCAAAGATGAAGCTGAAAATTAAAACGAGCCAAAGCAGCTCCCCCCTCCCACCCCTTTTAATAAAGCTACTGAATATCATGTTCCCAGCCTAGATTAACCTAAGCTTTGCTCCCAATTATTGTTTCACTCTCCTAAGTACAGAAGCAAGGAAGGGGCTTGACAAATGAACCCAGCTCTGCCGTTAAGCTGCTCTTCCACTTCTGCAAGTTTGTCTGAATCCTTATTGCTCAGCAAAATCCTCCCTCACACAAATCACTGCCTGTGTATTCCCAAGGCTTTTTCACTGCACTGGGGACTCCAAAGGATCCAGGGATTTTTCAGCCTTTTGGTTTGTGGGGCTGTGAACCCCATGGGGTGAATTCAGACAGGTTTGCTTAGCTCTGGGTCTTGTCCCAGGCTCCTACAAAGAGCCCACATCTCCAGTGGGGTCATGCAGGACACACATGGGGCTGAACTGTGCTAGAAACAGGTTTTCCTCACAGTGGAAAAGCCAGGCTGCTGCTGGTAGAGCAGGTTATTTGGGGACTTGCACGTTAGCGCTCGGTCCTGAGCACGGTGATGAAATGAGAATGGAAAAGGGAAGGAGGAAAGGATTGTGCTGCTCAGGGCTGTGATGCCTCCAAAGCCCAGCTCTGGGCAAAGCTCCTGATCTCTCAGACCTCTCAGCAGAGAGAGGTGGCAGGGGGAAAATCCAGCCCATGCTCTGCTCCTCACCCTTCTCCCAGCACAAATCAAGGCAGCTGTGGTTAGAGGGAGAGGGGAATGTTAAGGGATGCAGGGATCCCAGGCTTTCCCCTGCTGGCATGTCAGGCTAATCAGACCCACCAGCTCCTCTGAATGTGCCCCTGCTCTCCCTGCAGCTCAGCTTTGATTGCCAGGCCTGTGGTGCTGTAATCTCAGCTGGTTCCAGAGCCCAGCCTGAGGTTTAGGTCAGGAGTGGTTGTTGAGCTTGACCCCCTGCCCCACAGCAAGGGCTCCAGCATGGCAGGAACACTCCTTGGGAAACCAAGGGATAGGGAAAACATCAGTACCACATCACAGCAAATGAACCCCATCATCCTTAAAGGCTGACACACAAGTGCACTCACAGATCTCTGTGATATTCACACGTCTTTGGGATAACCCTGGTGGCTTAGAATGGCTTGGATTGGAAGGGACTCTCAAAATCATCTTCTAATGATGATTTTGTGTTCAAAGCCCCATCCAGCTGGCCCTGAACACTTCCAAGGATGGGACAGCTCCAGCTTAGGGAGAGGGAGTTGCATTGTTTCCCTCCCTAGAACAGAGGCTCTGATACCAAAATCATGGCAGCACATGGATGTTTTTAGTGAAAAAAAAGGACAAGTCAGACCTTCCTGAAATTCCTCCTGTAAGAAAAGAAAGAAGTTGTCCCTCCTCCATCCCACTCTGAGACCCATGGTGTCCTTTAGGGATACACTGAGGAGTAAGAAAAGCACAGTTGGACACCTGGTTGCCCCCTGTGCCACTGCTTTCTAAGGGGTTTTCTGCAAATTGCATGATCCAAGTCCATTTAAACATGGGGAGGAGGCCAGGACATGCCTGATTCCTATCTGGAGATATCCAAAAGGGACACATCTGCAGAGTTAAATAAGGTGTTTGTCCCACAGGCTGTTCCAAAGTGAGCACAGCAGGGTAAACTCAAGATCAGGAACAGGTTTAAAACATTTTTCAGCCTCAGCCCTGGCAGGGAGCAGTTCTTCAGTCTCTGATGATTTGCCAAAAGGGGCATTTCTTACTGCTATAAGTGAGTGTGTAAGCAAGGTGGTGCAGGGACACCTCTCCCAGTGGAAGGATTTCTTCTCCTGGATGGCAGGGTGAGTTTTGTTTCAGGATGAGTCCTGTCCTGCTGCTCCTTGGCTGCTCCATGAGACATCACCACAGTGGCAAAGGCAGCATTCCTCACAGACCTCATCAAAAGCAGAGCCATGTTTAAAGAGGGAAGCATCCTGCTAATAAATAGGCAGAACTTGCAGCCCTGACCAGCCCATCTGAAAAAAATATCAGTGTTGGTTGAGAGCTGCCCAAGAAGAGACTTGAGGGAAGGAAGGAGATGGACTCTGTTCATAATGCATCCTTCAGCCAGGCCCAAACCAAAAACACAGATTAGAGGCTTGGTTTGACCCCTGTTAAAGGCATTCTTTTCCACTGACTTCCACAGAGCTTGGATCAAACACAAAAAGGGGGTGAGGTGTCAATACAGTACCAGTTCTTCAGACCCCAGGACCTCATTAGCAGAGTTAAAAAAGCCATTGGCAGTGTAAAAAAACACACCCCAAAAACAGTGCTCTGGAAGTCAACAAACTAATTTCTAGGTGAATCAAAATGCTTCATTTTACCCTGAATACAGAGGTTTGGTTGTGATCTCAGCTGATTTATGTGAGGGTTTTTAAAATCTTTTTTTTTTTTTCACTGAAAAAATGAAAACACTCTTTACTTCTTTCACTGATGCCCTATTTCCAAACTCAGATACAAAGCTTGGGGGGGGAAAAAAAAAAAACTTTTTTGACCACTTTTCTATGCTGAAGCTCCATGGCTCAGGGTGGTGAGCCCCAAAGTGATGTCAGAAGGAATAGAAAGTGCCAGAAGGGCTGGGCTGCCAATCCCAGCCCCTGAGTCAGCACTGGGATACTGCTGCTTTCCAGCAAAGCACCTGGAGCACACTTGGGATGTGTCCAAGAGCTGTTTGCAGGTGGGGCTGAGGGATTCCCATTTTGGCTGTGCCAATCTCTTCTTCCCTCCCCTGTCAGCACTGATGGTCACCTGCTTCACTGTGCTGGTGGCAGACAGGAATAATTTGGCTTTATGAACATGGGCTTTATGAACTGCACCAGATGTTTCAGACCACACTTACCCTGCCCTGCCAGAAAAAAGGGAGGAACATGGAGCTGTTTAGTTTGGGAAAGCCCTCTCAGATCATCAGGAACAACCCAGCTCTGACCATGCCCCCAAATGCCACATCCACACTGCTTTTAAATCCCTCCAGCAGTGGTGACTCCACCTGAACATCCTGTTCCAGGGCTTGGCAACCCTCTCCACGAAGAAATTATTCCCAATATCCAACCTGAACCTCTCCTGGCACAACCTGAGGCTGGCTGCTCTCCCTCCACCATGGGTGCAGCAGGAATTCTGTCTGGCCAGGCTGCACAGCCAGAGCTGGAGCCCAGCCAGGACAAGGGGCTCCAAATGTCTCCTCCCGTTCCAGCCAGACATCCCAGAGGATCATTAACCACTGCACGTGACCGGCAGCAATAATTAATCACCCAAAGTTGCAATTTCTCCAAGCCAAGTCATGTCCTGCCTCCATCCTGGGTTTGACAGCAGTCAGTAACAGCGCTGGCAATTAAAGTTAGGCAAGATTTGATTAACAAGATAATGTTCACTGATCATGCTGTATCTGTGTCTAGTCCAACCACAGGGCTTTTTTTTTTTTTTTTTTTTTTCCTTAGCTGGTATTTTTCACATAGCAGGAGGAACAGGGATCATCAGCTCAAGACTACTTTAAGCAGTTCAGCTGGGCTCCAGTGACTCCACTCCTCAGACCCCTGCAGGGCAGACAGGGATTTAGGGAATGCTCCAGCCAGCAGTGCCAGGGACTTGAGGAGCCATCCCCACAAAGTGTCACCACGGCCCAGCTCAGCAGCCATGCCTGGATTCCAATATGTAAATATAATAAGAGGATTGCAGAGAAGAGATCTGTCTTGACTGGGAGATTAGTTTTAGATCAAATTTGGCTAATGTGGGAAATGCTGCTGGCGAGGATATGACCACTTCAATTAGCTCATGAGTGCTGCTCTGCATCTCTGCTGGCAGAGAGGAGCTGGAGAGATGCTGAACTCTGAGGGCAAGGGCAGCACGAGCAGCTCTGAACCAGCAGCCCTCAATCCAGCATTTCCAGGCTCATCCCAGTTTTATCCCGGTTCTATCCCAGGTTTATCTTGGTTTTTATTAACTCTTCACCTGCTGGCTCAGGCAATCATCCAGCACAGTCTATCCCCAGTCTATCCCAGATCTATCCCACGTTTATCCCAGGTCTATCCCAAGTTTATCCCAGGTCTATCCCAGGTTTATCTCGGGTTTATCCTGGTTTTTATTAACCCCTCACCTGCTGGCTCAGGCAATCATCCAGCACAGTCTATCCCTGGTTTATCCCCAGTCTATCCCCAGTTCTATCCCAGGTTTATCCCCAATCCCATCCCTGTCCCATCCTGGATCTATCCCCGGTTTATCCTGGGTTTATCCCAGTTCTATCCCTCACCTGCTGGCTCAGACAATCATCCAGCACAGTCTATCTCCAGTCTATCCCAGATCTATCCCAAATTTATCCCAGGTCTATCCCAGGTCTATCCCAGGTTTATCTTGGGTTTATCCCGGTTTTTATTAACCCCTCACCTGCTGGCTCAGGCAATCATCCAGCACAGTCTATCCCCAGTCTATCCCAGATCTATCCCAGGTCTATCCCAGGTCTATCCCAGGTTTATCTCGGGTTTATCCCGGTTTTTATTAACCCCTCACCTGCTGGCTCAGGCAATCATCCAGCACAGTCTATCCCCAGTCTATCCCAGATCTATCCCAGGTCTATCCCAGGTCTATCCCAGGTTTATCTCGGGTTTATCCCGGTTTTTATTAACCCCTCACCTGCTGGCTCAGGCAATCATCCAGCACAGTCTATCCCCAGTCTATCCCAGATCTATCCCAGGTCTATCCCAGGTCTATCCCAAGTTTATCTTGGGTTTATCCTGGTTTTTATTAACCCCTCACCTGCTGGCTCAGGCAATCATCCAGCACATTGAAGTTGGAGGTGTCGAGCCACCAAAAGTGAGCCAGGCTGTTCAGCAATCAATCACAAACTGAGGCTGTTCAGCCCCACCATCACAAATATGCCATTATTCTCCAGAAATTAAAAATAAATGCATCTCAATAGGGGATTGAGATGCTCCCAAGGGAAGCAGAAATAAGGAAAAAGCCATCTGCATCAGAAGGCTCCTGGAGAGAAGAAGCCAGAGTGGGAATCCCTCCATGCACTAACTGTTAGTGCAAGGTCACTTTGAGGTGTGGAGTGCTGAGAGATGCAGGAATCTCCTTCAGGAGGCTCTGATATTCCATCAGACCCTCCATCTCCTGCCTGAGTCTCCTTTCAGGGAAATGGGCAGCAGCCACATGCTGGTTTTTTGAGGGTGCAATGCAAGGGGGCATGTGCAAGCATTCCAGCCAGGAATTGCATCCACCACCACACCTCTGAGTGCTCACAGGCTGTTCACACAGGACTCCTTCAACACCTTTAAAGAGACTCAAGCCAAAGCAGTTTCTTTGCCCCTTTGTAGCCCAGCTCCTGCTTATCCAGGGTCTGATCCCACCATTTGTCCCCTCCAGATGTCTGGGACCCCAGCATCAAGCACCTCTCCAGAAGGGTCACCCACTCCAGACTCCCTAGTTCAGGCAAATCCAAAGAGCCTGGGGACATAAAAGGCTTCCAGCCCCCAGGATCTTCCTCCTCAGCACGTGTCCAACCTGCTCCTCCATTCAGCCAGGCAAAGGTAAAGCAGGAGGCTCCTGGGCCACCAGGGAAAGCCCAAAACCTTCATTTCAAAGCCTGAGGAATCTCAGAGGGAAAAGGTTAGGGCAAGGCTCAGCTTTCTGTTCAACATGTGCTGACTATGCCCTGAAGTACCAGACTTATAGACTGATTTGGAATATTAAAATAGTGCCTTTGTGCCATTTGAAACCAAATCAAAGAAAATGTTCATAAATAGCCCGTGTTAAAGATGGGTCCATCTATTTTTTCCCATCCAATTTCCATTCCTTCCCTTTGCCGCATTTGCTAATTATCCAGTATGCATTTGCTTAAAGAAAGCATTTTTCTAGCCTTCACAATCCATCTTCCCATCCTAATGGATCTTGTGGTAAAGTCATTACGGAGACTTTATGAAATCACAGTTATTTCCATGACAACAGTGATGTAATAAAGGTGGGATTATGACATTACAGCAAGATTGAGCTGAAGGACAGGATGGATTTGTTTACCCCAGACAGGGCAAGGAAGAGACTTCATTCATCCAATGTTTCTAAAAGTGCCTTCAGGTCTGCTAATGGGAGGGACATTTTATATCTGGGGTTTTTTTTTATTTTCTTTTGTTTTACACTTATTTATGAGGGCTCCTTTCCAAGCACATGTAGTCTGGTGTAAGTTGGAGGGGAGCAGCCTTGCTGAGGAAATATTTACCCATCTCTGAAGAGAAAGATCATCCCTTCAAGACTCATGGCTCTTGCCTTTCCTGAAAGACATCAGTGCCTGCTGGGGAAGGGTTTTCCACCAGCTTAAAGGACCAGCAGGACAGAATTTTCCCCCTTTCAAGGGTGGCTGATCTAAGCTGCTTTCTCCTCCAACATTTTAATCAAGAAATCACCTGCTGATGGATCACAGCATGAATTGGCTCCCCATGAACTTAGGTTTGAAAGTGGCATTAAGGCCCTTTCTTCTCCTTCAGGGAAACAAAACCAGCCTGGGTCTGGCCAGCAAATTCCAAGCCAAAACCCACTTTTCTCTTAAACCCAGACACACCTCTTAAAGTGATTTTTAGCTCGCTGGCTCTTGAGCAATCACAGAATAAACTTGGGTGAAAATGACACAGCAATTCCTAAAGGATCAGAGCATGGAACGCCACAAGACAGCTTTGAAGATAGCTGGGGTTTCTGGTTTGTTTTTCACAGGGAGGAAAGATTAATATTTCATACGGTACATGGTTCAAAAGTTGATTAATGTTTCAGTGTGTGGAAAACCAAGCTCAGGAGACAAGTTTCCTCATGTAAAATTCTTTAAGCTGGCAGCAGGACTTGTATGGCCAACTCCTCCGAGGGGCTGTGTTTTGTTTCACCCCCTTCAAAACCACTCCTGCCAGTGGCTTGGTGCCCTGGGAGTGTGGTTAGACCAGGGCTTGACCTGCAAGGGTGGGGTGGCCTTTTTTTGGTGTCCCCAAAACTCTCCGCCCTTTGTCACCACAGCCAGGCCACATGCTGACAGCCCACAACACTTCTCCTGCCCTATTCCTGCAGGATATTGTCAGGCTGGACCTCCTCTGCTTCCTCAGGAGCTGTGTATTGGATACATTTACATCCAATATATTTATATCCGATATATTTCTATTTATCCGATACATGACCGTACAGAGGAGACCCCAAAACTCCCCTGCTCTGAAAATCCATCTGCTTCAAGCCCAGCTGCTTCAGCTGGTCCTGCCCCAATTCCTGCTCCTCTAAGCCTTCCCAATATCTCCTCATTGACAGAAGGGGAACACGGTGAGGCCACGCAGACGTGTTAATGAAATGTGAATTATTAACAGCAGCGTGCTAAGGGAGATAGAAGAGGGGGGGATGACATTTTGCCATTAATATGTAAAATGGGCACCTCTCCCTCCTTTTGCTGGAGGGGAAGAGCAGACTCCAGCCCAGTGTCCCATTCCAGGGCCAGGATGGGTAATGAGATAACACGATTGCTGAGTCTCTCGCCCTTTTTCTTTCTTTCTTTCTTCCGTGATAAAAGGACAGAGGGAAATGCACACAATTAAAAGGAGGATTCCAACCAGCCCCGGAGAGATTCAATGAATAATAATGGACCTCCAGCTGCTAATGTGCTTAAGGACTTCCAAGTCTCAAGTGTCTAACCAGCTTAAGGGTCTGTACCACAGACTTCATTTCTCTCTGCAAATGGGAAAGGCAGGGCAGGAGCAGGAGGGGGGGAATCCTGCCCCTGATTACAGATGGGATCATCACCCAGCCCTTCACGAGGATGGATGTGACAGCAACAAAAGAGTAAAGTCAACTTAACAGTGCCCTCAAAGCCAACACCAAGTGTGGGGTGAGGAAGGTCCTTTCCTAACAACCCCTGTGTGTCACATACACTTGTAGTCACCCCAAAATACCTCAGAAGAGGGCCCAAGATGCTACTGGAATAAAACCAGCAATAAAACTTTCCCTGTGCAGCTCCTGGTGAGGGAAAGGTCTCTGCTGGGGTGTGACCTTCAGTGCCTGCTCATCTCCCAGCCCTTCCCTGCAGAAAGGACAGAAGATGTGCCACATGGACAACAGCCAAAGCCACATTAAAATGTCCACCTGAAGATTAGCAGAGGGGTTTTATTTTTTTTCTGGCACTTCCCTTATTTTTTCCTCTCTCCCATTAATGCTTCTCTCTCTCTCTCTCTCACACAATCCATTAACTTGCTCCCCTCCTTCTCCCTTCCTGGGCCCCCCTGACCAAGACAGCCTCCTCTCCTTGACCCTCTCAGGTTTCTACCAAGCTCATAAATTTCCACAGAGGATCAAGGAAAAGGCTTGCAGAGGGGGAAGAGCAAAAGGCAACGCAGAAAGCGCTGTCCCATCCTTGAGTTCCCCGTGAAGCTGTGTCCCCCTCCTCCCCACCCAAAGGTTATAGGGTAACTATCACAGATTCAGGGAACAGCAGCTTCAGAGGCTGGCAACGAGATGATCAAAGGAACAAGGAATGTTAGCTAGGTCTGGGCTCCTCAGCCTCGAAAGGGATACGATGGAGATCTGAGAATCACAGAAAAGCTGTTTCCATCTCTCCTGGAGCAAGGGATGGGGGCATCGGAGGAAATTCACCAGTTCAGAACGAACAAAATGAGATAATTTTGTACCCAGCCCATCTCCACGCCATGGGACTCCTCAACAGAGGAGCTGTGCCTGCGTGGAGCTCAGAAGAGTTCATAAAAAAATCCAGATTTTTCTAGCCGCGTGTGGGAGCTGTTATGTACAAACACATCGCTTGAGGGTGAGGAGGTCCCTGATCTACAAACCACAGGAGAAATATCCCAGAGAATCCCTGCACTTGCACAGGTTTCCAGGAACATTGCTGGAATCAGAGACAGGATTTTGTGTTTTGGGGGAACTGCTCTGACCCCGCACGACCTATGCTATGGTGCCTTCACACCTCGCCAGAGCTCCAGACAACACATCCCCTCTCCTCCAGCTTTGGGGCAAACCTGCTGGATCTGTAGGCAACAGCAAGATGTCAGAGGGAGCGGGGAGATGGGAATGTTTAACGGGAATAGCTGCTGGCAGCGGGGACAGAGGAGGGAACGCTTGCATAAGCCGGCACTGGAGACTCCCAGTCCCTGGCACGGGAGGCAGGCACAGCACTCCACACAAAAGAAAAGAGAGAAGTTGTGTGAGGTCGGCCACGTGTCAGCCCTGCACGGCTGATTCATGCAAGTTTAAAGGCTTCAAAGCAGGATAAGATCTCGGCGCGGCCACGTGCGCGCTCATCCCTCCAACCTGAGGTTGGGGAAGCAACGGGAGAGCGCCAGAGAAAGCAGAGCAGGGTAATTAGCTAATTAGGGGAGCTGACTAATCAGCTAATTCACGTAGGTTTCTCATTATTCACAGAGAAAGAATTCTGGTGTGGAGCGAGGTGGAGCCCGCTGGGCAGAGGGACCCTAAAATGAGGCAGGCTCAAAACCAACTGGGGTGGGTTTAAAACCTTGGCATCTCCTCAGCCCGACTGGTTTTGTGCTGCTGAGAGACAGAACCAGCAAAGGAGCTGCTCTGACTGCTCTTCTTCTGGGCAAGAGGCGGGAGAGCAGAAGTTCTCCTCTGTTTCGAGCTGGCAAAGGGAGATTTATTTGCCCAGAACTCAACAGCTCTATTTAACCTTCTCCTAAACGCTGCCCGGGCAGCTCAGACAGCTCAAGTGCTGAAACAATATTGTCTAATGAATGCCAAGGGTGGAACAACCTGCTGCTTCCTTCTCCTTTGAAAGATTGCTCGGCCCACTGAGACAAATGTCAATAAAAGGAAATTTAAGTTGGGAGGGGAGGGGAGAAGGCGAGAACATGGATGCCCATCCCGCAGCTCTCCTTTCCCTCCCCGTTCCCTTTGCCTCCCGTGTCCTTGTGCATCTCCAGCAGCAATATCACACTGCTGCTATTCCAGCCAGGACGGATATTTGAACAGCCTTGGATCAATATTTGTGCAAAGGGAAAGCTCGTGCATCACGGGGCTGCAAATTAACCTCTTGTCCCGTTTCCACACTGGCACACCAGGCCTGCAGGAGCAGCAGATTCCCCCTGGGAAAAGCGGGACACGCGCCTCATGGCACAGGGAAAGGAGAAAGAGTAATAACAGATCCAACCCCAGCTCACAGGCTTTTCTGCATCTCTCCCTCAGGTTTGGGGTGGGGGGAGCAGCTTTTCTTAATTAGCTTTCTAACCTCTTCTAAACAGGTTCAAGGGTGTCTTGGCAGGCTTGGGAAGTGGTGTGAAAGCAGCACTGAGTAACAGCAGCAGAATTAGTCAGGTGTAAAAGAACCTTGCTTTTTCTTTCTGGGGACATGATTAGGGCACCAGCAATGAGAAAGACAAAGAACATCCAAGGCTGCAGAAACCTGGTTTGGTTTTTTTTTCTCCATTAATAATGGGAAGCATTGCCTCAGAACTGCATGCTCGGGAGTGGGAAATATTTCTCGCAGCATAAAATCATCGATCCCAAAGTCCTGCCTGAGCTGTCACGGCTGTCACCAGCCACACTCAGGTTCAGCCCACTGGCAGATGTCAGGTGTGGCCATTTTTGCCTATGGAATGGGATCTGTGGCCGAGCCAGTCCTTGCTCCTCAAGGCTGAGCTGCCTTTCCCCTCCTACACGCCTGCGGACACGCGGATGAGCAGAACAGCTTTGCCTTGGACTGCTCAGCCCACGCTCCACACGATCCCAGCTGGACTCCCCAGAAGCCTGGTCTATGAAATCTGAGGGATATTTGCAGAGCTGCTTCAGTGTTGTTTCCCTTTCTGAATCACCCTTCCTGCCTCATAGCAGTGACAGATCAACCGTTGTGCCAGACTCGCTTCCATGCGGATTTCAGGACACGGCGTTTGTTCCCCGTGTTGGATTTCCCACCCATTCTTGCTCTGGCAACCTTCTCAAAATGAGCTGTAGGTTTCCCTCATGACTTCTGCCACAGTCTGGATCTGTGCAGTCACCCTTCCCTTTTCCAGCCTCACAGCACAACAGCGGGACAGCGAGGGCTTGGATTGTGGCTGCTCACCACATGGAAACCAAGGGATTGCCAAATTCAGCCCGGGAGGAAAGCAAGCAAAAGACATTCACACAAAGAGAAGAGCTTTTGGTTCCTTTAGTCTGCAAAGCCAGACACTCCTTGATGCTTGCCCCTGCTTTTTCCCTCACATTATTTGCCATATTTAGCCTCCTTTCATCCTGCCTTGCCATCACACTGAGCAAAGAGGGAATGGCACTTGCCCAGTGAAGGAAGAGACTAGACAAATTTGTTCACTGAATAACTAAATGTGGTTTTTTTTTCCTCCTGCTCAGCCTCTGCCTGGGTCTCATTTCTGGTTTGCAGCAGACACCCTCCCCTTTTCCCCGCCTCTCTTCCAAATCCAAGGAAACTGTGTTGTTTGGGATTTCAGAAAAACAAAAATATTTTCAACCATCAGAGGAATTTGCAGGCAGGAAGGTGCCAATTAATCTACATTATAGCGAAATTAGCCTGATAATAAAGAGATAGGGGGATGACAGGGGAGAGATCGGCCTCTAATGTCCTCATTAGCCAGTGGTGCTCCTTTCCATCAGGTGGAGGAAGCTGTCTGGTGGCACTTCATTAGTTAATGACAGATGAAGAGGCAGGGAGATGGGCTGGCCCCCCACCCTTCCTGCCATTCTCCTCCCTGGCTCCTGGCTGGAAGTTGATGTTTCCCTCGTCTCCTGTCACCCCTCCATTTGTAATGGCAAGACAGGTGGAACAGGGGGCATTTTTCCCAAAACACTGGTGTTTTCCCTGGAGCTCAGGATGATTTGGGTAGTGCTGAGCTACAGCAGGAGCCCTGGCCCACGTAAATGGAGCCACACTGAAGAAATCTCCCTTGACACCCTCACAAACTCCTCCTGCTTCCCTACAACTCCCTGTGTCCTCCTTTTCTCCTTGGCTTTCACAAGATTTTTGCCCTCTTGCCATCCTGCATTGCTTTTTCATCCCTCTGCTTGCAACCCTTCTGATTCTCTCCTTCTGCCAGCCCTGGCTGTTTATTTTATTGTTAAACTTTGGATCTGCTTCTTTGGGGTTTCCCTAACATTTTTTTTGACCCCACTGATGTCAGGTCAGATTGTCTATCAGCACCACATCAGGCTGCCAGCAGATAAAGGATGACTCACAGGGAAGACAGGGAGCAAAATCATCACCATCATAGCAAAAAAACACAGAAATCCCCCCAGAAAATTGAGACTTTCCCAGAGAGGACGCAGAATGGCTCAAGGGTCTCCCTGCAAAAATGCCCCTGGCCTGTAAGGTGGTAGGATTCAGACACATGGCAGTAGAGATAGGAACAACTTCAGTGGGAGCTGGGCATTATCTTCAGGCACATCTGCCTGAAGACATGAATTATCCACAAAACCTGGCACAGGGACAGCAGGGAGGTAAAGATGGAAACAGCTTTGATTTGTGCTTCTGAGAGGGCCCTCCAGCATCAGCTGGAAGGGGAACACAGAATGGGGAATATCCTGAGCTGGAAGGGACACACGAGGATGGTCGAGTCCAGCTCCTGGCCCTGCACCTGCACAGGACTTGCTCTTCATGGGAACACATGGGGCAGGGGCAGGATGGGGGGATGCACATGGACCTCTGCTGGGCACCTCAAGCTGCTGGCAGGTTGTGTATGAGCAGATCTAAACCCATCCTTTGTTTCTGCCTTCTCCCTGAGCATCCTGCCTTGGCCTTGGCTGGAAACACATCCCGAGGTGAGGTGCTCCTTTGAGCTGCCTGCTTCCCAAATCAGCACACCTTCCACAGCACAGCCAGCCTGCCTTGGCAGCAGGGATGAGCCTGTAACCTGCAGCTTGGCTGTCCTGGGGCTCCTTGCTGCTGCATGGCAAAGTCACTGGGGGCAAGCACACGAGGTCAAGCCAGGAGAGGTTACTGCAGCTAGAAGAGGGTTTTGGACCTACAGGCTGTATGGTTTTTTTTCCTTTCTGAAAGTCACAGAAGAGCTTTCCAGACCCAAATGTTTCACACATTAGTACCACCACCCATTTGCCTCCAAATCCATTCTGTAACTGCACCTCTTTCACAACCACCCCCACTTTCTGGACTGCCACAAGCAGGGACACAGGCACCAGAGCCAAAACCATGGGCCACCCTTTCCTGGCATCCTGGAAAGAGCAGCTGGAGGGTGGGGAGAAGGCTATTTGTGATTAAACAGCATCGTGGCACAGCAGGTCCTGCAATGCCAGCCCTGAGACGGCTCCTTTGGCTGCCTCTTGCCCCTGGATTCAATTCCCTGGAGGTCTGGGGTGCTTTAGCAGCACCCCTTTCACAGATCCATCAGCACAGGTCAGCCTGCATGGAGACACGACCAACAAAGCTTTGCTTTGTGCTCCTTCCCCATCCCAGCGTCCCGACACCGCTCTGCCGCCCCTTCCCTCCCTCCCTCCTGCTCTCCCCGCTTCTTCCCTCCTTCCTTTTAATTAGCAACTTTTTCTTTGTTCCCTTTAATGAAGCAGGGTGGGGGCAGGCGAGGGGAGCTGCTGTCAGCCAGATGAGTTATTTTTCCCCCCGCACACCAGATCAAAGGCCGGCAGCTCCGGCTCGTCCTTAATTTGGGCAGCGTCTTCGGGCAGGAGCCTCTGTTCTTTGTGGTTTCTCCATGGAAAGGCTGGGCTGGGAAGGGAGGGCTGAAACCTGGGAAGGGGGGAGCTGGGAGAAGGACTTTGGCTCGTCTCCTTTAGGGAAGAAGGCCAGGAGGAATTTGGGTGGCACCTGGATTTGGCGTGTGGGCACCTGGGGCAGGTTTGGTGGTGCCCGGGTGGAAAAGCAGACACTGCCCTCGGGGAGGGGGACAGCACCAGGTTTGATGTGGAAGGGGCCTGCAGCTCTGCCAGGGCTTTAATGGGGAGAGACAGAGAGCACTAATTATGGGAAAGTAAAGGCAAATGTGGGAAAACAAACCACTGAGGGATTTGAGAAAGGGAAGGTACGAGGAAGGACCATGGAACAATGTGATTTTTTTTTTTTTTTTTTCAAGCACTCTAACAGTGTGTCTATCTGGAGGGGGCAGAACATATTCAGGGGTGCCAAAGCTTCCTAAAATATTTAGCCTTGGTTTGATTTTTAATTTGGATCTAGCACCACAATACTACAAGAGTGGATATTTCCCCACCCTGAGCTCAGAAAACACTTTACCTCACTCCAGGGATTTGCACCTTAGGGCTGGAATCTCTGAAATTGTATCTCTTTGGGTCCATGGGGCCATAACAGGGTGAAGTTCTTGTTTTACAAAGCTTCATCCTGTTATTAGAAATGCTTTAGGGCCCTCTGTCTCACAAGCCGTGCTGTATTTTTGGTCTTTATCACTCCTGCTTATCTGTGGCATGTCCCAAGTTTTCCACAAACCATTTCAAAAACATTTTGGGGGTAAAACAGGCCATAATTTCATGCTGGAAGAGAGAGCCCCAATGCTCTACCCACATGCAGCATCACCATGAAATATGGAAAGTGTGAGTAAATCCAAACTTTGAAAACACCTCGTGGCCAGCTTGTATCTAAAATTAAACAAAATTAACAAACTCATAATCTAAGATTAAGGTCCACAGTGTTGTTTTATAACTGGGTATCAGAAGACAGAGGGCTGTTAATTAACTTTCTATTGACGAAACAAAGCACATGGAGAGGAACCTTGCTAATCTCTTTTGTGCTAATCAGCACACATTATTAATTTGTTGGAAGGAAAAAAAAAATAAAAAGGTCCTCCTCTTCCCACTTAAACTCGGGTTTAATAGGGCTGGAGCGTGGTTTCACATTTCCCAGGCTTCATTCTTTGGATGACATATGTTGCAGTGCATTTCCTAGTGCATTATGAAGCTTCAGCATCAATAATTCAAGCTAAACTCCAGTTGTTAAAATAAACGAGCAAAGTATCTTTGGTGATTAATTATTCTTCCTTCCTCCTGCCTCCCCCTCCCTGTCAAAAGTACAAGCACATGTGCCACAGCTCAGGAAAATGTTTTGGTGCAACCCAGGGCATCCTGGGATGTTTTAGCTGGCACAAGGGGGGATCTGGATGCTCGGGTTTTTTGGAAGTACCTGCTCAATCTCAGGGAAGCTGGGAGGTGTAGCAATCTAATCCAAAAAAAAACCTCCAAAAACTTTAGGGATTCAGTGCCCCATGAATTCCCAGTTAACCAGAGGATCTGTGTGACTCAAGATGTCACTGAGATGAGGTTCAAGTTCTGGCTGGCCAGTTTTTGAAAGTGTAAATAAATGGTAATAACCACATTCCACATTCCCTGGGTCCTTCCAGGTGGGCACCACTTCCACAGGGATACTGGGACACCAGTGCCCATGGCTGGGTCCTGCCTGACCCTGTCTGGAGTTTTCCTGCTGCAGCCATTTGGGAAATAACATATTCCCTTTTAGGAAAGGAAATTTCCTTGAGGATTTCCTCTCTTACTCGCTCAGGAGAAGGTTTTATTTTATTCCTCCCAGTGGAGGAAGCCACAGCCCTGGGGTGGCACCGAGCCCAGGTACCCCTATGTGAGGTGCTGCCACCCCACTGTGCCCATCCAAGGGTTGTGGCACCCCAGGACTCACCCAGGAAGAGCCATCCCTTTGCTTTCCCCATTTCTCCTCTCCCCTTCTGTGTTGGGTTGATGTGGCCAGAAATGTGTGTTCTGTCACCATCTGTTGAAGCTGGCTGGGGCAGTGACCCTTATCTCTGTGGCACACATTATCTGCTAATGGGCCAGCTTTAAACCAGCTGGGGCAATCATCTTTATCTTTTCCACAGCCCATCCTCCCTCCAGGAAGATTTCATCTGCTGCTGGGACATTCAGTCCCACTGCATGACTGATAAAATTACATCATCCCACTGGGAGATGCTCCAGCCAGGGGAGGAGCCAAGCCTTTCCTACCCTAGATAAAAACTGAGATTTTGGACAACAAGTTATCCATCTTTCCACTGGATTCCAGAGGAAAGCCAGACCTTTCCACATCATCCCTGGACCTTCAGAGGAAACTGCACCTTCTCCAGGAGCACTGCTCCAGCTGAACCACATCTGCCACTGCAGGAGGATGCAGCCACCATTGAATGGGACTGTGCCAACACCCTGACTGACTGACGGGGTGTCAGGTTGTATTCTGACTCTGTCAGTGTTTTGGGATTGTTCTTTGTAATACTGCATTTCTATTTTAATTTTCCTAGTAAAGAACTGTTATTCCTAATTCCCATATCTTTGCCTGAGAGCCCCTAAATTACAAAATTATAATACTTTAGAGGAAGGGGGTTTACATTCTCCATTTCAAAGAGAAGCTTCTGCCTTTATTGGCAGACACCTGTCCTTCAAACCAGGACACTTTCTTCAGCCCTGCCAGCTCCAGTTGGGAGCAGGGCAGTGCTGGGCACTCCCAGGCTGCTCCTGGCACCAAAATGTTCCATGGGGAGGCAACTCCAGGCTGCCTTTTTGATATGCTGCAGGAATGCAGATCTTCTGCTGGACAATAAACACCTTCCCCTCTCCCCAAACAGCCTTTGGCCACCAGGATGAGATAGGGGGACCAAAACAACGGGATGCATCTGGACAGATGGAAAAACCCAGGCATTAAACAACCCCCGCAGATGTTTCACGACCAGCCATGAAAAGTATTTCACTTAACAGCTCAGAGCTATTTATGGAAATCACTTAATTCGTTCTATTTTTTTTCTGCATCTCTTTTTTTTTTTTCCCTCTTTTCCCCCCACTCAGCCACTGGAGCTGCTCACACACTGGATCATTCTGCCAGAGGAAAACGATCCTCCTGAAGTCAGAGCTGCCTGTAACAACATCTCCTCCCACCACTGCAGGAAAGTGGGATGCTGAGAGAGCACAGGCTGGCTGGGCATGGGAGGATGGGCATCCAGGTGAGAGGAAAACTAACCTCCCCAATTAAGAAGGAAATGGAAATTCAATAAAGGAGGGGGGAGCAGAAGTAGGGAAGCCTCTGAGCAATACTGGGGAGTGCTTTCCATGCTTTTCACTACATCCACCTCTCTTCCAGAATCACAAACTCTCTAGGAGACAAACCAAGCTGCCACAAACCAGTTTTTACTCCTACAAATGCTCTTCACCTTCCCCCTGACAGCCCTCTGGAGCAGGGTGGAGCAGGAGAAGATGGACCACTGACCCAGGACAGGGGATGGGGCACTGGGGAGGCTCTCACTGAGGCAGTCACAGAGCCAGAACACTGGCTGGAGAGGGAGAGTGCAAATTCCCATCGGGAGAAAGTGAACATGATGGATGGCACTCCCATCACCCATCTCCACAGCTCACCTCCTACCATCTCTCTTCACTTATTTCTTTCTCCTCATCCTTTGTTTTTCTAAAGGAGGATGGGTTTTAGCCTTTTTTTTTTTTTTTTTTTTCTTGGTGTGGCTCAAGCTATTCTTCCCCTTTTTGGGCACAGAAGCATCCAGAGGGACCCGATCTAAACCAAGGCCAAACACAGCACTGCCTCCATCGAGGTGCACATCCCAAAATCCAGCCTGGAGATGGACCCAAACCCAGCCTGCTCCGAAGGTGAGGGGCTGGAGGGGGGGTCCTGCCACGTCTCCCAGCTCCCACAAGGTGGCAGGTCTCCATAATTATTTTATCCCAATCGGAAGCCCACCGGCAGCAGCTTGCCTGCTCTGCCTAGAGGGGAGCTGAGCCCCTGCGAGTTGTTTTCCGTGGATAAGACAGCTCTTTTGCACGTGTAAACTGTGATTTTTATGAAATGAATATGCCTGTATAAATTTAAACAAACAAACAAAAAAAATATCTAGGACAAGGCACAGCCAAATCCTGGCTCCTGGCACGTTCTGGGTGATGGCAGAGCTCAGAGCAGACACGTGGCAAAGCAGGAGGATGCCAGCCAGGCAGAAACCCAGGAGGGAGCAGAGAGGTTGTTCAACAATGTTCAGAAGGTGGGGAGGAGATTTAGAGATTAGGCCAGATCAAAAGCATAATTATTTTTGCTACATTTCCCTATCTGCATCACTCCACCGGTTCTGCGAGCGGCCGAGAGGCCGGGCTGGCTCTCGAGTTTCCAAGCATGCCTGGTGTAAGGAACACGTTTTTAAAGCCTCAGCAATAAATTCCAGCCTTTCATCAGACCTGCCTGCTGTGTGTTCAGGAGCTGGAGAAGCAAACCCCGTGAGACCTGGAGATTTAGTTTCCAAAATCTGGGAGGTTTAGGCTGCAAATGTTTCCCTTGACACCCCGAGGTATCAAGGAGCATCAATGCAGGTGCACAGGATCCCCCCAGGAAGGAAGCAGCTGCATTTGGTCAGAGTTTGGCACCTCAGTTTGGCTACCAATGTCACCAGGATTCAGCCTGCTGGTTTTCTGCCTGAACTTGGGAAAAGCCACTCACCCCATATAAAGCACAGCTGCTTGTCCCAGGATTGCTGTGTCAGGCACATCCAGCCACCAAATCCCATAAGTGGGGGTGAGGAGCACAGGCAGGATTTGTTCCACCTTGTCTTGCTTTGAAGGACAGGTGCCTGCCAATAAAGGCAGGAGTTTCTCTTTGAAATGGAGAATGTAAACCCCCTCCCTCCAAATTATTATTATAATTTTGAAATGAAGGGGCTCTCAGAAAAAGATGTGGGAATTAGGAATAACAGTTGTTTACTAGGAAAATTAAAATAGAAGGCCAGCTACGTGACCACAGATCTTGATGATGGCCCCAACAGTTTTTGGGGCTCCCTGTCCCTCTCCTGCCACCACCAGAGTCAGCTGTCTGCTCCCAATTGCCTATCAATACCATGCTTAATTTAAAGGGCAATAAAAGTTAATTAATGCCATAGATACAAAGCCATTACAACGTAATTATTGTTTAATTGGATTATAAGTTATGCAATTTCCGACAAAGTGCTTATTGCTTATGTAATAAACCCGAAGATATTTACAAAGTGATGAATTGCTGAGCACCTAGAGCAGCGTTGGGATGGGGGCTGCATTCCCTTGGCTGGGTTAGGAACCCCTCCACGTGCCACCCATGGGTCAGCATCACCTCCTGCTGCAGCCCTGACACAGCTTCCCAAATCTGCTGGCATTGATTCCAGATTTGGGAAAGCAAAGTGGGAAAAGAGAATGGAGGGAGAAAGCTCCCAAGCAGCTCCCAAGCATCCAGGATGCTGCTCTCCCAGTTGCCCTTTCCCCTTGGATGAGCTTCATCATCCCTTCCATGAATGTCTCACCACATCCCTGCTCCCAGAGAGCTTTGGCAACACACAGAGCAGCACCTGGGGCTGGGCATGGCTTCAGTGGTGTCACAGGATGGTTCAATCCCCTCTTGGCAAGGCTGCTGGGATTTGGGGAACAGGAGAGGGGCACCCACTGGGCAGAGCAGGACCCACTGGGGCATCCCTGAAAGCAAAAAGGACCAAGCATCTGGAGCTCCACCAGCTTGGAATGCCCAAATTCTGCCCCACAGGTGCACCCCAGACAAGCTCTGGGTCATTTAGCTCCTGGCCAGGAAGGTCCTGGAGCAGCAGGATCCCTGCACAGCAGCAATCAGTGGCTCAGTGCTCTTGAGAGCAGTGAATTAAAAAGAAAGAAAGAAAAAAAAAAGAAAAAAAAGATGGTTTTATGATTAATATTGCTGCTGGGATAATTACTGTTATTACTGCTATTATTACTGTTTGGATAGGGGCTTGTCATGGTTCATTTGGGGAGGAAAAAGTCACAGCCTGCTCATGGGAAAATGGGTGAAACATGCTGAAGGCCATTCACTGCATGACTCAGGGCCAAATAACCCTCTTTTTTTTCTGCCATGAAATATTATGAGCTGTCTAATAGGCAGCCAGAGCCTTTTTGGCTTCCCCCACACACCTCCCCAAAATTCCCTGCTCCACACACAGCCCATCTGACCATGGACCATGTTCCTGAGGCTCCTACAGTTAAAAGGAGCTGCCATAAAAATGCAACAGAGCACTTTTCCAGCAGAAAATGCAGCTGCTTTGAATTCCTGGCAATTAAAAGTTTGGCTGGAGGGGGGGGAAGGGAACCATTTGAATTTCTCTCACGCTCAGCTTTGTTTACTTTTATAAGCTCTTTGTAACAATTTTAGGTTGCTGCATTGTTATCTAAACAAGCTGCCTCTCTGAATCCGACTCCTTGTTTGATGGGAAGTCCTCAGCTTTCTGCCCCCGAGTTAAAATAAATAATAAATCAACCACCAACCTGGAAACAGCCTGAATATTCCAATCCCAGCTCCCAGTCCAGCTGTATTGAACTGGATGAAGTGGACATCATCCCAGCCACTTTCATCTGCCACCGCCTGAATTATCTCCCTGTGACATTTCCAGCTCTGAAAGAGCAGTGCAGGGATTTGGGATGTTGCTTTTGTGAATGGTATTTAAAGCTTCTTTTCATAACCCTGACCCCCGTTTACCCTTTCACGTAACAAATCAATCTTGCCTTTAAATTGTTCAGCTCCTGCTCAAACACGGGCAGCCTCGCTGATGTAAATATTATGTTTGCTCACTTTGTGAGCCAGCACGCTCCTGCTGCCCTGGCTGCTCTGTAGGATTGCTGTAGGATCCTCCTACAAAGGGGCAGAGGGATGAAAACATCCTGCTCACACTCCTGCCCAGGGGTGTAGGGTGGCACCACAGGGCTCAGGGCTGAGCACACCTGGGAAAGGGGTCACAAACCAGGCAAACTTCAGCTGATCCCAGCCAAACAAAGCACCTGCCTTTGCTTTCTAACATCCCCTGTGTCACCTGCTGCTCCCTGTTTTCCAGAGCCTGCTCACCGTGAGAGTTCTGCTACTGAAAACAATTATTTTTTTTTTTCTCTCCAAACTCATTACTTTGGCCATGACTACACACCAAAAAAAAAAAAAAAAAAAAAACCCAAAACTTTCTCTCAGTTCACTAGCTCCAGTTTACAGTCCAGCCACCAAAAAGCAAGCTCCTAGCACAGAGGCATTCCTATTATCCAAGAACATCTAATAATATTTAATCCTACTAAGCTCCCGAACACGCCGATACCTTCTAGCAACGAGAGCTAAGTCTTAATTAACAGAGGTTAATTAATAAGCCAGAGAGTGGGAGGAGGAGGGAGGGGCAGCTTCACAAGGGAACCTGGATACCTCTCCTACACCTCAGCCAGCTCCCGGTGTGCTCCTGTGATTTTATTTTCAGAATAGTTTCTAAACTCCTGCCCTGCCTCGAGCCCAAAAATAAAGGATTGCTCCCCAGGAACAAATCCTGCTGGAGGCAGGCACCCACCAAACACGACATTGCAGAACTCAGGTCTGCAATTACCCTGTTACAGGCATTTTCCCAGGGAATGTACAGCTGGTGGGCAAAATCTTAGCTTCAAACAGCAGCTAAGCATTGCCAGAAAAGCAGAAGTTATGTTGAGGCACAGAATATCCTGTTTTATCACTCAGACATGTATTTCCTGTCAAAAGATGAGCATGGAGAGCAACATAGACTTAGAAGAGGACAGCCCTGAAACCAGCACCCAGATGCACTTCTGCCAAACACAGGTCCCTGCCCCAAAGCTGAGATGAAAGTGGATGAAAGAAAATACACTTTGCAATAAATGAATCAGGTAAAAAGGCAGGAGAAGGGCTGGGGAAGGTGTAGGACATGGGATGTGATTTAGAAATGTGGTCTCTACCTTGTAGTTGGCATCAAGGCCAGCCCTTTCCTAAACTTTCACATTCTCCCAGTTCCTTCCTCCTGAGCCTTTTTAAGGTAAGAAAAAAAAGCACGGAAAAAAAGAGGGGGAAAAAGAGCAGACAAATCACTTTTTTTTTTTTTTTTCCCTGCCCCAAATAATTATTGGCTTTTTTTTTGGCAAAGAGCAGATAGAGAATGCTGCAGTGTTTGTCATCATTAGGTTAGAGAGGCTGCCAAGCTGTAATAGCATTACAGCTGCAGGCATTGTGGGTAATGCCATGCAAATTGCTCCAAAGGCGTTGGAAAGGGAGGCCACTGGCGGCCCAGCAATGTGAAAAGGACACTCAGGTACTCTTCCCAATGCCATTTTTGTGCTCTGCTGTTTGGGACACTCGGGCAGGAGTTGGCAGATAAAGGTTGCTGCTCCACCCCGCGTGGGTTCCTGCGTTCTTCAGTAGGTCCCAGCAGCATCAGCAAAGCTCTGGGAGCTGCTGTGCTGTCAGTTCCTCCCCCGAGTTCACCCCTTGGTTTCTCCCCAGACCCCCTGGAAGCTGCAGAGCATTCAGGTGACCCAGGTGTGAAACAGCTGGAGGGAAAGGTAAAGCCATGGGCTGTGCTTTATTCACTTGGAGTGATGCCAGCAGCAAGGGAAAAGGGGTGAAGCTGCTCATCCCCAGCCCAAATTGCACCTCTGACAACAGGCTTGGCTGCCAGAGCTCCAAAACCCCTCCAGTCTGTCTCCCACTCTCCCAGCATCACCACCTATTTCTGTTTTCTAAGAGGTCCCTCCCTCCCTACTCACACCCTTGACCCAGTGGGAACAAACCTCTCCATCTAACCCCACTCTCTCCAGCCCTGGAGTGACCTGAGAATGCCTTCTGCTGAGTTCAAGGGTCTCCTCATCAAGCAAGGACTGCAGCAGCAGCTAATTTTTCCCTCTGCCTTTATTTTCCCCCATGCAATTAAGTGCAGCATCCTAATTGGGAGCACTGTGAACTATTTATAGCTTTATAATGACCGTTTACTACGGCAGCACTTAGATATTGGATAGGAAAGGAAATAAAAAAAGTCAGTAGCCTGGATGGTGAGCAAGCCACGTGCATCAGAGAAGGGCTTCTCCAAGGAAAGGTCAGCAGCTTGGGAAGGCAAGGCAGGGAGAGGCAGCAATGGGAAAGAAATGCTGTTGTTCCCTTTTCCACTGCTGAGGAACAGAGGGATGAATCTCCATGCTCACAAAGCACCAAGATTTGAGCATTTCTCTATCCATAAACCTGTGGTTTGTGGGCAAGGCCAGGTTTTAGAGCTAAGAATGAACACAGAAGCCAGCAGATGTTTTCCCAGAATATCCCAGTTCGATCACTAGTTGAACACATCCCATGTGATTCAGGAACTATTGCTTTTCTCTGTGTCCATATGCTGTTTGTAGGATGATTAATCACAGTCTGAGCTGTAAGATCTAATTGCTTTTCTGTTTTAATAGGTGAAAGAAGGCGGCCCTGCCTCTGGCAGGGGGGTGGAACAAGATGATCTTTAGGGTCCCTTCCAATCCAAATCATTCCAAGAATCTGTGAAAGATCATTTATATGTATATAAGAAATCAGGAGCAGAGACCACAGAGCTCTTCAGAAACAGCATTTTTCCAATAGAGCAACATCATTTTTTCCAAAAAATATGTTTCCAGTCATACTGTTGTGAGCAAAAACCTCTTGCAAAAAGGAGGGATGTGACAGCACTGGGGGAATCTCATTTACTGTAAGTTTTTTCCTCCATCTCCTGACAAGAACTCTCAGAGAGCCAATCTATGATCGATCTTCACCTTAGTGATCCTGATTTCCTAATTCTGAACTAGGTGGTTTAACCTAGCATGAGCTGCAGCTTCCATAAAATTAGGTAACAACGATCAAAATCTCTGTTTTCCCAGCAAATGCTGTGAATTTGAGGTGTAGTTTGTCTTTTTTTTTTTTTTTTTTTTTTTTTTTTTTGTCTCACTGTGTTTTTAAGGCAGTTGGAATCAAGAGGAGACTCCTTGACAGATGAAGAGAGGCTGGTCCTACCCAACTTGACAGCACCAGTTTAATAGGATCTCCTTTGGAATTGTTAATAGGGAGCTTGAGAAATTGGTATGCCAGGGCTGGAAACACTCATGGAGAACGAGGAAATGCATCAAGAGCCCTTTGTATGCTAACTTTTTGATGGAAAATTGGAGACAAGGATGGATAAGAAGTGCTGTCAGACACTTGTCCTGTCAAGAGGAAAAACATCTCGGTGCTTGAAGAGCCCGCAGCCCCCTCGTTTCTCTCCACATCTGCCACAATTGTGGGCAATCCAGAGGGGAGGAGATCCAGACTGGCCTCTTCCCAGGTTTCAAACAGAATAACAGAGATCCCTTTTTCAGCAGCACTCGGCCCCTTCCTCTTCCCATTCCAGTTTTTTAGCCCAGTGCTGGAGACTGGGCAGGAGGGGATGCTCAGGTGGCAAAGGGGGCTCACCTGCCTGCCTCCCTGCTCCCTGCTCCAGCAAAGGGTCTGCCTCCAGCTCCAAAGGCATGTCCTGAAACTCCCTGGAACAGAGACTCATTTTTCATGCTGAACGAGATGAAATTCCCACTGTTACCTCATTTACATCTCAATGCTGGTAACTTATAGATGGCTATTATTTATAGACATGTAAGACATCCATTTCTTATTCTGTGGGATACAGTAAGAAGAAAAATACCTATCTTTTTGTTCACCTTTTCTGGATTGTTTCTTTTTTTTTTTTTTTTTTATTGTTTGTTTCCTTTTTTTATCCTTTGCTCAAGTTTGACTGTTGCTGAGAATTTGCAAATAAATAAAGGAGCGAACAGCCCCATAAAAGCTGATTGTTTCCTCCTCCTGCAAAGATTGTCTTTGTGAAGAAGATTAAAAATCCTCCCGTGCTGCTGAAGATAAAGGTATCCCTGGGCGAGAATAAGACATAAAAGAGGTTACTACACACATCTCTGGGCTGTGTGGACTGCTAATTCTCACTGTTGTTGTCCCTGCTCGTCCATCTTTACTCTTTCTTCCATTTTTCTACAATCCATAAAGGAAACACAGCTGGAATGGGAGGCAGCAGGGGAGCCACAGGCTCTCTCCTCATTCCATGGCACAGGTTGGTGGTAGAAGAGCTCTCACCTGAGCTGGAAATTCTTTGCCACAATGAACTCACCACTTGGTCTCCAAGAAGAGGTGCAATCATGGACAGGGATCCTGAACCCAAAGCTTTTAGGGATAATCCCATGACAGTATCTTCACCTGGCCCTGACTGCTAAACCAGCAATCCCATGCAGGTTGAGTTTGGAAAGCCTTGGGGAACATTGAAACCTCAAAAGACCTGTTCTGGATGTTCAGGAGGTTCCTCCTTGTCCTGGTTTGAATGACAGGTGTCTGCCAATAAAGGCAAAAGCTGCTCTTTGAAATGGAGAATGTAGACCCCCTTCCTCTAAAGTATTATAATTTTGTAATTTAGGGGCTCTCAGGCAAAGATATGGGAATTAGGAATAACAGTTATTTACTAGGAAAATTAAAATAGAAATACAGTATTACAAAGAACAATCCCAAAACACTGACAGAGTCAGAATCCAACCTGACACCCTGTCAGTCAGGCAGGGTGTTGGCACAATCCCATTAAATGGTGGCTGCATCCTCCTGCAGGGGCAGATGTGGTTCAGCTGGAGCAGTGCTCCTGTAGAAGGTGCACTTTTCCTCTGAAGGTCCAGGGATGATGTGGAAAGGTCTGGTGTGCCTCTGGAATCCAGTGGAAAGATGGATAACTTGCTGTCCAAAATCTCAGTTTCTATCTAGGTAGGAAAGGCTTGGCTCCTCCCCTGGCTGGAGCATCTCCCAATGGGATGATGTAATTTTATCAGTCATGCAGTGGGACTGAATGTCCCAGCAGCAGATGAAATCTTCCTGGAGGGAGGATGGGCTGTGGAAAAGATAAAGATGATTGCCCCAGCTGGTTTAAAGCTGGCCCATTAGCAGATAATGTGTGCCATGGAGATAAGGGTCACTGCCCCACCTGGTTTCAGGAGATGGTGACAGAATACACATTTCTGGTCACATCCTGTACTGCAACCCAAGACACTCCTAAATCCATGCAGGAAGGAGCAGGGCCACCTCCTCCCAACCCCCATGACTGGAGTTAAATCAGGTGCAAGAGGAGGGAGCTGCCTCCTGCAGCCATTCCATGCCAAAACGCTCCTAGACCCCACCAGGGCTTTTACCCAGGGCTCCCCCTTGGTTCACACAAAGGAATGCCACACCCCAGGGCAAACTCCACCAAGCCAGTGGTTTTTTTTCTCTCCCTCCTGTCCCAAAGTGCTTTGTCAGGATTCATTAGAAGCACAGCAGGTTTTGCTGGTACCTGCGTTATCAGCAGAGCGGCTGCTTTTCTTCCTTGCTGACAACCTACATTCAGTGTAGCAGATTGAAAAGGCCTCCAGATTCAAAGCCTTGTAATGACTCTCCTCTTCCTTCCTTTCTCCTTCCCTCTTTCTCTTTAATGGCTTTCACTAAAGGGAAGAGGTGATTTTTCTTTTTCCTTGCATGTTGAGCAAAGTGTGGAAGAGATTCTCTGTTCTCATTTTCTCTATTCTTCAACACCCCTGCACCAGCTCCCTGTTGCATATTATTTCTTCTTCCCCAGTATCTGGGGGTACCACCACGAAGAGGCCACCAGAGATGAGGATCATCTGCTTAAATTGATTTCAATAGAAGGGAGCTTGATGGACTTCCTAGGGCAGGGACAAAATTGACCCATTTAGGCACAATCAGATCTTCAGCTCTTCCTTTTCAGAGCCAAGATGAAGAGCTTTTTTAGGCTGGCCCCAGGAAAACATTCATTTCTTTCTTTTGAGCCCTGATGAGTTGAAGTAGAAGGACAATGCTCTGTTTAAAAGATGCCAAGCAGGTTAAAATCCAGCCTGGCACACATTTCTTGCTGTTAAGCAGTTGAGCCCGTTTCTGACTTTAACACAATTTCCCTATTTTTCTGAATGATGGGATTGCTTTATTAATTGCCAACCTACAAATGTGATCTTCTTGAGTAGTTTTGGAGTGTAACAGGGAAGGGGAGGAGAGCTGGAGCTGCAGTCCTCCAGAGACCCCGGGTAAGGCTGATTGATCGAAATCACTTGAATTTCCCCTATTATTAAATACAGGAGTGCTCCTGGTTTGTCTCAGAGATGCAGGGAAAGAAAGAATTGGAAAGGAAACAGCAGCTCAGAGCAGTGTCCAAGGAGGTGCTCATATTGATACTTCTCTTTTCTGCTCTCACCTGCAACCATTTGTGATGGTTTCTGCATAAAAATCCTTCTTGGCAAGCACCAGATCAGTTCTTTATCCTTGCCTTGTATTTGTGCTTCAGATCAAGGGAACCCCAGTGACTGATGGAAGGGTCTCTTCCTTGAGCTGAGGTGAAGGAGAGCATTTTAAGAATCTCTGTAGTTCAGGACAGCATGCTGACATGAAGGAACACGAGAATGATGGAAAAAATAAGAAAGAAATGCACTGCTTCCCATTTCTGAATGTCTAAACACAGTGTTCGAGTCCAGAGCCCAAGAAAGACCTAAAGATCCCCAGAACTACCCTTATCTGAGTATATCAACATCCTGCACTGGGAATGAGAACTAGCCAGGAAACAAGAACTCTGTGAATTGTGAAATCTGGGGATTTCTCTTCCAGGAACTTTTAATTTAATGTTTGATTCTTTTGAGAGGGAGAGGGAACTTACGCTGGGCTAAGAAATGCGATACGTGGGTTACAAACATTCCCTGAGAACATGAAGGATTTCCATGTTTGCTCTGCTGGTTCCCTCTCTGGCCCTGTGCATATTTAATTAATACCAGCTCTCTCTCCAGCAGAGGTTTTGAGCATGATCTGCTGTATCCCGGATGGATGCCCTTGGAGGGAGCATTTCCTGCCTGGAAAAGCTCTGTAAAATGTGTTTGGTCAAGCCAGCCTTCCTCCCTTCCCCCACTACAAGTCATCTTGGAATACCAGTGATAGACTGAAGCCTCAGCACAGATAAAGGATCTATCCAAATCCTCATTCAAAGCCTTTCCCAAACCATTCCTTTGATGAATGAACACAGAAACTGAAGGCAACCACACTCCTTGCCACCTCTGTTCTCCAGCACCCAAAAAGCTGGCAATGCCTTCGCCTAAATTCCCATCTTTGGTAAGGTCACCCCTTTATACTTCTCTACCACAAGCACAAACCCATTCATTCAATTCCCATCATCCTGGAGATGCCCCCCTCCACTCCCACAACCCAGATCCAGCACTGAAATAATTCCAGAAAGTTCATCCCAATCTCATCTCACTCTGAAAAAACAACCCACAGAGATGGTGCAAAACCTCACACAGGGCAGCCACGGTTGCTAAAGCCTCTAATTATGTACTTTCTCATTAAGCCTGGTTTGATTTAAGCAGCTCCCTGGCTCGCACTCTGGGATGTAACAGCACACTCTGAATCATCCCTGTCCCATCTGCTCCTGCCTCTGCCCTTCCCCTCACAGGTAGGACAACACACCAAGCTAAATATTTAATGGGAGTGCTAATGGCTTCGTTAAGTGAAGTTGGGGACAGGGGAGGAGCTTTTCCTTGGGTCAGGATGGCTGAGCTGGGTTTGTGCTGGTGGAAAACCTGTCCAGCCCAGTCCTGTACTGGTTTTGTCCTGGTGCTGCGCTCCTGGATGGGAATGCCACAGCTATGGGCAGATGGAGCCAGGCAGTGAGTCACCACAGCTTGCAGCAGAGCAGCATGAAAGGAAGAGCTGTTGGGTGGCTCTTTCCAGGTGAAGGGATGAGGAAAAGCCTTCTTGGGATGATGCTCTGGAGCTCTCAACCCAGTCAAGGCAACTGAGCAGCAAACCCAGCCTTAGAGCAATCAGGGTTGGTGCAGAGCTCAGTGGAGCTGTGCCAAAACTTCTCCTTTTCACCTCACTAGGATTTTCCCAACAGTTTTCAAATCCCGTCAAAGGCGGATAAAAAAACACCCACCAACATTTCCAGGGCCAGATGGTAGTTTGTGTTTATGAAAACTGTGATTTGTTTTCATGGAAACTAGTAAAAGCATAGCGGGCAAACCTGGAAAAACACGGCTCACCCATTGGGAAAGAGGATATTTTATGGACAGCTTTGATTGCCACCTCTGCTCTACAGCTGATGGAGCCTGGGAGAGGGGAGATCATAAAAGGTCTGCCCAGCCCAAGGGAGCAGCTGTGGGATCCAGAGGCCACTGGCTGAAATTCAGCCTGAATTAGGGAGAAGTGGAAGACAGGTACTTCACATGATGTGCCAACTTTCCAGCTTGCCAGGAGAGAGAGCTCATTGCTGAGCTTGGTCACCAGAGGATGAAGTCATGGGCTTGCTCATCAAGAGCCATCAGGGTCCATCCAGTGAGTGAGACAACAAATAAAAGGCTCTGTATCAGCTCTGTGTCCTACAGGGATGTCACTGGCTTCACCCTCTTCATTTTTCACCAAGGAACAGGTAAAAATGGACCATCAGGTAGAGCTTCTCATACACTGGACTTCTCCTGGGTGTCCTGGTTTGAAGGACAGGTGTCTGCCAATAAAGGCAGAAGCTTCTCTTTGAAATGGAGAATGCAAACTCTCTCCTTCTAAATTGTTATAATTTTGAAATTAAGAGCTCTCGGGCAAAGATATGGGAATTAGGAATAACAGTTCTTTACAAGGAAAATTAAAACAGAAATGCAGTATTTACAAAGAACACTCCCAAAACACTGACAGAGTCAGAATCCAGCCTGACACCCTGTCAGTCAGTCAGGGTGTTGGCACAGTCCCATTAAATGGTGGCTGCATCCTCCTGCAGTGGCAGATGTGGTTCAGCTGGAGCAGTGCTCCTGGAGAAGGTGCAGTTTTCCTCTGAAGGTCCAGGGATGATGTGCAAAGGTCTGGCTTTCCTCTGGAATCCAGTGGAAAGATGGATAACTTGCTGTCCAAAATCTCAGTTTTTATCTAGGTAGGAAAGGCTTGGCTCCTCCCCTGGCTGGAGCATCTCCCAGTGGGATGATGTAATTTTATCAGTCATGCAGTGGGACTGAATGTCCCAGCAGCAGATGAAATCTTCCTGGAGAGAGGATGGGTTGTGGAAAAGATAAAGATGATTGCCCCAGCTGGTTTAAAGCTGGCCCATTAGCAGATAATATGTGCCATGGAGATAAGGAATCACTGTTCCACCTGGCTTCAACAGATGGTGAGAGAATACACATTCCTGGCCACATCAACCCAACACAATGGGGCACTTCCACTTCTGGCTGATCTCTCTCTGCAGCTCTGCCCAGCAGCAGGCCCTGTGGCACGGTGCTGGCTCTGGCTGGATTGATCCCAGCCTATCCCCTGGGAGCAGGGCTCGGGGCACAGGCAGCGTAAATCCCGCTGGCCGTGGTGGCCCCGGGCCAGCAGCGACGTCAGTTCCTGGAGAAGACTCATAAATTCCATCTGAGTTTCCTTCTGCTGAGTTCTCCTTGTGCTTGCAGGGGATCTGCAGTGCCCCATCTGTCACAGCAACTCCAGGGACTCGCGTTCTGATGTCATAAATTTGTCATCGCCACGACGTCACTGGCAGAGGAGGAAAGGCTCCAGGGCTAAGCAAAGGGCCTTCCCTCTAACAAATGGCAGTGATTCACACCCAAAGCACTCCAAAACAGGACTCACATTCTGCTGTCCAGATTTATCTTTTCTATTTGTTGCCAAAGCAAGACCTGACCAATGCGGTCAAAAAAAAGGGAAATGCTCAAAAAATTAATCCCAGCATTTCTGGGGGAAAAGACCCTGTTATTTGAAGAGGCTGAAGTCAGTCCTGTTGAATTCCTGGAGATCTTCCTCCTTACAGCCATTTGGAAATTGTTTTTTTTTTTTTATTTTTCCATCACTGCTCTCCCAGCACGAGGAGCAGCTTTTGGGCCAGTAAATATTTGCTGGCACCGTTGAGTGCCATCATCTGGAAGGAAAGCAGGGTGGATTTGGGACTGGTTGAGGATCCATCTAAGAATAGTTCTCCTTGCCATGCACCCCCTGCCCTTGAACAACCTCTTCCATGAATATCCCAACACCTGCACAGTCCAGCCTGGCATCACACATCCTGCAGACTGATCCTGCTGCCTTGCCTTATTTCAGTGCTGCCACTCCAGGAATTCTTGGCAGGTTGTCTAGAAACCAGCAAAGAACCCCACAAGAGAGTAGATCTCAGGACAGGAAAACTAAAAAGAGCTCTACAGCACAGCCCATGATTTTCTGGGGGATATTTGGCTGCTGCTGCATGGTAGGAAAGGGCAGGGAGAGGACATAATTCTGCTCTAACTTGCTACATCATCAGTTTTCATTAAAATATTCTTCTGCCACATCTTTGTAATTTTTCATTTCGGAGGCAAATTTATTAAAGGTGTACTTCAGCCTGATTAAATTAAATAAGTGGCATTAGCAAATAAAGGATTTGGTTGTTATTTTTTTTTTTTTTTTATCTTGGCACGCCACAAAAAAAAAAAAAAAAAAAAAGGGGGAGAGGGAGAAATTGCTGTGATACAAGCAGCTATTTAATACTGTAACTGAAGGGTGGGGGGAAATTCCATTCTTCATAAGCTTCCATTTGTTATCTTGCCTCAGCCCCACCACCACAAATCACTCTGGAGCCTTGCAGCAAAAACACCCCAAATGTAAAGCAATATAATATCCTGTGTTTTCCAAGATAGGTAATAATACATTTTGCACACAAACAAACCTTCCTAGCACTCTATCAGCTCCCTTTCTAAGTCTCCCTGTGTGGCTTTTAACTTCTCACACTCATTTCAGGGCTATTTCCTGGTCAGAGATGGCTTTGAAAATGAGGCTGAAAAAGGTTTCTCAGCGTATTTTTGTTTTGATTTCTGCCAGGCAGCAAGAAAGGGCAGGAACTGTGCTCTGAAATTCAGGACTTGCCTTTACTACCTTGCTTTAACAGGGCCACTTTGCCTGTGTTTTCCCCCCTCACAGTCTCTCCCCAAATGCATCTTAGCTAGTTTTAGGTGGAAAAACAGAGTGTTTGGCTGATCTCTTCCCCTTTAGCCCTGCTACAACGTTTGGGTAATTCCAGGGCTGTGAGCACACGAGCATTTTTTAAGCCATGTGTCAAACACGGCTCTCCCCTTCCACAAGCTTTAAAACCAACTTTCCTAGCGGGATGCTCTGATAAAACCAGGGCTGGGAAAAGGGAGAAGGGTTTCCAGAGGCTTCCAAGTTTTCTCTCACCCTTCCTGGCACAAAGGGGCAGATTTTGCTACCCCCAAAGCCACCCTACTCCTGCCATCCACACTGGGATGCTCCAGCCAGGAGCAGCTGTGGTGGTACCTGGCCTTGGGGCTGAGAAATCTCCAGGTCTTCACTGCCAAAAGGAGGCAACACATCCATGAGAAACAGGGAAAACTTGGGAAGTTTATTGGATTGAGAGCTTCCCATCTGTTTTTCTGCCACAGTTCTGCCCATGGCTCTCCACTGCCAGTAGCTGGAGACAATCAGAGAGACACATCCTGCACCTCTCATCCACCAAGGAAAACCTCAGTGGGCTTCTCCCAGTGGGAAACAGAGCCAAAAAGGTGTTGTACGCTCCCTTCAGCTGTAACTGTGTGGAAAACTGCTGAGCCAAAGCCATCCATCCTTCCCAGAGTTTTGTTCCCTTGGGCACACACAGAGGCAGCAGGTGTCTGCTGGATGTCCCCTTCAAATGCCTGTCATCCCCACAAATTCTCCTTATTAGGTTTATATTGGGTCTATATTTCCCCACAAGAAGCAAAACCAGACTGGGGGGGATTGTCCTGGTTTGAAGGACAGGTGTCTGCCAATAAAGGCAGAAGCTTCTCTTTGAAATGGAGAATGTAAAACTCCTTCCTCCAAATTATTATTATAATTTTGAAATTAAGGGGCTCTCAGGAAAAGAGATGGGAATTACGAATAACAGTTCTTTACAAGGAAAATTAAAATAGAAATACAGTATTACAAAGAACAATCCGAAAAACACTGGCAGAGTCAGAATACAACCTGACACCCGTCAGTCAGTCAGGGTGTTGGCACAGTCCCATTAAATGGTGGCTGCATCCTCCTGCAGTGGCAGATGTGGTTCAGCTGGAGCAGTGCTCCTGGACAAGGTGCAGGGATGATGTGGAAAGGTCCAGCTTTCCTCTGGAATCCAGTGGAAAGAAGGTACCTTGGTGCTCAAAATCTCAGTTTTTATCTAGGTAGGAAAGGCTTGGCTCCTCCCCCTGGCTGGAGCATCTCCCAATGGGATGATGTAATTTTATCAGTCATGCAGTGGGACTGAATGTCCCAGCAGCAGATGAAATCTTCCTGGAGGGAGGATGGGCTGTGGGAAAGATAAAGATGATTGCCCCAGCTGGTTTAAAGCTGGCCCATTAGCAGATAATGTGTGCCATGGAGATAAGGGTCACTGCTCCAGCTGGCTTCAACAGATGGTGACAGAACACACATTTCTGGCCACATCCTGTGTTGCAACCCAAGACAGGGGGACACAACCACCACAACTGGCATCCTTGGGGATGATGGGCATGGAGCAAGAGCATCCAAAGGAGGCTTTGTCCTGATCCAAAATCAACCTCACCAGCTCTGCTAGCACAGCCCAGCCCTCACCTCCCCTCACCAGCAGCAGCAGAGGCAGGGCTGAGAGAGTTAGGATGCCTTGGGGAGCGCTAAGCTCGGCTTTGGGAGGTCAGGCACCTCCCCGTTCCTTACGCGGCTTTTCCCAGCGCGGAAAGCTGGACAGGCTTTTGAACAGCACTAATGATCAGTCATCAGCTCCTTGGAAGATTTCCACAGCAGCATTTGACTACTGGAGAGCGATCAAGCCACTGAAGCCTTGCCAAGTTCTGGGCACTTGGTTGGCAGAAAAAATGTTTAGTGCCTCAGGGAAGACACGGCGCAGCTTTTGATCCCTTCTAGTCTCAACATATTTAAACAAAAGTAACCCTTTTCTCCCCTCTGCCTCCCAACCACCACTGCCCCACATTCAGCAGCAGAGGAGGAGCCCACCCATGTGGGTTTGGCACATTCCAGCAGCACTATTTTTAAAGGAGCTGGTCCCCAAATGTCACAAGGCTATTGTTTTCCCTGTTGGTCACACGCCTGCCTGAATTTTAGGCTCTTCCCTAAATGTCACAATTTCTCTGCTTCCTGCAACTCTCTGCTGTTATTGGTTATAGTCTTCCTGAGAGATATTTTTTTTGTCCCACTTCTCTCCAAAGTGTCCAATTTTCTCTCACTTTGGTACCCCTTGAAACAAATGTTCCATGAGCCTTTGATCTCATCGAGTAGTGGGGAAAAAAATCACCCTGAGGGGAAAAATATTTCAAAAAATAAAATACTTTTTTTTTTTTTTTTTTTGCTGCCCAGATCTTTTGTTTTACCTTCCCTTCTTAAAGTCTACTGCCCAGAGATCTACTGCAAGAGCCCTGGTGAATTTTGTAATTAAAGCCACAGAATGCTCAGCTATCAGAACTGATGTTTTTTGCCACTTTGGTCACCTTTGCCAAAATCTCACACAGGGATTGGACACATGCCTGGTTGAACCATCTTCTTTTGGCCCCTGCTTTGCCTCCAATTTCTTCACACTGATGGGATGGATGCACAATCTCTCACTCCTTGCCCTGAGCATCCTTTGCTGGCTCCCTCCCTCCCTGATCCTGCAGTCTGTGTGTGCAGGGAGGAAGCAGAACCTGGAGCAAAGCTGAGTCTGCCCATCTGGAAGGCACCAGAGGGGCCAGCACAGCTCCTGCCATTTCCTTGGAAAGGTTCAGCATCCAGGGGAAAAATATGGAAGAAGAAAGGAAACCTGGCAACAGCAAGAAGACAAAAACTTCAGGAGTGGTGAAAAATCCTGCTGGAGCCAGTCTCAGGGAGAGTGAGGGAAGCAAATGGAGATCTTGGAGCAGGAAGCAATCTCTAGGAGCACCTTTCCACTGTGGGATCAGGACACTGGATGGATGAAGGCCAAGGAGATGTGGCCCATCAGAGGGGTCCCTCCTCCCTAAAAGATGCAGACAAGAAGAGCTGGGGGATATTTGGATGCTCTGGTCCCACCATCCTCCCAGTGAGGACCATCCTGACCTGCCTCTGGCACGACAGCTCTGCCAGCTCCTTCCCAGAGGAAGGAGAGAAGTGTTAATTTAAACACCCTCGTGTGTTTTTGAGATCTTCTACACCCTTTGAGACATGACCTGCTTCTGTTCTCACTTCAGGTGCTGGTCAAAGGTCTGAGATTTGTCCCTCTTGGATTATTTCATCCTTTTCCAGCAAGATCTCAGCCCAGTAACACCTGTGCCAGCCTTTTAATGAGATTTGGGCTCTGCAGGGAGAAACAGCTCCACACCAGCCAGAGTCCTGAAGAAAGACCCCATGGAGGATTCTGCTGCAGCAGGATGAGTGTGGGATAGGAAAAATTGGTACAGCTCTGTGGGAAAATGCTCTAATTCTGCCCCTTCCCCAGCAGGCTGAGCTGTAAGCAGGGCATAAACACCCCTCAGGTGTTGGCAGCATCAGCTGTGTCACACACATCTCTTGGGTGCTTTATTCCCCCGTCAGGGAAAAAAAAAAATACTTTTTAGAGCAGTACAAAACTGATTAGATTGAGGCAAGGGAAAGAGTGATGGAAAACAGTGAACAATAAAAACCTGGGAGCGGGCAAGAGTTTCTTGGAGGAAAAGAAGAGAAAATAAAGCTGATGCTTTCAAGATTAATGACTAATGACAAATAATTGTGGCTGTGGAACAGCAGTGAGAAGGCAGAATGGAAACAAGAACCAGACAGGAGAAGTAGGCATTAGGTCTGATGGTGAATTTAAGGCCATTAATTCATAATTGCAGCCATTACAGCCAAGAGTTTCAAGTGAGGCCAGCAATACTAAGGGCTGGCTGTTATTTGGGGTTCTGAACTGCTGTGAGAAAAGCTGATCCTAATCTCATATTAGGGGTGTTTATAGGAATCTCTGCCCTGAAGAAGGAAGGAATGAGGAATGAGAAGATGCCTGCCCTCCACCCTCCTTCTCCAGGCACAAAATGAGCCACTTTGCCCACACTTAGGAGCTCCTGGGCTTTTCTTTCCCCCAACATGAGGAGCAGATTCTGTGTCTTTGCTGAGCAAAGAAAGCAGCAAACCCCAGCCCCAGCAGCTGAATGTGCCTGTCCTCCCTCACTTCACTTTTTCAAAGGGGAAAATCAAAGTATTTCATGACATCCAAAGGTCTGCTCCCAAAAGCATGGGATAAAAGGCAGGGCACAGGGTGAAGGAGGGTGGTTTTGTGGTTTGAACAGTGTCCATCCTTCTGAAGAGGGGGTAAATGTGCTGCCCCCATCACATCCCTGTGAATAACATCTATTTAATTTAATGAGAAAACTGACAGTTGGCTGTGACCAGCAAAGCTTGTCCTGCTCTGTGTCACCCAGGAGCTACAAAACAGCCAGTTCTGCTCTAACCCTGGAATATTTACAGCTGGAAGGGACAGAAACAGAAGGAACACAGTTAAATCTCAAGCAAGATGAGTTCCTCTCAGATCTCACATCCACAATAGACAGAGGCACTCAAACCAGCCTGACAGGGTACACAAGACACTTGGCAGCCTGGCAGAGCTTTGTTCCTCACTGAGATCAATCAAAGCAAGAGAGAGACTTGTCAGGGAAGCCTGGGATCAGCTGTTTTCTCCTCGTCTAGCTATGGCCTTCTCCTCTCTGCTTGATCCTCTTCATCTCTTTGGTGTTTCCCAGGTGGGAAATCTCACCTGAGGCTCTGCAAAGCATTTTAACTTAACATTCTGGCTGGTTTGAAACCAGGAGGTTCTCCCAGTCTCTTCCAGGAGAGGAAGTGTCTTAGTGGTGTGGGAGCCATCCCTTTCTCTTTACCAATAACTGAGTGAATGACCAGCAGCCAAACCTTTGGCTTCTCCTCCAAACCTTTTCCCTCCCCTTTTAATCGAGATCAGACCCCATTGTTTTCCCTGTGCTTGAGGCACATTAAAACCCACACTATCAAGCTGTATTTAATGCAGAGAGAAAACCACTTTGAGTGCAACCTGAGAACCTCTGATGTTACAGTGAGGAAGAAGAGGAGGGGGATTTAAGGCAGGATGGTAAAACACTGTTCCCACCGTCACTTTTTTTTTTTTCCCCCTGATAATGCTATTTTTACACGTGCCTAGCAGATGTTCCCCATATCACACTCGGTACAGCCAGATGGTTTCAGGATCCCTTCCCCACCGTGTATCGTCAGCTCCTGATCATCTCTGATGTGTAGTGGCCCCGTCAGAGGGGAACGAGCTGCTCAGGGTAATTGTCTGCGTGTTCCCAAACATCTGCGCACCCCTCCCTGCTCCCAGAGCCCGCAATTCCTGGGGGGAGAGGAGCTCTCCCGCTAAACACCCGGTAATTACTGCAGGAGACAAGCAGCTTGTGTCACTGCCACTCAATTGCCACCACGCCCAGAGGTGCCAGGCTCAGCTTTACACAGCCAGGCTTTAACAGAGTTGGGTCCTGCCTCAGGAAAGGGATGGAGGGGTGGAGAAAGGGATGGAGGAGGAGAGAGGGATGATGGAGGAGAAAGGGATGGAGGAGGAGAAAGGGATGATGGAGGAGGAAAAAGGGATGATGGAGAAGAGAGGGATGGAGGAGAGAGGGATGATGGAGAAAGGGATGATGGAGGAGGAAAAAGGGATGGTGGAGACAGGAATGGAGGAGGAGAAAAGGATGATGGAGGAGACAGGGATAGAGGAGAAAGCAATGGTGGAGACAGGGATGGTGGAGGAGAAAGGGATGATGGAGAAAAGAATGATGGAGGAGAAAGGGATGATGGAGGAGAAAGGGATGATGGAGGAGAAAGGGATGATGGAGGAGAGAGCAATGGTGGAGACAGGGATGATGGAAGAGAAAGGGATGATGGAAGAGAAAGGGATGATGGAAGAGAAAGGGATGATGGAAGAGAAAGGGATGATGGAAGAGAAAGGGATGATGGAAGAGAAAGGGATGATGGAAGAGAAAGGGATGATGGAAGAGAAAGGGATGATGGAAGAGAAAGGGATGATGGAAGAGAAAGGGATGATGGAAGAGAAAGGGATGATGGAAGAGAAAGGGATGATGGAGAAAGGGATGATGGAGAAAGGGATGATGGAGAAAGGGATGATGGAGGAGGAGAAAGGGATGGAGGAAGGGATGACCAAGCTGCTTCATGCCCCAAAGAGAGGCATTGGCTGCTCAGAAAAGAGCTGGGACAAAACTCTTTGGGCTATGACCAGAATTTGGGAATGCCTGTGCAGGGTCACAGCCCTGTCACCAGCTGTGTCACCTTGTAAAGCACACCCAGCACCTCGAGATGTGATTTTGTGCAGATTTGAGACTCACCCCAGCCTGATCTTACAGCAAAGAGAGCAACACTTAACACAAAACTATAAGAAACAGCAAAATTGGGAAGGACTTTAACCCATGGCAAGAGCCAGCGAGTTTAGGACAGGTTTTTGATGCCCCAGCAAGGTGAGGAAGCAGTGGTGGCAGCTAGGTTGGAGATGCAGCACAGCCCTGAGTGCTGCTGGTGCAGGAGTGGGAGAGGAGGCGATTTTAGGGAGCAAATAAAATAGAAACAGCAGAGCAGATCCAAAGGGATTCTAATGGATTGGCAAGTGACAGTATTAACAAGCTGGCAGCTCCCCTGGTGTCCCAGCTCCTGAGCCAGCCTCAGAGGAGAGCTGACAGGTACATCAGCATCAAGGAGCAGGAAAGAAGGGAAAGAAAGAGGGAGGGAGAGGAAGGAAGGAAAGGAAGGATTCCAGGAAGGGAGGGAAAGAAAGAAAGGAGGGAGGGAAAGGAAGGAAGGAAGGAAGGAAGGAAGGAAGGAAGGAAGGAAGGAAGGAAGGAAGGAAGGAAGGAAGGAAGGAAGGAAGGAAGGAAGGAAGGAAGGAAGGAAGGAAGGAAGGAAGGAAGGAAGGAAGGAAGGAAGGAAGGAAGGAAGGAAGGAAGGAAGGAAGGAAGGAAGGAAGGAAGGAAGGAAGGAAGGAAGGAAGGAAGGAAGGAAGGAAGGAAGGAAAAGGAAGAAAGGAAAGAAAGGAAGAAAGGAAGAAAGGAAGAAAGGAAAGAAAGGAAGAAAGGAAGAAAGGAAGAAAGGAAGAAAGGAAGAAAGGAAGAAAGGAAGAAAGGAAGAAAGGAAGAAAGGAAGAAAGGAAGAAAGGAAGAAAGGAAGAAAGGAAGAAAGGAAGAAAGGAAGAAAGGAAGAAAGAAAGAAAGAAAGAAAGAAAGAAAGAAAGAAAGAAAGAAAGAAAGAAAGAAAGAAAGAAAGAAAGAAAGAAAGAAAGAAAGAAAGAAAGAAAGAAAGAAAGAAAGGAAAGCTCCTCTCTCCAAACCTCCCCATCCCATTCCTCTCCAACCCAAATCCAAAGCTGTTCCCTACTCCATTCCCTCCTGCTCCCTCTGCCAGGGGCAGGGCAATCCTGGGCGGGCACAAAGCCCCGGTTCAAGTGGAGGTCAGGGATGAGAGGGGACAAACCCTCCGGCCACCACCAGGATCTGGGACAGCTGGGCCCCTCTGGAGCTCCTCAGAGCAGGGCAGGGAGCTTTGCCCATGGACAGGGGGAGAGAGGGGAGCAAGGGGAGAGGGCAGGGGGTGTCCACTGATATAATTGACTGCTCCACTAATTAAAATTCCTGGGCTGCTGCTAATTGGGGCTGGGATCTGCCTGCTGGATGCTGCCCTCAGCAGCTCAGAGCCTGCATGGAAAAGGGGGATAAAGGTTTGGAAGCAGCCTGGCCCCTTGTCGGGGCTGGCAGAGCCCAGAGCTGTTTTTGTCTGACCCATAATAAGTGGCCAAATCGCTTTTGACAAGTGAAGGGGATTGGAAATAATGGGGGTCTGTGAAAAGCCCAGGGCACAGACGGGGGGGATCCATGAGATAATGAGGAGGCAAAGCCCTGGCATGGCTGGGGGCTTCCCCCCTTCCCCCCAGGGACATCTGTGCCACACTCCAGGCAATGTTTGGCCTGGAAAGGCTCTGCCTGAGGCACCAGGAAAGCAGGGATTGCCTGGAAAGGGTCAGCCTGGAGCTCCCTGCTCTGCCTCAGCTCCAGGTTTTTGGAGCAGTCTTCCAAAACCTCAGACCCCAGCACCACAATCCCCATTGCTTTTCCACCTCACCCTAGGCTGGGTATTTCCCATGCACTGCCCAGATGTGCCAGCAGCAGCTACAAGAGCCCAGCTGCTCACCTGATCCAAATAAACTCCATATCCCTGCAGGATCCAGGTGCTCTGCCTGCACCAGGCATGGGAAATCAGCAATCAGACTGCAATAATTAAAGTGTTCATTTACATACCAATACCCCAGATATTCTCCACCTCACATCCCCTTCACAATGATGCACTATCCAAATCTGGAGCATGTCTGAGTGCACACAGCCAATTTCTTTCTACTCAGGAAAAAGAAAATAGCCTATTTTTTTTTCATGTCAACATGCTCTGTGTAATACCCAGTGGGTAATTTTGGTGCCTAATGCAGCATCCACAGAATCCTCACCTCCTGGGAAACCAGATGGATGCCCTCTTTGCCTTGATTTGGGGAATAAAAGTCCCTCTGATAATCAGGAGGTATCCAGGAGATATAACTTGATTCTTGGGAACATGAGTATTGGGATATATTTGATTTTGAGAGGATCACCAAGCAGACAAAAGCACCATGGAAAGAGAAAAGACACTGGAACCAACGCCAAGTTTCTCACTTTTCCCTGGGATTTCACATCTGTTCCATAACCATGGCTTTCAGGTTGTTTCTTCCTGACAAAAATGCCCAACCAGCACGAGCCTGGCCTTCCTCATGCTCAGCTGCAGACCTGGTGGGCCTTTTCCCCACTGACTCCTTCATTTTCCCTTGGGAAGGGCTTTCCCTGGAGGAGAGATCCAAGGAGGACAGTTCCATAATCCAGTGGTGCTGCACCCCACAACTTTTCAGGGATTCCTCACTCTCCTCCTCCCTAGGGATTCTGCACTGGCAGGGACCAGAACAGAGGGGCAAATATGCCCATTTTCATCATTTCAATGTTTTTTTTTTTCTGAAAGATGAAAACATCACTGTAACCCCTGAGTGGCTGCAGGCCAGGGAGCTGTTGGGTGCCACAGAGAACTTCCCAATGCTGCTCACAGCCTTTTTTTTCCAGCTCCATCCACTTGGTTTCAAAGCAGATCTCATGTTTCAGCAGCACTGTGGGGACCTCAGGAGGTGCTGACATACCAGTTTTTTTCCACCTCAAGTAATACAAAAGGATAAAACTCGTGTTTTAGTGGAGTTTTCTCCCCCCTTTCTCTTCTCTAAACTTGGATTATGGAAGCTCCAGCTGAGCTCTCAAACAGGCACTGTGCAAGTCACATTCTCAGCTTCAAAGTGATGAAGCAGTTCATGGCAGTTCATTTGCTGCCTGGGTATTTTTTAAGCCAGAGATTCCCAAAGGAAAACACAACCTGACTCCCCCTCTGCTTCCAGCCCTCCTCTCACCCTATTCACAGTGCAAAGCCATAACCCCATAGCTGCTTTTTGCCAGTATTTCCCTGACTAAACACCACCAATTCAAGTTGGGTGAAGTTCTCCTGGGCTTGGGGGGTCTAATTCTCTGGTCAACCTCTGATTTTTTTCCTTTTTGCAAGCAAAATAACAAAAATGCTTTGGAAAGGAAGCTTCCTGTAACTGCAATGGCAATGTTCCTTTCCTAGAAAGCCCTAAAAATCATTCTTTGTGCCCCAAGGTCTTCATCCTCCCCTTTTTGTACAGCAAATCTTCAAAGCCCTGATGGGTGAGCGGAGCTGAGACCTGGCAGGGGGAGCAACATTGCTGCAAAGGAGGAGAGAGGGCACAGAGGGGGAAGAGGATGGGGCTGGGGGATTGTCTGCATTTTTCCTTAACAGTTTGGGGTCAAGCCTGATCCCTGGTGGGGTCAGGCTAACACGCTGAAGTCAAAGGAGACAGAGCTTCCCCGTGGGAGCCCAGCCAGGGGGAGGCTCTGCATCCCCCCAGGGTCGGAGGTGGATGCACAAAAATGTGGGGAGGCCATGGGGGAGGACAGAAAAGCTCCCTGGGCACCCCTCAGCACCAACATCCCTTCCCATGGAGCAGCAGGATACATCCAGTGCCACGGGATATCAGAGGGACACGACTGGCATAGGAGGGGTGTCAAGGGTCACAATAATCACCCAATAAATCCCTTTTCATCAGCTACAGGATGCTCCCCCAGCAGCAAAACAACCCAGGAAAACTGGAGTCACAGTGACTCTACAGCACTTTGAAGAGTGTTGACATCTTTGATAAGAAAGAAGGGAAGGAAATGAGGAAATCTGTACAGCTGGAAAATACCTAAACATGCCACGCACCAGAAAGAGATCTGGGCAAAACAGCAGCTGGAGGGGAGATGGAGAGAAGCCTGGCTCACATGGATGGAGCAGGATACTCCAAAGGGAAAGGAGAGATAAAATAGGAAGATGTCAAAGTTATTTTTTTTCCAGAATGTAAGCTCCATTACACAAGGCGAAAGGTGCGCATTAAGCGCAATAAAAAAAAGAAGCTTTTATAGAGATGAATTCGTCTGCCCCGTCCTCCTTAAACCAGAGGTTATAAATTGTGACAGATCATGTATGTTTTGGGGAAGCAAAGGCAGGAAAGGCAAAAGGGAATTGGGGAATAGATCAAAATTTACATCAGGCTGCTGCTTCTGGCCCTGGAGCTGGTGCCGTTCTGGAAACTTCTCACCCCTGTATTCCTACAGCTCCCTGAATCCATGGTCTGCTCACAGACCCACCAAGGGAGATGAGCTTGAAACCTGTTGTTTGTGGACTTCACATGGTGAGAATGGGGCAAATTATGAGGAGGCAGCTGCTGGAATGTGTTATGTTAAATATCTTCTGCTGCCGTGCATCCACAAACGTTCCAGCACCCCAATTCCACCAGCAAAGGAACAGCAGAGCCCCGAGCAGCAAGTTGCAACAAAAGATAATCATTTTTTTTCTCTCTCCTCTTTCAAGTTTCTGCAACAAAAAGCCTGTTCCTGTCTGGCCCAGGAACAGATCCGCCCGCCCCAGCCGATCTTCAAATATTCCTGATTGACCTCAGCGTGTGAAATAGGCACCATTAAAGTGTTCTAAGAATAATTCCCAGAAATCATGAGTCACTGTCTGATTTGGGCAGAAAGGGCTCAAACGATTCAATTATTCACCATGAATTATTCACTGATAATTAGGCTGTAGTTAGCGATCTCCACGCAGACAGTTCATTACCAGCAAACCACTGGTGTGCAGTTAATATTTCACCAAAAAAGCCCCACTTTTGTTATTGCACGTCATCTATAATGAAGCAGAAATATTGGTGGCCATCAGAGGAAATCAGAGAGAGATTAAATGTGGAAGGAAAGTGCTGCTACTTCTAATTTTCAGGCAGCCCTGCCAAGTGCAGCACCAGGACGAGCATCCCCATCTCTGGTTTCAGAGCCAGCCAGGATTGCATTCCTTGGAGAAGCACACAGCCAGGAGAGGAGAAACTGAGAAGGCAACCATGGAGAAAATTCACCTTTTGCTCTTCTTTTGCTGATGACTGCTGGAACTCTCTCTAAACCCAGGCTCTCCAGGACTGCAGACAGTTCAGTTTTGCCTGCTGCTCACACAGAGCTATTTTGGCAACTGCATTGCCATTTACCTGCCATTGCACTGGCAGAGAGGAGAGAGCCACCCTGAGAGCTTCTCACCTGCCAGAAAAGCTCATTTCTCCCTCACTTCCAAGCAGGGATTCTGGCTTTTGTCACAAGGAGCCAACACCATCCTCCTGCAGAATAACCAAAATAGCCCTAAAAGTCAGCAGGAGCTCCACTCCAGGAAATTTGTGCTCCTATGCCAACTAGTTGCTTCCCTTTCCTTTTCCCTCACCAGCCTGGCCTCAGTGGTGCAGGGATTCAGAAACTCCAGGGTGGCTCCTCTCCAGCCCACTGAACACACTGTGCTCCTAACTCAGAAATATCCCATTTTTTTTTCCAGCTGTGCTGTTTCCTATCCCAAGCAACACAGTGAAGAAATCACTAGCTTTGGCTTGCATGACATCAGAGAGCCACACAGGTTGCCCAGTTTCCCCAGTCCTTGCCATGCCTGGGAAGGTTCTTAGGGTGCATTTTCCTGAAAATAACACCTTTTAGGCACACCCCAGCTTGGGAAAAAGAGAGCAGAAGGGTTTGTGTGAAGTGTTCCTGTGAGACACTGACCTGGGGTGAGCAGGGAGATGCTGGGGTCATTCCTATTCTCTGTGAGATTTTAGCACACAGGGAAGGGGGCTCCACAAACCTCTCATTTTAATCCATTCTGTGCAAGAACCACTTCCACACTTTCATCATCCCTCTTGCCTCTCCCTAAACCTTTCCCCATCCTTTCCTCTCCTGCCAGAGTCAGTGGCAGGCCACAGATGTACCCTCTGTCACAGCAGGATGCAGTTTACTGTTTTATTCCTTGTTTTCCTAGTAATTCCTATCATTTCAGCCATTGCCTCTGACTGGCACTGAGAGCAGAGTTGATATTTTCACCCAGCCATCCATTATAACCACCAGATCTCATTGGTGAGCAATAACAGCCAGTGCAGAGCCCATTACAGCTTGTATAAAATTAGGATTGTTTTCTCCCAGGTGAAAGCAGCCCAGGAAAACAGACTCCCTTGCTCAAAAATCACACAGCTGCTGTCCCCATCCTCATCCTGAAATCCTCAATTCTGCCCTTTTGGAAAGGTCCAATCATTTCCATACTTTTTTTCACTTAGTTTGACTTTTTTTTCCTGGTTGAAACTCCTCACATTTCCAGCTCTTTACCTTGGGGAAGTTAAGGCAAAGGGCTTTCAAGGATGGAGTTGTGGATAGTGTTACCTCAGTGCTGTGTTTTAAGGCATTTCTTGAGCTTTTAGGCTCATCCTCACCCTTTTTCCACACCAGCATTGATTACAGTGGGTAATTGTTTTCTAATTGGCCCACAGCTGCTTATCTATCTTAGATAATTAAAGTGAAGAAGAAGAAGGAGTAGAAATAAGGAAAGAAAACAGAACTTTGCTCTTAAGTAGCTGTCTGGATCGATGGGGAGGTCACATTGGGCACACAAGTCCTTGACTGAAGCACCAGACCCAGGGAGGCAATTCCAGCCTCCCACTCCTCCTTCTGCCACATCCCACCTTGATTCCTTCTGTCACCACCCTCTCACACTCCTCCAGCCCCATGCCACCACCTTGGAGGGGCACCCAGCCAAGAGGTGACACAAGGAAAGTGCCACAAGCTGATTTATCTGGGCTGGCACAATCTCCAAGATCTCCTCTCCCTTGTCAAGCTGGATTAAAAGCAGACAAGGAAAGTATTGACTGGCCTAGAAAATAAAAAAAAAAACTTGAGTTTTTGGGGAAGTTGTTAAGAGCTTGTCCTTCAGAGAACAGAAATTCTGATTATTTTCCAACACCCACCTCCCACAGATTCCAGCTCCTCCACAGATGTGACACACAGGCCAGGTAAGGAGTGACTTCCAAAAATCTCCTTAAAAACTGCCTGTTCAACCAGCTACTCAGAAACCCCACATTACATTCTCTTAGCACAAAAATTCAGAACAAATTTCACCAAAAGTGCTTTTTAACTAAATTCTACGGTTTTATTTGCTCTCCCTCCCCTTCTGCCACCTCCCCTGCAAATCATACTGGAAATGCTCCAAGCAGGAACCTTCTTTGTGTCTGTGCATGTAAAACTTCCAAGTACATGCTAATTCAGTTTAATTATGGATTTACTTCACTGCCTGCATTGCTAATGCCAGAAGCAGCCAATATTTGCAGCCAGGGAAATGAGGAAAAAGGAAAGTGAGGTGTCCCTCTCAAGCCCCATCCCTGCATCCCATCCTTTCAGAACTTGGTGTGCAGGAATACTGCAAAGATAACCTCCTCTTTATTTGTACAATTTATTAGATAATCTCCTCCTAATCGAGAACTAATTAAAGGAAGTGAATGCTTGGTTGGAAATGGGGATTAAAACGTGGACAATTATCATAAACGCTGCATTTGTTGTTCCAGCCTGCTCTGTTCTCCTCCTCCCCTGTCCCTTTCCCCCCAGTCCCTCTCCCAGGCTGCTCCTGATAATGCTCAGACTGTCTCAGAGGGGGTTTGCTTTCACAATCAATTATTTTCTTTTTTGTCTCCCTGGCTAGTGTTTCGTTTGTGTGAGAACATTAACAAGAAGTATTTTCTTCTCCTTGTAAATTCATTTAGACGACAGTGACAGAAGGTGGGGAGGTGGCAGCTGTAAGGGAAAAAAAAAAAAAAGAGGAAACAGGAACATTAAACTGAAGCTTATAAATTATTTCATCTTCTCCAGACAATCCAGATCTGTCACTGCTCTGTGTGAAGGGGGAGGGCTTTTTAAATTTTTTTTTTTTTTTTTGGTCCAAGAGTTCCTCACAGGCACGAGACATTGATGTATGTGGGAGGCTGATGAGAGAGTCTCAGCACAGCTTTTTTCTGCCTGCCAGAGCTGCTGCTCCACTCACAAGGACCATGGCCACTGAGGTCTGGCAGACAGAGTATCTAGGTCACAGCCAGCAAGGAAAGATTTCATTTAACCAGTCCTTTTTGGCTAAAGCACATTTTAAGCCTGTGTCTGCACAGGCAGAGCCTGTTGCTTTGCTGTAGTGTCCATGCAGGAGCACTTCTTGCTCAGGCAGAGATTCTGAGGAGCAGGAGGTGGCTCAGGTGGAGCCACAGCACGTTCAGGTGAGGATTTTTAGCCACTTGCATTGGCTAAAATGGGAGTGCTTCCCACAGTGATGTCCTGCAAGCCCAGGGCTGATGGCCCAGAGGATGCAGAGCAGCTCCTCTCTCCCTGGATCTGATGTTAACCATGAGAGCATAAATAGTTACTCCTTTAAAAGTGCCCTAGCAGGATGAAAGGTGAAAATGAGTGCACCAGAACAAGATTGGGGTGTTGGAGCCACAGCCAAGATCAAAATATGCTGGACAATTTTTGTTTATTGCTTAATTCCCAACAAAAGTGCTGAAAGCACAGAAGTGACAGGCAGATTTTACTTTGCTTTACTTCTAAGGAGGAGAAAGGCTCTTCCTGCCTAACCTGTGCTTGGCATGTCATAGTCCAACCTGATGGGATATCACTCTCATTCATCCCACAAATTTTAGTGGGAGGGGTCCCTAAGGGATGAGACAGCCCCCAGCTGGGAAAACACACAGTCCTTTGAAACACTGGCATTCAGGCAGCTTAAGTGACTTTGCTTTGGGTAATTTTATTGCTTTTCCACCCATCCAAGGGGCTGGGTGTGCACCAGAAAGGGCACCAAGACCAGCATCTCTCACACCACTGCTGCCAGCAGGGATCATCCCCACTGAATGGGGACAGCAAAACAGCCCCTTAACAAAGAGCTCAGCCTTTGATGGCTTTGGAAAAACACCTCTGACTTAAAGCCAGGCTCAGCTTTGGCACAATCCAAGCCAGACCCAGCAGAGATTTTCCCCAGTGGATCAGGGAACTCCTGATTTCTACCCAGCCTGGGGAGATGCACAAAGGCACGGGGCATGCACGAGTTGTTAGCTCTGAAAAATTGGAACTACTCCATTTCAAAGAGATCTGTAATGCATAAACGTCTGGGCTCATCTATCTTTCTCATCATCCCTCCTGCCTTGAAGTAAGGTCTTGCTCTCTAAGAATCCAGACAAGAAAAACACTCCAACAAAATGAAAAGCAACCTGGCTGGTGATATATATATATTTATATCAAATATGACATCTCTAGAAATCCCAAATTTCAAAGGGGCAGCTTTCAGCTCCTGACTATCCACCCCCTCAAGGCTAGTGTCACAATCCTACAGCCACAGGAATTATTTGATCTCTCCAAAAGGCTGCCCAGTGGTCTGGCACACTTCTGGATGTCAAAAAAGTCTGAGCTGCCACCAGCAATATTCTGCAGGGATTGGTCTCTGAAAGAACAGATTGAGGTGAAACAATTGGAAGAGGCAGTGGCAGGAGGAGGAGGGAGGGGAAAAAGGATGTTTTGAAGGACAGCCACAGGCTGAGGGACTCTGTGGCCTGTTTTTTGCAGGGTTGATGGCACAGGGGGGGATGTCAGAGGTTCCCAGGTGTGCCATCCATCCCAGAGTGGTGGATCCACATTCCAAGGGCTTTCCCCATCTCACACAAATTCCCAGTGGCCCATGCTGACAGGATTAGGGAAAGCACATGGGACTGGTCACAGGAACTCAGGTTTTGTCCTTGTCACCCCAGCAGCACAGGGAAACCTCCATCCTCCTCCTGACCATGCTGCAGGTCCCAGCCCTCCCTCGCCACTCTCAGGCAGTGGGTGAAGGCAAGGGGGACACAAGGAGCTGCCAAGATAAGTAATTGGCTGCCTGCTGGTGAGAACTCTTAATTAGAGGCTTTTCAGCCAGGAGATGTTTATATGGAGTTAATGTATTTACATTGATGCACGCACACTGCAATAAACAGGCACCCTTCCTATGCTCTGGCAATTAGAGGAGTGTATTGCAAACAAACACAGCCACCAGCTCCCACGGATGGGATGGGCTCCCATCCCATCCCACTGCCCCTTTCCCCACAGCCCAGAGCATCCCTGAGAGATGGGATGGCCCCAGCTTTCCCAGGGCAATGCTGTGCTGCTGGAGCAGGGTCCCTTGGCCCATGTGGGGGAGAAACTTCTCCCCATCCAGCCTGGAAAACAATAAATTGAGCCTGATTTTCATACTGCAGGCTGGGGGAAACAGCTCCTTCTGAGCAGGGCACTGGATTGTGCACTGGCTGCAGTTTCTGAGCAGATTGGAGACGCTGCTGCAGTTTAATAGAGTCAGTGTTTATTCCTGTGTGGGAGAAACACTCCATTATCTGGCTTATTAATTGTTAGTTAAGTAATGGGAAGGTGCCCAGAGCAGGAGATGAGCCCTCATCACTTGTTATTAGCTCAGAAACCAGCAGAAATAAAATAACTGGAGATAAATTATCCCAAGTGCTGCCCCATGTACCGCAAACTGACAGATCTGCTCAGGGGGGAATTCACAGAGAGCTCTCTGGGGGGAGTGGGGAAGAGATTGCAACAGCCAGCCCAACTGGGGGCTCTTTCTTTAGTGAAAAGAGCACCACTTTTCATGGCTGAGATCACATGGATATTCATGGATGAGAAGCTACTCCTACTCCTGTAGGAAAATTCAATTTATTAGTCTACCACTGACAGCAAGACAGGTTTTGCATTGGTGGCTTAATGCTGCTCAAGAGGGGTCCTTTTTTTATTAAAAAAAGCAACATGCAGCTGCAAACAGTCTGGCCTGGTCACTGCAGGGCTGTGATAACCTCCAAAATCACAGGCAACCCCATTATCCACAGTGGAGTCTGGAGCAGGGATGGGAGTCTCCAAAAAATGAGTTTAACAAGGACAAGCAGCTGAGAAACCAACACTGAAAATATGCAAGACTCTTCCATGAATCCCAAACAGGTGAAAACACCCAGCTTTGTCCAACATTGTAATAGCTCCCACATCTCAACAAGTAAAATCCACAGATTTCCACATTCCTTTCCCCCAAATCCATCCTCCAGTGGTGGCCACAGAGTCATAATTCACTGGTCCCCATGCAGGGGATTGGCAGAAGTTACCATTCATCCATCAGACCCACCATCCCACAGGAAAGCAGAATACCACAACCTGCAGCATGAAGAAATTCAGCTGAACTACTGCATTTTGTGACACAACTCAGGAGAAGCAGAGTTAAAACAAAAAGGAAAGAGAGAACTGCTCTTCCTTGCAGCCATTTGCCTAGAAAACAGCATCAGCAGCACATTAAGAAACCCTAGGAAAGGAGGGGCAGCCAAAGCTTGGGTCTAGCCTTGCACTTGGAGCTGAAATTGAAGCAAGGACACCACCTGATTTAGGAGAGCACAGAAACACTCTGCTCCCCCAAGGAGGCAGCCCCTAGCACCAAAATTGACATTTATGGATGCTCCAGACTGAAGGTCCAGCCCCCCAAAAAATTAAACACAGAAATACAGAAGGGTTTGGCTTGTAAGGTGAATCTCATTCACCCCCTGCCATGGGCTGGGACACCTTCCACGAGACCAGGTTGCTCCAACCTGGCATTTCAAGCTTTTTTTTCATGACTGCACAGCATCACCAAACACCAGTGTCCCTAGGACAGTAAATTGTTCTCATGCCAGTCTCCATCTGTGGAGCCAACAGCCCAGAAAAAGCCCTGCTCACACCACAAAGTGCTCTCTTTAAAGAAGTTTTACAAGCCTTGTGCTACTTTGGAGCCTTATCTCTTCAGATAAGCATCTCTTACTCCGTGTCTCATTTAATACCTTCTAGAAATACAGCAACAAGCAACGTTTCATCCTGCAACACAGCACCCCAGATCCAAAAGTATCATTCCCAAAAGTATTTGTGAGAGAAAAGACTGCCAGCTCCTAGCCCTAGAGGACTCCAAAAATGTTGCATCTGGCTCAGCCTCTTCACTTGCTTGTGTGTGTTGAGTCAAAACAGAAGAATTCCTTGAGAGCAGCAGCCCCTCTGAGAAATTAATTACCTCCAATCTGCTCCTGCATCCACAGACTCCAAACACTGCCTACCTGCCATCCCAAGTTTTCAAGTTGCCTCCAACTTCAGCCTCCAGAATAAAGCAGAAAACTTCAGGAGTGCCTGGCTCCTGCTTTTATAAGCTCTTGCAGCCACCAAGCTGTTTACAGGTGGGCTAAGCAAGGCAGCCCAATTAGGCCTCCCTAACAAGAGCTTTTCATTTAAGTGGATCCAGGTGGATTCTTTTTCCATTGCTGAAGGTGCTGCATCTTCCCAGAGAGGGTACTCCACCTCCAAATTGCTTATCACTTGAAGAATGCTTTGCAAATGCTGTGCTTTCCTGCCCCCATCTCAGAAATTTGAGGGTCTGTGACTCATTTGAAAAGGAGCTCTCTATTGGTGGGGGTGACCTGAAAACACAGAGGTAGATGGGCTGCAGGTGAGGTGAAAGGAGGCAGACAAGGCACAGGGAAGTTTTCCTCCTGCTCTCTCTGCATATTGATAATCTGGGTTATTGCTGCATCACACAGGGCTCTTCTCTGGCATCAATTGTGAGGTGGTTTATATATGAAAATACAGCACCTGCCATCAGTATAAGCATTGCCCAAGAAGGGCATTTCACCAGAGCATGGAGGGGTAGGATTTAGGATAAATATCAGGAAAAATTCTTCCTGCAAGGGTGGGCAGGCCCTGGTACAGGTTGCCCAGAGAAGCTGTGGCTGCCCCTGGATCCCTGGAAGTGTCCAAAGCCAGGCTGGACAGGGCTGGGAGCAGCAGGGATAGTGAAAGGTGTCCCTGCCCATGCAGGGGGTGGGAACAAGGTGACCAGTTTGTTCTGGGATTCTATGATTTTTTTTTTCCTGGATATAGGCTGCTCATGAATGCTCTGATCTCAGGTGGGAACATCTCCCTGGATGCACATCCACACTTTGCCTGTGGAAGGTGATCCCATCTCTCAAACTTCTCCCTTCTCAGCCTCTGAACTTCAGACTACTCGTGCTCAATAAAAAGCTTTTTTTTTTCCATCATTCACAGACATTTAGTGGTGTTCCTGCAGGTTCAGCTGTGTCCCTCTGTCATTCCATCCCTTTGCAAGTCCCCTCTGGAACGAGAGGAGCTGCACTGCAGCGAGTTTGTGCCAAAACTTCTGCAAGGATGTAGCTTAATTGGCTGACAGGTAGAGCTGGAGAGCCCTAAAGACATGGGGAGGACTTTAGCACTGGAGGTAGAGCAGGATGGATGCCAGGATAAAAGGAGCTGTCCCCAGCTCTTCTTGCTGCCCCAAAGTCAGTTTTGTCTTGGAGGAAACTCTCACCAACACAGTGATTTTTTTGTGAGAGGCAGGGACCAGAAAGGTAGACAGGAGTGAAAATCAATCAAGATTTGTCAAACACACGGGAGAACTCATTTTTATGAGATAAGTGCCTTCAGAGGAAGCGTTGGTAGACACCTACCACATGTTCAGCCTGCTTAGTGGCAAAGCCTGCACCATTAATCACTGTCACTCCAAGGGGCTGCTTCCCACTGAGCCATCCCCCAAGTTTCTCCCTTTCCTCCCTCTTTCAGCCATCCTCTGCCCTCCCAGGAGGATGAGCTGCATTCCCAGACCTGTGAGCCTGCAAATCAGGCTGATGCTGCTGGCAGCTGCAGTGCCAACCCCTCATTTATTTGGTGCTGAGCCACCCACTCTGCTTTGATTCTGCTGGATGGACATTATCATTTTATTCAGGATAATCAGCAGCCTGGGCCAAAACAATGTTGGATCCCAGAAACCTGGGGTTTTGTGCTTTCTGACCTCCTGGAGAGCACTGCTTTTAACCTGAGACCTTGGAGAAGGCTTCCAAATATGAGTGATGGAGTTAAAATCATGGGTGTGTAGTTAAATAGAAGTGTGTGCTTCCACATGGTAAAGGGTTTTAAATTTGAGGTTTTTATAGTACAGTAATAGGTATGGGACAAGATGGAGGATTTTGGGAGGTGTCTCTTTTGATGCTTATCTTCATTCTTCTTCATGGGTTTCAGGCAGTAGTTTCTGGTTGTGTCAGTGTCACACTGAGGGTCATGGGAAGTTAGTTATTGGGTTAAAAGTATAAATAATACAGGTGTTAATTCCCTATTGGACTGTTTGGGTTTAAGAGACCTTGTAACTAGCTAGGTTCACCTCCATTTTCCTCACTTCTAGCAGGTGGATAGAAGTGTTGCTGAACTTTCTGTACTTCAGGTAAGATTTAATGAACAACCAAGCCTGAACACAAGAAAATTCATTTCCTTCATGTATTTTTTAATCCTGGCTCTGAGTGAAGACAAAAGAGACTCCAGACAGATCACTAATTAAGTGGTAAAAAATCCCATCACTGTTACACCAGAGGAGCTGCTGCCTCTTGAGCAGGTGAAGTCCATGTGCTCCTGTCCTGCTGCACTGGGACCTTGCCCTTGGAAGCAGCCAGGAATGGGTAAAGTGGGTGGCTTGGGAAGCAGCCTCTGCTCAGAAAAAGCAGCAGGAACCAGGGAAGATGGTTTGATGGCTTGGCTGGTTGTGCTGAGCACTCAGGAGCTCTGAGGAAAGACTGTCTTACACCCATGCTGAAGATGAGTGAGGTGACTTCACCCCAGCAGGGTGAGGGGACAGCCCTGTCCTAAGGGATATTCACAATGGACTCCTCTTTTTCCATGTGTCAACCCATTTTCAGGCTGATATTTTATTTTTAATTTGTTTTGGTTGTACTGCAAATCTTATTCCCACATTTTAATAGCCTGAATTAAGGGTCTCAGCTCTTATTTCCCAAGGTATGGCCCCAGGCAGTCACGTTGATAACACCTGCTGGGTTAAATATTGCACCTGGGGAGTGGGGAAAACTGCTTTGTGGCAAGAGCCCATGGATTGCACTGCTACAAGGAGAAGGAGAGAAGAAATGGCATGAAAAGATCCTATTTTCAGGTCTTAAGCCAGTTACCATCTGTAGGGATTATCTCCATGGAGGGAGCAAATTGCCCTAAGCCCATGGAGCAATCCATGCCCCCTTCTCTCCCTGTGGCAGGGGCTGCTGGTGGCACACATCACAAATGTGAAGAAAAAAAAAAACTGCTCCATCCCTACCTCACCCTTTCAGGGTTGTTTTACAAAGGAATCTGCAGAGCCACAAGAATCTGAGCTTTTTGGATTATAAAGGGCCCATGTTGCCATGTCAGGAATGGCACCAAATCCAGCTCTCCAGAAACTCCAGAGTGAGAGCAATCCAAAATGACATTCAACTATATTGTATATAATATATATATTCAAGTAGATTGTAGCAGTAAAGGAAATCAAGGATCTGGAGCTTAATTTAATGGGGTTGCTGTCAGCAGATGAAGAAAAGCTCATGGCATGACTCCATGCAAGTCCAGGGCACCAAAAATCCCCTCATGAGATGGATTCTGAGGTTATTGAACAAGGAGAGGAGGAAGGAGGAGGGGAAATTAATAAAAATCAGGCTGCCAATGCCCCAGACTGCTTTTCTCTCATCCTAAAAAGCACAAGGATTCTGAAAATTGGGTGGAGATAGTCAGCATTAAACAAGCCAAGGTTTTAAACTTGAGTTTATGTTTCCTTCTTGATTCCTACAGAACTGAGAAAGCAAAAAGCTTTTGAATGCTATATATCCAAACATGAATGCTATATACACAAACATTTTTAATAGCTTCTTGTTTTCCCTTTTGCTTAGCACTGAATGAAGGTTTGACTCCTGTGTCCAAGAGTCCAGCCAGTGAACCCCCAGCCAAGCTTCTCTCATGGCTTATGGACTATGAAAGAACTGGATTGTGGTAGAAATCACAAAACCTCACTTATTTCTGGGTGCAGGAGTTTCAAGGCTGTGCTATCTTCTGGCTCTCTCTGGATCCAGAAAGGCACAAACCAAGATGAGCTGAGCTCTTGTTATCATCAGGAATATTTCAGAAAGGGTGGTCAGAGGGTGGCTGCCACCACCTCCCAGCCTGGGTTACTTCCTGCCATCAGAATTTGGTGACCCCCAGCCAGAGCTGGCAAAAGGGAGGGTGAGAACTCTCCCTAAATCTGCTAAAGTCAAACCACATTGTTAAACCTCAGCAGCTCCTCCCCAGCCCTTCTGCTCAGAAACTGGGGATTTAGAAAAAGAAAAACCTCAAATCTTCAGATACAAGTATTTATTTGCAGGTGCTAAATGATTTCTTGATTAATTCTGCAACCTGCTGCTCACACTCTGTTTGGTGTTCCACTGAGAAAGTCTTTTTAGCTCCACAAAGAGCCTCCAGGCTGGAATGTGCCTGGTGTAGGCAGCAGGGCAGTAATTGGCTTGAAAAACAAAACAGTGAGGAAGAACATGAAACTAATCTGAAACCCTTTAAGCCAGGTAAAGGCTTTGCTTTACCATGGGCACATGCCTAAACTTTTCCAAGCCCAATAAAGAAGCATTATCACTGCAGTAGATGTTAAACCAGCCTTAATAACACAGTGTAAGCCATGACATCAGGCTCCTGCTGGCCAGGGAAAAGCCTGGACATGGCAAGTGGTGACATTCTAAAATCCTGGAGTGCTTTTTTGTTTATTCATGAATTACTGCATGGTACAGGATCCCCCTTTCCAGCCTAGGACAAGCCTTACTCAGAAAAAGAAGAGACCTGTGCAATTTATTGCCTCTTCCCATCGAAATAAAGCAGTAAAAAGAAGGTAATCAGGTCTGTGACAAGTTAATTATCACCCTCCTAAGGCCCTGCCCAAGCCTGACCCTTTTAGGGAGCCCATGGTGTGCTAAACCCCAGGAACTGCCCAAGACTTGCTGGGAAATCAGGAGCAAAACACCTCCATCCTCTGGAAACAGCATCCTCTTTCTGAGCATTCTTAGTGTGGAATTTGGATTCCAGGCCAGGAATCCAGACAAATACACTAAAAAAAAAAAAAAAAAATTTTAAAAAAAAAAAAAAAAAAAAAAAAACCAGCCTTACAATTTTTGCAGCACTCTGCCAGTGACCCATACCTAGGGAAACACATCAAGGATGAGCCTGTCTATCATGCCTGAGGAATTCCCTCTTTTTGTTCTATCAGGGATGCCAGAGCAGCTCGAGGTAGAACTCACAGGTAGCAGGAATTATGAGAGGAAGGGGCAGGGAGACTCCTCTGGCAACATAAGTCAGTTCAGATGGTGCTGGCTTACAGGCCTCTTCCTTTAAATTGATTAATAATGACACATTTAAATGGACAACATAAATTAATTTCTGAATTGCACCATTAGTAAGTAATTAATTTCTTTGCTCTGTGAAACTAAGATATCACTGTTATCTAAATCTATAAAGAGAAGAAATGCTGAACGAGGACTCCATTAATGTAAAAATTGATTTTTCCATTTACCCTCTTCTGAGGTTTTTTTTTCCCCTCTCCCTCCCTCCAATGCATTTATTTTTCAAGTGGCTGGGGATGGGGAGAGTAACCTAATTTATATTTCCAGTGGTAATCAAAAGATCATGCATGCTCATTTCAACCAAATGATGTCATTATGAAGGCTGTTAAAGCTGGGGTTGCCTTGGAAACACAAAATACTGATGGTTGAGGTTGGACTTTGGAGTTCTGGGCAGGCAGCAATGAGCAAATGGCGTGGCCAGACCTGGGATTTGGGACTTGCAAAGACCAGCAACCTCACAAACCAAGATGTGTCTGTCCCCCCCTACAGTCCAGGATCCATCAGGCAAGGATACAGTGAGTAATTTTAAAACCAACAAGAAATGCAGCTGACTTTCTATCTGTATTACTTCAAGAAGAAAAAATTTAAATTTTAATTTTTTTCCTTGCAGGGAATATTTCCCTGGCTCTTGTGCTGAGATGGTTTGAGGCAGCTGTGCTTGGTGCTTTTTGCATGGGTGGGATGCCAAGAAGCAGTGGCAGGGGTCAGGCAGCAGGTTTTGGGCTGGAAAACAAAAGGATGAAGACTGATGCTGCAGTTTTGAGACAGTTCCTGGGCCTCTTCAGGCACTTCTGCTCTTCCCAGTTCAAGGTACTGGGAGAGGAAGCTTGTGAAGTTAAACTGGAGATGCTTTAGTCCAGCTGGTGCAAGGAGCCACTTGGGTCTTTCAGCTGTGCCAGGCCATGATTTCACAGCTCCTTTTCAGCTTTTTCCCTACCCTGTCCCAAAAAGAGCACGATGTCACCACTGATCACATCATGATTTAAAGTACACCTCAGAGAGAGGGAGGCACAGCCTGAACCCCATCTCCAAATATCCTCTGCCCTAAAACAGGGAACAGAGCCAGTGGAATTATTTACAGAGAGTGTTTTGGCAGCTGCCTTCCCCCCTCCCCACCCCCTTTTATTAAAGAAGGCAAAACAAAACATGCATACAAACAAGTCAATGGGATGAAACATTTATTGTTTGTGCAAGGAGTGTTAAATGAACTCATTTCAGCTTCTCAATTAATATCTGGATGTCCCCAGCCACCACTAGGGATTTTTTCCCTTTGGTGAGTAGGTAATGACATTAATACCACCATGTGATCCCTCTCTTCCCTTACTGAGTCACCTTCCCCTTCCACTCAGGAGTTTCTTTTAAGGTTCATCAATTGAAATCATTTGAACACAGCGAGGAAAATAATAAAAAGAACGTTTCCTAACATTGGCAGGAGCATTCCAGGCATGAGCACTTTGAATATTTATTCACCCTTTGTGGGAGCAATCTCAGCAAGGAAAAGTCAGCGTGAATAAAAGGAATTGCAAATACCAGCAAAGCAGCTCCGTGGTTTTCATTCATGAGAATATTTGCACAGGCTCCTGGGAGAATTATCAGCCAAGGTAATACAAAATCCCTTGTAGCATCAACGCTTTGGATACTCCATAATCCTGCTTGTCCAAAGGAAAATGTCTTTTCCTGAGAGCTGAGGGCCTAAGGTGGTGTGTTGGGGGGTTTTATTCCTGGCTTGAGAAGAGTAGAGAAGGATTGGAAAAGTTTGGAGAGTTATCTTTGCCCTCTTTCTGTGTCTATATAGAGCCTTATATTCCCTCTCCTCTCCCCTCCCATCCACTCTCTCTCCCTTGAGCTGGAATGAATAAGCTTCTTCAGAAGTCAAAAAAAAAAAAAAAAAAAATGTAGGGGGGAAAGGTATGGCCAAGCAGCCAGAACTGATGGAGCCATGGAAAAGCAGAGGACTCACAGGGCAGAGCCAGCTGAGGAGCAATTCATGGCAGAACTTCATACCACAGAACTGGAACAGACAAAATTCCATGTGGGATAGAAATGAGGACAAATTTTGCTGAGGAGCAGAGGCAAAACATCCTTCTGCCTGGGAAAGAAGAAGCAGGACAGCAGCATCCACTGCATTTTTGGGGGTCAGCAATAAAAGCACCGAGGTCTGTTTACTCACAATTAGACTTTCTGGGCAAAAAAAAATCCTGTGGAAGTTCATTCTTGCCATAGACTTTTATAGGGTGGTTCAGAAACTTATGGGAATGATATTACCTTGCTCAGGTTTTTAGAGCATTTCTCTAGAACCCTGTTGGTTTCAGCCCTGTTAAATTCAATAACTTCCCTAAGGGAGTGCTTTAAGTGTCAGGCTTGATTCAGTTATATAAAGGGATAAGGGAATAATCGTTAGACAGCACACAGGGATGGGAGAAGTGGTTTTGTGTGGCACCAGTCTTATTTAAGAACAGTCTGAATTTATAGATGAGGCTGATGAGAAAGTTGGAAGCAGCTAACACGAGTGTAAAAGACAAAAGCCAGGCAGGGCTTTTAGGGAGGGCTGGGATACCACAGAGATGTGGGGATGCTTTCAGAGGAGTATTCTGAGTGTTTTCAGCTTGGTTTCATCAAGATGATGTCCCCTGTATTGTTCTTGCTATTCATAATGTAAGCTATGGGCACTGGGGCCCCTATCCCAGCCTGTGCTTCTTGCTTTGCAATTAACACATCCTGCAATTATAAGCAATCCAAAACACTGAAGGCTTTAATATTTCTTCTTGCTTCTAATACAGAATATTTGACTTCTAAAATGCTGTTGTCATTGCACCTTAAATCATTCTGACAGTGTGAACCATGACTAATCCTTCTGAGTGTTGTGCATGGAAGGAAACCCAAATCAGCACCTGTCTGTCCAAGCACTCAGCTCATCCTCTCCAGAAAGGGGGGAGGTGGATAAACATGGCCTTCAGGAGACAGAGGATGAGAAAAAGGGTGAGTGTCTCCATCTGAGACCTCTCTGGTCAGCAGACAGCCACAATTTGAAGAGGAGGAAGGGTGTGAGGTTGGCTTGATGATGTTGAGCTGCAGAGGAGAGGACGTTCCCTGTACCAGGTTTCTAGGGGTACATGAACTTATTGATGCTCTGATGGCTTTTCACCTCAAATATATTAAAAAACCCAACACAATCAGGCAGGTCCAACTCCATTTCCTTCATTGACAGAACCAAATAACATGGATTTTCCAGACAGTGGCTAAAATGACTGAAGCTTTCTGCTGCTAACCGAGGATTTTCACCAGCACTTCTGCATCACAAACCACCTGCAACTTCCTCAGCCATACCTGAGACCCTTCAGGAAGAGGCACCTCATGACCTCAGCCTAACCCATTCCTGTTCCTGGGATCCTTCAGGCAGTGCTCACACACTGTGTGGTGCTTTCCCAAATCTGGATCCAATGATAACGCATCCTTGAGCACCACCACCAGCAGTTCCTACTTTTCTAAAAGAAAGAACGACTGCAGGAACTCTTCCCAACCACCCAAATGCCTCATTTATCTCCAGAGTTACCCAGCTCTTCCCAGCCTGGTGGAGATTTCCTGGCCTGTCATTCCACACCCTTTTTTACAGCTTCTTTGGGTCCATCCCTGCCCTGAACACTCCATTTGTTTTGGCAAGAACGTCCCTGAGATTTACACCTGTAATTACCCAGGTGACCTTTCTGACAGGGAATTTTAAAATGGCCAGTGCTAAAGCAAACTACACATTAAATGTGATTAATAAGACACCAAATGACTGTGAGGCTGCACCTCCCTGCTTGTTAAGCGTGTCAGCTGGAGCATCCCTGACTGCTCCCACCACTGTGTTGGGTTGATGTGGCCAGAAATGTGTATTCTGTCACCCTCTGTTAATACTGACTGGGGCAGTGACCCTTATCTCCATGGCACACATTATCTGCTAATGGGCCAGCTTTAAACCAGCTGGGGCAATCATCTTTATCTTTCCCACAGCCCATCCTCCCTCCAGGAAGATTTCATCTGCTGCTGGGACATTCAGTCCCACTGTATGACTGATAAAATTACATCATCCCATGGGAGATGCTCCAGCCAGGGGAGGAGCCAAGCCTTTCCTACCTAGATAAAAACTGAGATTTTGGACAGCAAGTTATCCATCTTTCCACTGGATTCCAGAGGAAAAGCCATCATCTACATCATTTCTACATCATCCCTGGACTTTTGGAGGAAGGCTGCACCCTTCTACAGGAGCACTGCTTCAGCTGAACCACATCTGCCACTGCAGGAGGATGCAGCCACCATTTAATGGGACTGTGCCAACACCCTGACTGACTGACAGGGTGTCAGGTTGGATTCTGACTCTGTCAGGGTTGGGATTGTTTTTTTTTCATACTGTATTTCTATTTTAATTTTCCTAATAAAGAACTGTTATTCGTAATTCCCATATCTTTGCCTGAGAGCCCCTTAATTTCAAAATTATAATAATAATTTGGAGGGAGGGGGTTTCCATTCTCCATTTCAAAGAGAAGTTTCTGCCTTTATTGGCAGACACCTGTCCTTCAAACCAGGACAAACACCCAAAAGTGGCCATTCCCCTTGGATACACCCTCTCCTCCCTGGCAATACCCATGGGAGGGTGTGAACAGCCACAGAGGGTGACATCCATCCCCTAATGTTTCATGCAGGACTGAGACTTCTTCTTGAGTCCTTGCTCATATCTTCTGGTGCACAGTGCTATCCATTACCTGCATGGAGCTGAGGTTTTCCAAAGCTTGCATTTTGCTGCTGGGTTACCCAAAGACAGTAAAAATCAGTCACAGTCCAGCCTGCATTGACCTCCAGTCAGCAGCTCCAGAGCAGCAGCATTGCAGGAGAAACGCTGATTGCTGCTTCCCTATTCTCTGGGCAAAGTTACTCCTATAAATTGTGTATTGATTAGAGGCAGGAATTGTAGAGAAGCCTCTCTGGGAAAACTGGAGGGTGGGAAGGAACTCAGGGGCTGACAAAAGAGCTGCTTTAATTAGGAAGGGAAGCAAAGCGGTGGGAAGAGAAAACAAACGCAACCTCCCCTCAAGAGCCTCCCACTCCAGATCTGAAAATCCCAGCAGGAATTGTCTCCCTTATAGGAAAGAAACGAGATTTTGGAGCTGGGAAATGGAAGCAGGAAAAGAGCTGGTTTTCCCCCTGCACCCAGCACTGAGGAGGATGGGGAAAAGAGCAGCTGCACTTTCTGCAGCTCCTGGATTTCACGTGTGGAGCAAGGAAAGCGATGGATCACCTAAGGAGTGTGTAACAGCCAGACTTAACTCTGCCTTCTAGCTCCAAGTGCTCCAGGGTAATTACACATCTTGGACTTATTAGCTGTAATTACTAGGTTCTGTAATCTGCAAATGTGTCATGGCAGCATGGGCAACCTCCAGCAGTCTAAATAGGATCAGAGAAGTTTCTTGTTTATCCTCCAACTTTTCCTGCCTCAATGTTAGGTGATGTGCATCCTGCATCCCCCCTGCAGCCACCACAGACTGTGGTTCCTGACCTGGGACACATGTGGGAACACACACAGCTCTGGCCTGCAGCTGATTAAAGGCTACAGGAGCCTTTTAAAAAGTTTGGCTCTCCAAAATGTGGTGTTCATAGTCCCAGCACTCCTTTGGATAAGCACCATTACACCAGGAGTGGCTGGATCAGCTTCCAGCCCCTGCCTCCTGTCCCTTTGCTGCTGGGCACTGCCAGGACTCTGCCTTCAGCAGGAAAGCTTCTGAACCACAGCTACCAGCAAGCAGGAAATAAAGGATTTAATGTCAGTTTGGACCTACATGAACAGCTCATCACAGATGGGACTGGTCAGAGCCAGAGCAGGTTCCTGAGATCATCACAGTGCACAGCAATGAACAGGTTTAGGACTCTCCTGCCTTCCAGACAGCTTTCTCCCCTCCCCAAATTCTGTGTGAGTCACTTCTCCTTTCACCCTGACTGATCTTCTGGCTGTGTTTCTCTCCAGCCTCCCCTGATTTTTGGGACACAGACTGGTCCCCCACCTCCAGGTGGTTGCTCCAGTCCCCCCCTGCATGCAGCAGTTCCCACAGCCCAGATCCTACTTTTGCCCCCAAAAGTAAATAGAATCTCTCAAAAACCATCTCTGTTTCTAGATGAAAGCAAGCTGGCAGCTTGGCCAGAGCAGTGGGAAAGCCTGGGATTCCCACACCTTGGATGATCAGCTCCTGGGAACAACAGTTCCCAGGGCAGCTTAGCTTTGTTAGCACAGCTTTTTTTTTTTTTTTTTCCCAAAATCCCTTTAATTTCACCCCAGTGCACAAAAGGGAAAAGCCAGTCTGCCCATCCATCTCTGCACAGAGGCCTCTCAGATCCAGGCTTTCCTAAAACCCTGAAGTTGTAGCAAAGGACAAAGCCCAAGGATAAAGACAGCTCCAGAAAATTTGTCTCTGGTGTGATGCTTCCAAAGCAGGTGCCACCAAATGGGCACAAATCAGACAGTGCCACCAAGCCCAGACCTGAATAAGCTGCATCTGCTGTGCCCAGGTTGTGCCTGACCCATCCTTGAGTGGTTTTTCTTTTTCCACAACATAGGTGTTGACAAAAGCTTTGCAGTCCATCTTTATGTGATATACAGATTTTACTTCCTTTTGGTTCCTGCTTATTATTTGGGCCAAATTAAAAAAAAAAAAAAAAAAAAATACTAAAAAACCAAAAGAGTGTGTGAGATATTCTGGACTGAAATCTACCCTTCCTTTCATCTAGATTCAAGAGAAATCCAGTATTAGGATGCCTTACTATCCCACTTGGATTAGCATTGAGCCAGGGTCGTGGCAGCAGTATCCTCATCCCTAATGCTCAAGCAAGAGCCCCAAAAAGCCAGGCAGGGAGAGGAGGGCATCAGGCTCCCCACAGGGGTAGGAACTGCCTGGGATAATCATTTTTTTTCCAGAGGCAGTGAGCTCCAGCCTCACTAACAGAGCTAATGCATCTCTGCAGGACAACAAAATGTAACTGAGCACAACACGAGCAGACATTTCCATGGCAATTTTCACTGTGAATTATACATGACTCCTTTTTATGAGCCTCTCACACCCCCTGAAAGCAGCACTCACCTGTGGGAGGCCCATGGCCACCTCACACTGGGCCAGCCAGGGGAGCTGTGGTGGTCTAAAACCAGAACATTGTCCTTGTAACCACCTAGGGAGAGAAAGAAAGATAATAAGGTGTGACCATCACTTCCTTTTTGTTTCCTTGGGAACCAGCATCCCATCCCTGATGCAAACAATGGGCTCCCCAAATTGACAAATTTTGGTTTCTCATCCCACTGGGGAAGCCTCCACGGAAGCCAACAGAGCTCACAGATGAAAGAGGGAGGTGTATGGACCAAAAGCAGTGCCAGAGGTGCCTGTGGGAGCCCAGGGTGTTCCCCTGGCTTCCCTGGATGCCTCCAGACCCCCCTGGCAGGGTCTCAGAGACCCTGGCATGGTACCCAGGAGTCTTGGGGGCTGGATTTAAGCCCCTGGAGAAATCTGCCAACATTGTGGAAAGAAATACAAGCCCCAAAAAATAAAGGAGTATAAATTAGACTGTTAGAAAGTAGAAAAAGTGAATTTCTAGGAATGTTTATATTAGGGGGCTCATGGCTAATATGGAGGATTTTGGGCGTGGTATGTGTTTTCCTTCTTCTTCTCCATGCCATCCATGTTGGAAGGCATGCTGGGATCCTTGGATTGGGCTGGGACAGAGTTGGACAGTGTAATAATATTGTCATGTATTGGAAAGTAATTGTAAATATTAGGTAGGTAATTTAGAGTATAAAAGATAAGTCCTGCCCAGAGGGGAGACATTCTGCCCTGGACCAACGTGCTGAACAGATCTCTGTTAGCTAGAAAAAGAATTCCTTAGATAAGAAACAATAAGCAACCTTGGAAAAACATGAAAAACAGCTTCTGTATTTTCTTCAGTGATGGGGCTGGGAAGAACATGGGCTCTAAACCACCTACATGTCCTGCTCTGGGGAACTCAGGCTCAGGAGACCCCACAGACAGGGACAGTGCCTGCTATGGTAGCTCCAGATTTCTGGTGGTGAGATGGTCAGGTAAACCAAAAGCATCACTTCTCTTTTTTGCCTCCTTGCTCCTTTTGCACTGCCCAAGGAGTGCAGATGAGAGCAGATCATCAGAGGAGCAATCACTTATCTCACAGGAGCTCTGAGAGCCTCAATCAGCTCATTTTTGTGAAAACCACAATGAGCTGAAGGATGCAGCACACCCAAGGAGAAGGACTGCTCACCACAAAGCCCAAAGCAAGGCAGCTCTGCTGGCTGAGCTCCCCTCCAAGCTGAAAGACACCCAAGGGAGCGTTCCCTGCTGCGTGCCAGCCCTGGAACCCGGCGGGAATACGACACTAATGACATCCTTCAGAAATGCAATTAGCCTGCCTCCGTGGCCAGGTGCATTAGGGAGAGCTCAGAGTGGGCTCCAGTGGGTGAGAGCCAAGCCTTGTGCTTTGAAAGCTGCATTAGGGAAAGGGAGGAAAAAAAAATAGAAAAGAAAACGTTCTAATATTACTTAATTACCCCAAGATATCCTGAGATGTAATTGAGCTTGGAGGGCTAAATGAAGGCTGCACGTGTGAGAGGATGCATTTCTAATGAGAGCACTTTGCAAAGCAAACAAGGTCCCCACGGGGGACAGGGGGGCACAGAGAAGGACAAGAAGGGGGCTGGAGTCCTGCTGGTGTCACCAGCTCCGTGCTGGGGGTTGGAGGCCAGGCTGGATGGAGGCAGGATGGGTGTGGATTCAGGTACAGCAAACTGTGGAATCAACCTGCTCATGGTTTGGATGCTGAAAACCCCACCAAAAGCCCTTAGCACCCAGGAAAACTGGCTGCCAGAGACATCCCCCCAGCCAGATCCATTCAGGCATCCTCCTGGGATGGGATGAGACACCCAGAAAAATCCATCCTCAGGGCAGGGCTGGCTCTGAAGATGGCAGGGGAAACCTTGCCCAGTGCTCATCCCCACTGCTCCTCTGAACTGGAATGGAAAGCAGGAGGCCAGATCCCAGTCCTGGAAAACATTCCTTCCATCCACAGCACTGCTGCGTGTGCACAAGCCCATTCCAGCCCTGATTTACATACTGTACAGAAGGAGGCATTAAAATCCGAGTGGTTTATGGTAATTAACACTCATTTAAATATTATACTGGTAACCATCACTTCCAACTCTTCTCAGAATGTGTGCACATTCATACATACAGGGAGATTTTAAAGGGATACTCCATCTTCTCTCCTGATTGCTGCCCTCCCAGGAAAAGGATGTGTAATGTTCATTAATTGTTTCATTTGGAGAAAGTGCTGTGGAAAGCCACCACAGGAGAGCAGATTTTTTCTTTTTTTTTTTTTTATGATGATGATTATTATTTTTGGAAAGAAAGAAATAATGGGGAGCCCTGCCTGTGGCAGGGATGTATTAGCTGAGCATGGCTCTGTGGGGACTGTTAAAGCCCCATCATGGGTAACACAGAGCTGCTTGTCACCAGAGGAATGAAGACTGTGGAGATCAAGCAACCTCTAAGTGGGAACAAATGCATTATTTATCACAAATTAATCCTTCTTTCTCCTTTTTCACCCAAGCAGCAGGACTGGGTCACAGGGGAGGCCAAGGGGACCTGTTGAGCACCTTTGGTGGGCCTGGCACTGATACCAAAATCACCCTTTGTGATATCAAAAATCAACAGGTAGGGGACAAAACAGGCTGTGGTTCAAAATAAAGTTGTGAGAGGCTACAGGTGTCCTAGCCTTGTTTTCAAGAGCTGCTCCAGGGCCCTGCAATCCAGGGAAAGCTGGACCACAGCATCCCTGGAGGGTGAGGGAGAAGATGCCCATTGCTGCATCCTTCAGGCTGCAGTCCAGGCACTGACAGCTCTGTCCCTTCCCATCAGGAAGGTTTCCTCGAAGGGATATCAAACAATATCCACTCCAGCATCTCCCAGGTGTCTGGGACCAGTCCCACTGACCCATGGAGATGCCAGCTCCTCCTGGGAATAACTCTGGCACAGGAAAAGGCTGCTGTGGCTGCTGTGCCCCATATTCTTCCCTTTCACAGCTCCCCTCCCCGCACAGCCCAGAGCAAAGGAGCAGCAATCCCAGCAAGGGCAAGTGATCCACCTTCACACCTCAGCACAAGAAAAACTACCCAGGCTATTTGACAGCTTCCTGCTCCAAAGCATTGCTCCTCACCCTCCCATCCATGGGAAAACCTGGGAAGTGGCAGCAGAGCCCAGGAGCTGGTGCAATGCCCCTATTATACTAATGAGGTTTTCTGCCCAAACCATCCCAGGTGTGGCTCCTTGTTACATAACAGGAGTAGCCAAGGAGAGTCTCCCTGATCCCTTCAGGCTTGGACCTGTCCCTTAACCACAAATCCCATGAGAAATACTCAGGATTTTTTGCAGGGGGACCACCAAGTGATGCTGAGAGAACACAAGCAAGAGCCTGAGCCCATTCCAATCACTTGACAAGGTCTTGCAAGATCCATGTTTGCATTAAAAAGAAATTAAAAGCTTTTCCACTCCACTAGCTTGCCCAAAGCCTGCATACTAAATAGTAAATGCTACCTAAGAGGTTGAATAAAATCTTCATTAAAAAAAAAAAAAGCCAGCAGTCACTGAATACATCATGAACAATGACATTGGGGAGGCATTGTTCTTCTCTGCCTGATGGACCATGCTGAAACACCTGTTTCTTATCGTGGAACTGTTAATAACTGTCACCACCAAAATCAGGGCTGAAAAAGTGTCATTAAGTCAAGTTATTCCAACCTCCACTTAACTAGGAGGGGAAAATTTTAAAAAAATAATAATCCAGCAAGGAGGAAGAGAGGCAAAGCTATGCCTGAGATAAATGTCAAAGCACAACTGTTGGTGTGTCCCCCCAAAAAGCCACCAAACAAATCCCTCTTGCTGACATGAGAGACACAGCTGGGTAGCCACAGGCAGTTTTAACTGATTAACTACAGACATTGACCCTTTCAATTAATTCACCACAGATTTGTTTCATTCTAATCATCTCCTAAAGCTGCAGACTCCCCATAAACTCAACAGAAAAGCAGTTCCTGGTCCTTCCTCTCACAGCAGCTGTTGGAGGGGTAGGAGGGATGCTTACCCAGGGGTGCTTAAGGTAATCCTGGCTCAGGGAGGAATGAACTTTTGAAGAACACAGCTCCTTAGGAATTGCAAGGGTTTTATCTTCTCAAAGAAACCTGGAGCAATGCAGAACTTAAATTTTGCACAGTTCAGGCATGGAAATGGATCTGAGTTTATCAGTGGAGGGAAAAAAATCTCTTATTGTCATTTATTGTGCTGCTCACTGGGTGTATCCACTTGATCTCACATTGCTGTTGAAAGTTTTGATATGGCAAAAATGGTCATTCCTCCCCAAAATCACAACCAATCTGAGCTTTCCCTCTTCCACAGAATCACCTAGACTGGGTAAGGCTTCTAAGATTATCAACCAGCAGCACCACCACCTTCTCAAGTGCCACAAAACACACTTTTTCCCAACCCTTCCAAGGATGGTGACTCCACCACTTCCCTGTTCCAATGCCTGACCACCCTTTATACGAAGAAAACTTTCCAATCCAAACCTCCCCTGGTGCAACTTTTCCTTTAAGGCCCTGGTTTGGGCAGTTTCTGCCTAGTGGAGCCTGGTTGCCACTCAAAGCACAGGAGCTGATAGTCACATGGAATGAGTTGACCACCAAAAAAAAAAAAAATTACCATGATATTTTCTGTCAAAATGAAAAATTAAGTGGAAATTCTGGCTTGGGAATCCATACAGTGACAGCCTGAAAGCTTCCCCTCCTCATACCACACAGAGCTTCTATTTATTTATATTTTCTTGAAAGATCAGAGCTCATGTCCCCCCACTTCCCCTTGATCCACAGCCTGGAAGAATTTTAAAAGAATCCACACTTCTCCAACAAAAAGATGCACCTGAGATGACCTTGAAACAAGCCCAGATTAATCTCTCCAATGTGAGACAAAGCATTCCTTGAGCCTGGTCGGGGCTTTGGGAAGTGGGATGCAGAGGACAGCATCCTTTATCTTCCTCTCCCTGACAGCCTGAGAAAAGCTGGTTCAGAGGAGCAAAACAAAACACTCACCTGCATGACAGAATAGTTAACTTAATCCCCCAAAGGCAAATCCTGTTAGCATGTAAAACTGGGAGTGATAATTGCAACCAGTTTTCAACCTTTGCTGTAGTGGAAATAATCACTTCAGTGCCACTGCCTTGCTTCCCAGAGACTCCTTTCTCTGCAGATTATTTTAAACTAATCCAGCAAGGGGGAGCAGGAGGGAAGGAGGGTGGAAAACTAAAGATGAGGGAATATTTAAGACTGGGGTGGGAGGGCAGCCACAGGTTGGTCTGAGCAGCAGAAGCAACTCCAAAGCAAAAATTTAAGAAAATGGGTAAAACCAGGCAGATTTCACACAGATGGATTCAGTCAGGAGAGCCTGGTAAATATATTTTTCTGGGAGATAACAGCTTTTTTTTTTTTTTTTTCCCCCAAGACAAAAGCCAATCTTTGTCTTTTGTGAGAGAGCTTGACCATCTGGACTTCAGAAAAGCATCTGATATTGTGCCACATGGGCAAACGATTAGTTAAACTGTAGGAGGGGAACATTACAATAAGAATTATGAACCAAAGAAATGCTTTGCCATAAAAAAAAAAAATAATATTATAATAGATAATACCAAAAAAGGAGGCAGCCTGGAGGGATTTTGCTGAGCAGGCTGTTCAGTCACCACTCACATTCAACACTTCCTTAACAACACTCATCAAACTCACTACTCTGGAGGCAAAACAAGGAGTTTTGGCATCCTTTGAAGGAAATTACGCCTTTGAGAGCCAGACTGATGGATGTGGAATGACATTCAAAGGGACCAAATCCCAGGCCAGGTTTAAAAAATCAGTTTAAAAGATCAGTGGCAAGGGTGGGGAGTCAGTGGAGAAGACCCACTTGTGTGGCTGAGCTTGTCCTACAACAGATCAGGGGGCCCTGATGGCAAAAAGGCATCTACAACTCAAAATATTTCCAGGAGAGAGGAAAAAAAAAAAAACCCAAAGTATTAACTGCTACCTCAGAAACCCAAAATGCTGAGGAACAGCTGGAATATAAATTGGTTTTACTGGCCAGCACAGGAGGTCTCCCAAGGCAGCATCTCCAAACTCAGGACTTCTCCAAGTCTCTTCCAACATGAGATTGTCTCTGTTGGAACCCAAACCCAGGGATTTCCCACCCTCAGACAGCCCTGCAAGGCCCTTGGGAAGCAGGGAGGGATGAAGCAAAGGGATTTCAACAGAAATTCAACTGAATTGACTCCAGTGAATTCTCACAACCAGATACTTTGGGCAAACATTATTAAGCCTCCTTAGGTAATGTAATTAGAAGTTCAGCCCCCTTTATCTAAATAATTGCACACAGAAAAATATCCATCATCTCATAAAGCGAGAAAAATGGCTTTTCCTTCTATTTTTTCCTAATAAAGGGTTTGGGTTTTTTTTTTTCTTTAAAGCCTTCTTTAAGCAGGTGAACATTTCACGAGGAATCCTGGGCTTGTTGTAAGTACATTTGGATCTCTCCTGAGTAAACCAGGAGACAGATTCAGGTTCCACATCAAAATATGTGACAATAATCCTCTTCAGGTGGCAGCTTGAGGGAAGAGAAGGCAGCAGCAAAGGCCTCTAAACAGAGAATTACTCAGCTTTACCCAGCAACTTCTGTCTTTATGGGCAAAACCCACTCACTGTGAGCAAGAATGGCCAGAAATTGAGACAAAATGGTTTTTAGTCAGAGGATGTCAACTTGCCAAGCCCAAGATTTCACACAGAGGGGAGAAAAAAGCCATTTCCAATGACACATTTATTTACCCAGGCCAGAGATTTTTCAGCATCATCACGGGGTTTTTAGTGGTTTAAAAAAAAAACCCAAAAAACAATGAAATAAAAGGAAGAAAGGAGAAAATAAGAGAAATAAAGCTTCACAGAGCACAAATAACCTGGTATGCTGGACACTGGCCAGGGATGCAGATGGCTCAGATTCAAGCCCTTCAAAGCACGGATTTGTACTTCTCTCTCTCCAACACTCCCAGTGAGGCCCAAGCCATAACCCTGGGAGTTTCACTCTCACCTTCTGGTTAAAAAAAAAAAATAATAAAATAAATAAATAAAAATAAAAAGTATCTTGGTTTTATCTTGCTGTAGGAAAAGCCCTCCTTCTGAAACCTCAGGGAGGACTGTGGGATGAGAAAGAAGCAGGTCCCTTCCCTCCCTGGTTTTGATTATAGCTTATTAGCATCATTGTTTGGTTTAAGATTTCCCATAAAAATTCCATTCCCAGCAAAGAGCTCGACTAAAAAGTAAGCAAGCATTAATAGGAGCTGTCTCTAATTAAGAGCAGTTTCCTAAGAAACAGGAGCTCCTGGGTGTGTGTGTGACCATCTCAGTCAAGCCACCATTTAATAACTTTCACCCAGTTTCTACAAAGAGTAGAAATCACAAACTCTTAGGTTTCTGAATGCTTAAGGAAAAAAAAAAAGAAAATGCTGGAGAAAGGAGAAGGACCAACCTCACTGCCAGCCACCAGAGGAAACTCATAGGAGGAAAATCACAGGAGATGAAACTCTGCCTTCCCCAGCCAGCAGCAGCACTTGGCTCTTAAAAAAAAAAATGATAAATTACTGTCAGTAATGGCCCAGACTGAGAGGCAGGGAGGAAGAAAAGGGAGTTTTGAGCTGAGCTTGTCCTTTTCCCAGGAAGGGCCAGTTGAGGGTTTTGCCACGGCCGGCTCTGAGCAGATGGTGCGGACACGCCTGAGCTGGAGAAACCTTTTGTAATGAAACGCCTCTCCCAGAAATTAACTTTAATTAAGGCCTTAATATCTGTATTTGAGATATTAAGCCTTCAGCAAAGACTGTTCCCAGCCTCTCCTCTCGTGCTTTTCCCCAGCATCTCCTCCTGCCCCAGCCCCATCCCCTCCTGGGGAAGGTACCCCAGCTGTTCATTTGCAGGGAAATGTGCAGGAACATCACATCTTGGAGCTCTCCATCCCTCCTGGAAAATCTGACAGGGGGTTCAAAACTTGTTAAGAGGAGGCTGGTGGGAGGAAAGGCACTGACAGACAGTACAATCACATAAGCTGCTTTTCCTCAGGAAACCAGGCTAAAAATAATACCCTGTGATTTGACAGCCTCGGCCCAGGAGAGCCACCAGCGTGCCAGTGAGGATGAGGAGCAGAGCCTGGATGGGGGCTGGCTCGAGGAAGGCACAAACCACAGTGGCCACTCCTGACACCCAGGTCCATCCAAAAGGGTGCAGGTACCTGGAATTTCATGAGCAAAAGGGCTCCTGTGAGATCCCCCACAGCTTGCACAGTCTCAAAAAAAAAAAAAAAAAAAAAGCTGTTTTATGGCCCAAAACCACCAAGGCAAGTGGGAAATCTTGCTGTCACAGACACAATTCCACATCCCGCTCCGGTGATGGAGGAGTGAACCCTTTGGTAGTAATTGCTATGCACGGGCAGGGGGAAGAGATTCTGATAGCTTTTATTATCAGGGTACCCAGACGTAAAACGAATGCCTGCAATATTTATCCATGTCATCACTTAGAGTAACTAGCCTGATTTGTCAAACGGAGACGAGATTCAGGGATGTCAATTAGGGGAAGACGAAGGGCGAAGGCAGGGGAGAAACAGAGCCCAGGATTCATCAGGGCTGCAGATGCTCTATCCCAAATGTCAGACACACAACCACAAAGCGGTTTTCGCCGGTGAAAACACGGGCAGAAACCCAAAACACGAGGGTGAGGGCATGGCAAAGGGTCCTGGTTGAGGTCAGCCCTCTGCCCCCGGGGTGGGTGCGGTGCTGGCTGGCAGCCCGCAGAGCCTGGGGAGCAGCAGGACCGGGAAGGTTTCCTTTGACTGCCCTCTAATGCCAGGTAAAGGGAAAAGGGGATGCAGGACATGGGAGCAATCCCCACAGAGAGGTGAGAAATGCTGCCCTAAACCTAATGGAGCCCCAGAACAGACCAAGGGCCTGAATTGCTTTTCTGGAGCAAACACCGCTGGCCACACTGTGCACCCTCACTGGGTATTTTAGACCACTGTGAGTGGCAGTCACAAAAATGCCCCTTTTCCCTCAGAAATCATTAGGCCTGCACAGAAATGATGGACAAAAGTCTTGTTGAAGGCTGGGATGAGTGGTCCCTCCATCCCAGGTGCTGGAAGCAAACCCTACCCGATGTAAGCCAAGGCTTCCCAGCAGCAGGACCACCGAGGCTGAGTTTGGTTAAAAGTTAACAAGTCCCAGCCTCCAAAAACCCCCTAAATATTAATATTAACCAGCCTCCAGTAATGCCCATCACTGGTGTCACAGGGCAGGAGAAAGTCCCTGATGGAGCAAAGCAGTGGAGTGTGACAGCTCCACCCTTGAGATCACAGCTTTGGGGAGAACTTGAAGCAAAGCTCCCCAGATGTTGGCACCACTGGAATTTTGCAGCCAAGACTCCCAAGAACGTCACACCACGAGGAGCCCTGCAGGGGAAGGAGCAAAGCCCAAAAGGGAAATGCTGATGCTGGGATTCGTCTTGCTTAACCTAATAAGAGCAGACACCAAGATGTGAGCTGCTGGTTGCACACACCTGCCTGTGGGTAATGAAGAGAAATGGGCACTGCTGGGACACAGATCGATCCAGCCTGAGCTGGGAGCGCTTGTGCAGGGAAGTCATTGCTGTCAAACTGTCCCTGGAGCAAATCCCGGCCAAGAACACTTCAGGGGACAGCAGAGGAAGCGGCCTGGCAGCAAGAGGAGGCTTTGAGAGAGGAGAGCTGATGGCTGGAGACAGCTGAGGCTCAAAACACCCTCTTTTCTCTCCATCAGACACAGTGTGCCCGCCTCCCACCTCTGGGGGCCGGCCAGGAGGGAACAGGGATCACAGACACGCTAGATGACAGACACATTAGCAACTTCTTCTTCCTCTTCTTGACAGCTTGTTTTTGTCCCAGCTTTCTAATTATCTCCTTTTGATTTGGAGACTTCAGCTGAAATAAGGTGGCCACATCCTGCCTACGGGATGAAGAGGGGGAAAATTACAGAGGACTCAGAGCAGAGAGAGCTCTTGTCTTTTCTAAGTTTCCCTTTAGAAACATTTGGTGCAGGATTTTTGCCATGAAGGTGGTGAAAGCAGAGCTCTCCCAGAGAGACAGTGGATGCTCCATCCCTGGGAATATTCAAGATTAGGCTGGATGAGTCTTTAAGCAATCCTGTCTGTAGCAGGGGATTGGACTAGGTGGCCTTTGAAGGTCACTTCCAACACAAACAATTTTATGATTCTATAAAACCTTCAGGCCAGAAGAGTTACAGAACACTACAGTGGGATTTGGGGCTGCTTGAGGACACCAGAAAAGGGTTAAGATCCTACAGCAAGGAGCACAAGGTGGACAATACCTAGAGTTACTCAAAAACCAGCATAAAGATATGCATGGCAATCTGAAAGGAGTTTGTTTTCCAGCCTGGAGGGCCATTCTACCCACCTGGGCACGAAGCATAAATCTCTCCTTTGAATTAATCCATGGGAAGAGACTCATGGAGCAGGAGAAGGTCAGCGAGGGTGATGCAGACCAGTGGCTTGGAGAATTCTTGTTCTGGCCAATAACCAAAGATCAGAAGGGAGAAGGGCACAGACTCACAGGAGAAGTAAGGAAGGCTTCCTTCCACCAGCAAGGCTGAGCACAGCCACAGCCCCTGCAGGCTGTAAAATGTTCCAGCCCTGCCACCAGCATCCCTCACAGCTTTGGGGCAACAAGCAAGCAGCCACCAAACTCCCCAAACCATCACAGCACACAAAAGACAGCAGGAAAACACCCAAGGGCAATGCCAGCAGCCCAATGTCCCAGTCCCATGGGACATGAGCCAGGCTGAAAGGTCCCTCTGCTCTGCAGCCTCCCACTAGCAGAGCCACAGCACCCCGAGGGACCAACTCAGAGGCTTTTCCATCCCATGCATTTGTACTAAATGGTCTGTTAGAGATGTGCTGGTGGTTTTCAGGCTCTGACAGCCCTGTTTTTATTTCAGTTGCCTTTAAGCCACCTCACAGGATTTTCATACATCAATATGGAAATATGCAAACCCCGCAGATTTATAGAATCCGACACTGCGCTTTCACTGAATCCCCCACGATCCTGTCTTGTGCTGGGCCCCCTCCCACAGCACCCTTCCCTCTGCTCTCCAGTGTGGCCACTCCATGAGGAGAGATAATCCTCCCCAGGCAGCTCTGGCAGCACATCCACACTCTCCTCTGCCTCCCAATCTTATTCCTGCTGCTGCTCCTCTCCCATAAACGGGGCAGTGCTGTGCCCATCCCTGGAAGTGCTCAAGGCCAGGTTGGAGGGGACTCTGAGGAACCTGGTCTAATAGAAAGTGTCTCTGCTCACAGAAGGAATCAGATTTTCTTTAAAGTCCCCTCCAAACCATTTCAGTTTGGATTTTTTTGGTTCTGTTTGGATTTTATGGTCCAGTTTGGAGCAAGGCAGCCCTGGGGATACAACCACAATAGTAAACCAGTGGGAAATCCACACTGTGCTGCTGCAGGAAAAGCCTTGCTCAGATCCTGTGTGGCTTCAAGGGGACACAGACCCAAGACAAAAATCTGTTGGACATGCAACTCCTCTAGGGAAAAACCTCTTCTCCCTACAGCTCCCAGCACAGGAAAGCCCTGCTGTCACTTCAGGGTTAAATCAAAGACTAAAAGCTCCATCTCTCACCATTTTCCACTCCTGCTCAGCTCTGCCTGAGGATCACAAAGGTTTTGTGATGGGAGCCAAGGGCAAGCCAAGGTTTTCTTTCTCCTCTGAGAGGTAGAGAGGAAAATGCAGCATGTCCCTGGGGACACCCAGCCCTTGGCACAGGGTGAGCTCCCAGTGATTCCTTTGGACTGAAAACCCCTCAGGGTCTGCTTGGAAAAATGCCTTTCCTGTTATTCAAACCACTCCTGGAGCAGCTGAGCATGACAAAATCCAACTCTTAGCTCCCAACAGCAGAAATCTCCCCAAAAACCTAAAAAAACCTCCTTGCTCCTGGACAGGGATCACCTGGAGAGAGGTAGAGTTGGGGGTTCATCCAAGCAGCACAGCCACTGCCATCCCATACACATTAAAAACCATGCTAACAAAAATAAATAAATCAAGGTTAAAGTAGTGGTATGAGGCTGAAGTGCACCCTGGGTTTAAATGAGTGAGCTTGGAGGATGCACAAGGAGGAAAGCCCAGAAGAGCTGGGGCTGATTTCCTAAGCACAGGCAATGCTTCTTTTGTTTAACAAACCCCAAAACACAAAAAACTCCTTGCCTGGGAGATGGCAGCACACCCCCATTTTGTATGATTTTTTTTTTTCCCTTTTGGCCTATTTTCTGCATCAAGAGAATTTCAATTTCCCTCCAAAAGCAACTTGATAAAGATGATAAGAAGATTAAAAAAAAAGTGGAGGGAAAAGTGTTGGCACAGCTTTTCCTGAAGGAGATGCCTATAAACAGCTGTACTGGAGCATGTGTAATTCTTTCAGATCAAACATATTTGTTATTTTCTAAGACACTTTAAATTTAAACCCACAAGTTTGCTGTTAGGTTGTCAGATTGACACATCCTGATTAACCAAGGAGAATTAACCTTTCTGAGTGCAGAAAAAGCTGATTATTTAAAATAAATCAAAGATTCTTTTCCAGTTCAGCTCACACGGACAGTGGGTCATTTTTAGATCCACACAAATACATTTTTGGCTGGCATCCATGGGTTTGCTGAGGTGTTCTGCCAAACCCTGGCCTTTTCCTGCAGCCACGTTGAGGCAGAGCCTTTCTGCTTGCCAGAGTTCACCAAGGAAGGGCAGAGCACCTGGTCAGCCCCCAAGCCTCTGCCACATCTCCATCCCTCCTTTCTCAACCCTTTCCTCCCTCTGCACAAATCCTGCCACTACTGATTCCTGACACCATTAGCTCTTGCTGTCACCAGAGCTGACAATCCAAAAGGCCCTCGAGAGCTGTCTGCAGAAACACAATAAATGAGATCTCTTAATTAACGCCTCCCTTAACTAAATAAATTAATTTTATGCAGCTGATGTGTGGCGCCTTCGCGGTTTGAGGGTGACTGAGTAGCTGAAAACGTCCCCTCTCCTTGGAACTATTGGAAGCACTTTTTTTTGCTTGACAGTGTTTCCATAAACAAGCCTGAGAAAGCCCTCACCTGGACCAGGGAGGGAAAGGAACCCCTCTGGAACAGGAGAGATGTGGACTCCTGCATCCTTAAGTGGATGCAGCACACCTCTTTCCCTTCCCTGCAGGAAAACCAGCTGCAGTTATGCCAAAGCATGGGGGGAAAAAAAGCCAAGAATGCTTCACCTCCCAAGTGAAGGCTCCTGAACACAGTCTTGGCAGTGAGAGCCACAAAACCTGATCATAAAGATGAAAACAGAAAGGACTTGGGCACATGGGAGTTGGGATTTCAGCCCTTCTGTTGGACAAAGCAGATCCCACACCCTCACAAACTTAAACAGAGCTGGGGGAAATGGGAAACACCCAGATTTCACATCCAGCATGGATCCTGCTGGATCCACTCAATGGGGCATAGCTCAGATTTTACACCCACACACATCCTCCTCTCCAAATCCACCTTTCCTTTCAGAGTGGGTGATACAGTCTCCAAAGGTGGCAAACTCTTTCACCTCCTCTCTTCCCTTCACTTTTCTCTCCCTTTTAACCCACAAGCAGGATCTTCCTTGGGAAGGAAGGAAGGAGAGCTGGGGCTCTGGTCAGGATGCCCACAATTTGTTCTCTATAAAGCAGCCTCCTCTCTGGTCTTTGATGTCTGGGGAAAAAAAAAAACAAAACAAAACAAAACAAAAAAACCTGAAAGCTTGCCACTAAAAAAGACATTCTCCTCCAAGTCTGAGTCACCAGCACAGCTTTTGGTCCTTGAAGAAATGTGATAATCCAAGGGAACAGACTCAAGGCCAAAATCAGATTGTATTATCCAGGTTATCACCAGGGCACCCTGCAGAGATGCAGCCAAGAATTATTTCCTCCTCACTTTCTTTCGCCTGGTGGAGCATGACAGAGAGAAAGACTCTTCCTATTTTCATTTCATTTTTTTTTAAAGGAAAATAATTAGATTTTTCAAGAGGCTTGGATTTAAAATCAATTTCCCAATTAAAAAGCCTAAGGTTTATAGTTGGTGTAGGATTTAAGCTGGGGCTGTTTGTTTGCCTTCTGGGATCGATGCACAGCCCCCAAGTGCCATCCTTGTCACTGTTTGGACAAGAACTCTTTAAGTAACCTTTGGGGGAAGTGTTTTCCTGCTCAAAAACAGTTTAAAGGATGAATAACAAAAAAAAAAAAAAAAAAAAAAAAGACGATGCTCCTGCCAAGTAAAACCACACTGGGCAGATAATATTGAAGGTGTTAAAAAGCAACGTCCACTTTCTTTGCAGGAGCAAGGAAAACAGTCTCCAAAAAATGAGAGATGGGAGGAGGTGGATTCTGATGTGCATTAAGGGGCTGGTTAACTCCAAATTCCTCCCCTGAGGGGCACCAGCAGCACCTTATTTTGGAATTGGTTCAAGGCTAAACTCTCTTATCACCTACAAGCAGAGCCTGCCCTCTGCCATACTTGCAGCAAGTCCCATTTCTTTGGGGCAGGGTCCTGTTACTCTGGTGGTTCAGAGCTAGAAGCTGATTATTGCAAGCCAGGGAGGAGCATTCTGGCTTTTGTGGTGTTTACAGCTTTTATCACAGAAAAATCCACTTGCACCAGCTATAAAAATAGATAAAATCTCCCAGCAAAGCCTGCTCTCCTCAAGATCCTCTGTCACTAATAAGTCCCTGTACTGTCTGGGAATGTCCCCTCCAAAAAGCTGTAAGGTTTTCTACCAGTTTAATCTGGCCTGTGATCCTGGCTTAGGGGAGCTCAGGAGACAACCTGAATGCTGACAGCACAGCACCAGGGTCAGAGCAAGCTGGATCAATGCTTCCATCATCTCAGCAAAGACCAAGGGGAGAAGGAAGACAAGCAGGTTAAAAAGCAATTTTATAGCTTTTTTTAAATTTTATTTTCACACACAGGGCACAGGAAGCTCCTTCATGGCTGTGTTTTCACTTCCTTCCAGGCACCAGGGAAATTTAGTCCCCTGCCACTGCAATGTAAAGCAGATGTGGAGGTGGCCCAAAGATGACTTGGAAGGAGGACTGGGAGTGGAGTCAGAAGCAGTGAGCAGTGCTGAGGGAGCTGCAGGAGGGCAAGGAGATGTTGGAAATCCATCAGAACAAAGTGAAGTTGTAGGAGGAGGGATGGCACCCCAAGGGAATGAGACTGCACACAGCCTCCAAGTGTTTTAGGCTTTCTCAGAGCCCTGGTGACACCAGAGAGCATTTGATGAGCTGGAAAAAAAAAAAAAAAACCAAAAACCCTCACCTTGCATTTTAAAAAGTGTCTATCTCCTGCAGCCCAAGAGGGAAGAGTGGTGGAGGAGGAAAAAGTGCAAACACCCCATACAAACTGGAAGGAAGGAAGGAAGGAAGGAAGGAAGGAAGGAAGGAAGGAAGGAAGGAAGGAAGGAAGGAAGGAAGGAAGGAAGGAAGGAAGGAAGGAAGGAAGGAAGGAAGGAAGGAAGGAAGGAAGGAAGGAAGGAAGGAAGGAAGGAAGGAAGGAAGGAAGGAAGGAAGGAAGGAAGGAAGGAAGGAAGGAAGGAAGGAAGGAAGGAAGGAAGGAAGGAAGGAAGGAAGGAAGGAAGGAAGGAAGGAAGGAAGGAAGGAAGGAAGGAAGGAAGGAAGGAATTGGGTGACAGGCAGAACCCCAAGCTGGACTCACACCTATTGGTGGAAATTAGCTGAGTTTGCCTGCAACTTCCTCCTTCCCACACTTTTTTTCCTCTCCCAACTCATCCTTTGATCCTTCTCACCCAAAGAGCCCCTCATTCTAGTGGACCCATTTTGCCAAAGCTTGGAAAGACACTGGGATCAGCAGGATCTCCAGGAAAGGAGGGGAGAGCTCCTTTTCTCATCTTTGATGGAAGGGTTTGGTCCCCCCCAAATCCCAGTGCCAGAAGCTGTGACAAGCTCTGTGCTCAGCAGCTTTTTGACCAGGATATTCCTCTGAACAAAGAGGGAAGATCCTCCCGCTGTGGACCAAGGACGAGTTTCTGGTTTGAAATTTTCACAAATTCCACAAGAGAGGGAGATATTCACTGAAGTTCACTTTTTAGTGAAAAAAAAAAGCTCTCCCTGAGATAACCTGGAGTTCTGAGGGGAAATAAGCTGAAGGACAAGGCTGTGTGGGAGTGCTGGAGGGGACGAGAGCTCCTGAGCACGCTGCCATCACCTGAGATGACATTATCACTTCTATGCTCATCTCTCCTTGCCAACTCCCAGGGAGTGAAGTGAAAGAAGAAGTTTTTGAGGGCCAGGCAAGCACAAGTGCACTTTGACACTGCCTGTATTCATGGAATGACCTTGGGAGAGGGATGGGAAAAGTGGGGGACGTGCAAGACCTGGTGTCCCAACCCTACTGATATGGTGTCCCTTGCCCCCTCCACTCAAAGATGGCTCTCAGCCTCATTGGCTGCTTGATGACAATGTTTAGATGCTCACAAACTCCTTTTTCTTCGTTTAAGTAATTTTTTAAAACCTGTTTTTTGGTTCCCTGCTGCCTTCATGGACACATCTCAGCTGAAACTGTGGCTCCAATGAGATATCATTCATTCAGGGGCTGAGAGGGAGCAAAGAAATTGTTCACTCACTCCCCAGACAAGCACAGGAAAGCCAATATTCCCTCCCATTCCTGCTGTTCCATTAAACTAATTTTATGCATGAGGTGAGATCACATCTTTCCTAAAAATAATAATAAGAATAATAATAATGAATACATTTTTCTCCAGTGACAGCACCAGTGATGAGGTTTTGCTTCAGCACAAAGTAGACTTTTCCAGAGAGCACATCTACTAGCTGCCTGCTTAAAAATGCACCAGGAAGAGCCAGAACTAGAGGATGAAGGAATTTATGAAGCTTCCTGGGTTATTCTGGAGCAGAAAGGTTAAGGAATCACACACAAACCTGTTTCCAAAGCAGCAGATCAATAAATGCAGGAACTGGAATGAGGGAATGAACTAAGACCACTGAAGCAGAGATTCACAGCTACCAACTTTGAGAAGAATTAGGCTTTAACAAATCCAAAAGAGGACTTTGGACATGGATACCAGGTAGCACCCTGTGGAAAAAAATCCAATATCTAGAGTGACTATGGGAATCTCCAACCCCTGCCTCACCTGCAGAGCGCTCAAGGATGACTCCACTTGTTCCTCCCAGCCCCAACCCCAGCTAATGAAGAAGGGGAGATGGGAAGACAACCAGATAAATCAAATCCTTGCAGAGATGCCAAGAAATGCAGAAGTAGCTTTGGGGGAAAGAGAGAACATTACAAGGAGAGGTCTCAGGAGAGAGCCTGACTGTGCCACGCAGGAAGGATGGGGGGGTAAAAGCTTTTAGCACCTGTTTGCTTGCACTTACAAATAAGAAAAGAGGTGGCTGCAGTTGGAGAGGATGGTAGGCACCACTCTCTCCTGGGATCCTGGTGGCTGTCCCCTCTGTGAACTCCTGTGAGAAACGCTGCACCTGTAATTAGAGGGTAAGAGGTGCAAACACAACAGCGGAATGAAAAGCAGGGAGAAGCCCAGAGCAGGAAAACAGAGCTTCAGCACAGGCAATGATTTGCAGCATTTGACCAGCCCTTGAGCCTGGTTTGTTCTGCCAGGACACTCAGCATTCCCATTTAGAGGAATTCACACGTCCATGAGGATGAGGAGGGCCTGGCTAACAGAGGAACTCTGAGCACACAAGTGGCAGCATGTAGGAAAAACCCTTTTCCACAAGCAGGGATGGAGATGCTTCCTCCACCATTTGCTCCCAGGGCTGGATATGTTTAGCAGTGACTGCAGAGAGCTATTACAAGCAAGGTTACAGATGCTGATGTCCCTTATTAAAGATCTGGACGTGCTGTGCTAAGGAGGGCATCTCTCTATTTGCAACCCACACACAAGGTCACAGAGCACAGGTCCCTGCAGCCAGAGACTGGAATAAAACAGTTGTTTAACACAAAAGGGTGCCCAGACCTCCTTTTGTCCCTGCCCTGAGCACCTAAAGGCTTTGTTTTAGGTGGTTATGACCCAGAGGCAGCTGTGGCCTCCACACCTCCCCAGCAGACAAGCCCAGCTGAATCAGCAGAGTGCATGTCCTCCTTGGAGACCTGCATCACTTGGCTTTGAACCATCTTGCAGGAAAGGCCACTGAAGAGAGCAAAGTCCTGAATTACAACAAGCTACAGAGACCTGGGAAGGGAGAAATGCAGCAAAGCAATTTGCAAGCCCAGTTCTCTGATCACGAGGTGGGCAGAGGACCATTGCAGCACACACAGCAATCTCTTGAATTTCCCACTCCAGAATTTTTTTTTTTTTTTTCCTGTAGGAGGAAGTCAAGGCTGTTGGCATCCAGCTTTAGATGTGCTTTGGATTGAAGCTACTGAACACCAGCACCTCACTCCCACTCGAGGGTGAGACAGAGCTGGAAGAGTTTATCCCCCCTGATGTGAAGTTACACCCATAACCTCTACTCACCCAGAGTCTCGAGCAAAGCAAGGATTTGACAGTGCAAGAGGCAAGGAACACCAGCAGTGCTGGAGGAGCTGATTCCCTGTCAATGCCTGGACTCACAGCAGAGGAGAAAAGCTGGCTGTGACAGCCCAGCAAGTGCAGCAGTGAGGCTGTGGAGCAAAGCCAAGGCGCCGTGACCTCCACGTCCTGCTGGGGACAGCAGCAGAGCAGGGGAGCAGTCCTGGCTGGCTCAGCCTCCTGCCTGCTTCCACTCCCACACAGACAGAAGCCACACCATCAGCTATTCCCAGTTATTTTTAGGAGCTGATGACTCTCCTGGAAACACGCCACCGTGGCGGGTGCAGGGATGGCTGCAGGAGGGACAAGCAGGGCCCCTCTGCCAGGACTGTGCCAGCAGCTGTGGATGCCAGCCCAGCTCTGAAGGAGCTGAGAAAGCTGCCATCCCTCCATCCTCTTCCTCTTGCTCCAGCAAGGAATTCAGCTGGGTTTTCCATCTCATCTAACATATTCCCCCAAAACAGTGTCTAGGACAGCACCCAGGAGCAGTGCAGCAGGACAAGGGCAGTGGGAAGAGGAGAAGAGCAGCTGGAGTTGAGCACAGCATTGCCTCTGGGTTTGAGTTACCACAGAATTATGGATTCACTCTCCACCTGCACCTGGGGAAAATGCTCCCGTGTCTGGCACAGCAGAGCTGGGCTGGTAAAATCTTAATGTTGAGGCACCCCAACTGAGCAGAGCCAAGGTAATGCTAAATAAATAAGGAGAAGGCATGAGAATTTTAATATTCCTTTCACTGCTTTGGAACCCAGACCAACAAAGGCAGGAACTGAGGAAGGAAATGGGATACTTGAGTGCTTTGAAGTTATTCTACAGGTGCATGATGCAAAGGGCTTAATCTGGGGGGAAAACAAGGCACAGCCAACTGCCTTGTACTTGGGTTGGGATCAGAATAAATCTAATTGTGACAATGATATAGCTGCCTCAGAGCCATATCCTGTGGGTCCATGGGGGTGGTGAGAAGTTGGAAGGAGCAGGCAGAATTTTGCAAATTAAATTCTTCCCAGCTCATCCCCTTTAAGGTCTTGCAACATCAAAGAGAGGTTTGGACAGTCCCACCCAGGGCTGTGCCCACAACATCCCTCACCCCACTGCTGGGGTTTGTCCCACACAGCCCCAATCCCTCCCTGATGCTGCCAGGGATCCAAAGGGAGCCTCCTGCAGGGCTGGGCACCCCCACAGCCCTTCCTCTGTGACCCATCCATGAGGTTTTGTGTGTCCACAGCCACACTCTGCTGAGAAATTCCTCATTTTTATCCTTCCCTAAATGATTTATTCAACTTCACCTGCAGCCCAATTACACAGTGTTAAGGGAATAAAAAACCTTGATGCATGCAAACTGTTGCTTTATTAAACCAGTTTGGTTGGTTGCATTGTTTAGGATTATTATTTTAATGCATTCTGATCTGGTATCTGTTCAATTTTGCTTTATGAAGAAAAGGGCTGATAAGAATGAATCTCAAACCTGCAGTAAGGAGGTTTAGCAAATAATGGGCTTTAAAGGGGTTAGAAACACAAGTGTTTGAGCTGTGGAGCAGTAAGGCAGGAAATGAGGTGAAGCATCACAATGAAGGGGGTTTATTTCCCACATCCTCCCCTCCCCAACTTTCCAATTGATCCTGATGACTAAATATATAATTGCAATGAACTGCAGGCAGAGTGAAGTTCAAGCAGATGCACTTGGCAGTCCTTTGGCAGAGCTGTGTGCATGCAGAATGGCAGCAGCAGCACCAGCCCTGCTCCCCCATCAAGAGGAATTGTCTGGATGTCGGATGGAGCACGCACACAGCTCGGGCTGGTTAAGCTGTGACACTCAGAGAATGTGAATGAAGACAGGAGTTTTTAAAGGCCTTACAGGAATTAGGCACCCAAAACACACAGGCTGGCATTTAATTCCCCTGAAAACCCAGTATTTCAACTACCTTGCTGAAAAGATTTCCTTTGATAATCCAGAAAGCTGACATAATACCCGACAAAGACTTCTAATTTTTCTCTTTTTTCTCTGGCACACTTGGGATTCAACATTATGATTCAGTTGCAGGAGGAATTTGGTCTTATGCTTCTTCTTGCAAGGCCTCCTGCCTTTTGGGAAGTTTCACAGGGCTTCATTATGGTAATAAATGAAGAAAAGCTCCAGCTTAGGGGAACAGGCACAACCTGCAAGCAGAGAAATCCCATCTCTTCCTCACACCCGCTCGCATCTATCCGCTGCCCGTATTTTTAGCCAAAGGTCAACCTAAGTACTGAACTATTGCTGCACCTAAACCAAACACAAACATCCAATCTCATGAGCCAAGAGCATCCTGGAAGCATCCCTGCAGACAAGGAGAGCTCAGCCACCTCCCTGCCCCATCCCCTCCATAACAGCTTGAGGGAAACCTGAGAAAAGGCACTCAAAAAGCCAACGAAGCTATCCTGAAGCATCTCTCATTTCCCACTCCAAGAAAGAGTTGTCCATGTGGGATATCTCCCAGAAAGAGCTGTGCAAATGGGTCAGCTCCCAGAGCTTAGAGTGCAAACTAATGCTGCCAGCATCCCAAGGCTGCTCAGCATCCACAGCTCCCAACACTCTGGATTTTCCCAAAGCCCTTCTCCATCACTGGGACAAGTTATTTTCAGGGCCATGAGATGCAAGGGCTGAAAATAGGCTCTGATTATCATTTTGTGCCTATTTAACCCAAAGGAAGTATCAGAGGCCCCTCCAGGGAGTCTCTTACCTGTGTGGGGCTTGGCAGAGACACCTTGGTTGGAGAACACCAACTGTCCCCAGTCTGGACCCGTCTGTGCAAGAAGGACAAATGGACAAAGAGGGATTGGGCACAGAGACTGAAAAAAAAAAAAAAAAAAAAGCCAAACATTAAAAAGCACCAAGAATGCTGCAGGCTCCTGACCATGTGGGGAATTTATTGCTGTTAGAAGAAAGCCACCTGCATCAGAAGGGAGCAAAGCCAGCAACTCAGATCCATATCAGGCGACAGAAAGGAGGGCGGGACGTGATGAGAATTGGCATAAACAGGAGGCTGAGGCAAAATCACTGAGGAAAATAAGGGAAGGAGGAAGAGTGCTGGGCTGCACAGCATCCCTGGGTCATTGGATCCCACCCTGCTGCTAAAAGCAGGAAGGGTTTTATCCCCCTCTATTCCCACGGGAAGGCTGGCCCATAGTCCGATCGCTCTCTAATTGTCAGAAACGATCTTCCAATTTCCAGGCTGAATTTATTCTGGGCCAGTTTATGTACATTTGTTCTTGTGCCAACACTATCCTCGGGCATAAATAGTTCTCCTTCAGTGCTGCTCTGCCCTCCCCATCTTCCACCAGTGTATTTATAGGCAGCTATCTTCCTCAGCTTTCATTCTGCTAATTTAATTAAGCCAGGCTTTCCTCGTCTCCCCTCTGAAGGCACCAGCTCCATTTCTTTTATCGTGTTAGCAGCCCTTTCCCAGCCCTGGCTCCAGCATCCCTCGGAGGAAAACACCAGGCACACAATCACCAGAGGTGATCTCCCCTGGAAAACTGATGCTTGGGAGCCCAGTGCCTAATTACAAAGGAGCAGAGACAGGCTCCTCTTTGAGCCTGTCAGCTGTTCTGGATCAGTTAAGGACCATAAATAGTGCTGTGGAGCCTGAGCAGGTCCCGGGGTGCTTTGCAATGTGTTCGGTTTACATTTCGGCTGAGTTGTCTTGCTGTGATCCCGCACTCGTTCTTCTTTTTCCAATTATGCTACAGCACTTTGGGAAGCCACACGATGTCCCTGGGATTAAATATTATCCTATTTGGTGCTAGACAGCAGCTCATATTGCAAAAGGAGAAAGCTGTGGCCAGTGGGGGGGGGTGACAGTAGGAGTTTTCACTCCTGCTTTTCTCAGGAGAAGAGAACTTCACAGGATGTAAATATTGCTGTTTCACTGGGCATTGGGGGAAGAAGTCCAACCCATGGACTTCCTAACAACTAAAGACCAAAAAAAAATGGCAACATGATTGTGTGTGGGGTCAGAAGCTGGACTTTGCTAATCCTTGTGTGTCCCTTCCAACTCAGGATATTCTACAATTCTTTTTCGCAATGCCAATAGCATCAGATCTTTCACGCCCTTCCTCATTTTCTAGCTAGAAGATGGCATTTCCTTCAATAAGAGTGAAAAAGGGTCAGATTAATAAATCCAGCCTGAGGACTTGATGATTTTTGAGGTCTTTTCCAACCCTAATGGCTCTGTGATTCACCCAGGGTACAGCTCAAACCTGGCTGTGAGGGAATCACCATCTTCTTCCTGTGGTGGGGTTTGTGGCATCTAAAGAAAAGCAGAGACCCAGAATCCTGTCAGAAACTCAGAATGCTGTCTTTGCAGCTGGTAAAGGCTGGCAGTCAAAACAGGACTCTGCTGAAGAGCAACTCTGCTTTTCAGCCCATCTGGTAAATGGCCAAAAACTGTTTCCTGCCTCGTGTAAGCACCTTCTGTCCCCTTCTCACCAGTGACCCAGAACAACTCCATGCAGAATCCCAAACTTCTCAGTGTCCCCATGGCATCAACCAGCAAAAGCTGTCCCTGGAATCACCAAGAGATGAAGGGGCTACAACACTCTTTCCATGGCCATTAACCCAGGGCTCCACGTGGCAGAGCAGGGGAACAGGGTTTTCCCCTTGCAGTCCTGGACACCATTTCCTGGGATGATTTTTGATCACCCAGCAAGCAAGACAGGCTCCCTCCAGCCAAAACTGAGGAGAAAAGGTGCAGCTGGAGACCAATTTGTTGTAGTGTGACCGCCAGGAACAGCAGAGAAAAATGGAAATATCCTCCAAGAATCCCCAGCTTTTCAATAAATAAGGAAAGCTGCTGTTGAGATGTAAAATAGGCAGGTGTTATTCATAGGAAAGCAAATTATGGTGGGGTGCAATAGAGCCAGAGGAACAGTTACCCACAGCCTCTCACTCTTTTTTTTTTTTGTGGAAATCACAGTGCTGGCTGGAAAACATGAAAGCCATGACCATTTCCAGCAGCGTTAGAAACTCAAGCAACACATCAACCATTTGTCAGAATGACAAAACTAGCAAGAAAAGAGAAGGGGAAATATGTCCTTTTCAAGCACCTCCATGGGGGATTTGCAGAAATTGGGTGATAAAAATTAAGCAAACACAACTCACTTCATTTGTGATTTTACACCTCTGGGGATTTTCTGAGCCAACAGTTTCTGCTCAAAGAGAGAAAGTGCCCACTGCAGAGGCCTCAAGAAGGTCTTGAAACAGGCAGATTTAGAGCCAACACCTCCCAGCTAAGGGAGGGTTTTTTAAGATCATTAATACAAAAACAGCAACTGCAAAGCAATCAGCACTGTCGAAATATTAACTTTTAATTGCAGCGTGGCAATTCCTGTAACCTGTGCCCTTCTCCTGCAAGGAGCTCCCAGGGGACAGGGCTGGCCAGGGGAAGCCTGGCCATTGCTGAGGAAGGAGATGGATGGCCAGCCCCAGGGCAGCATGATTGATTTCCCTCGTTATCCAGAGCAGGAAAGTGGGATGGAAGGGTGGCAGCATCCCTGGGTGTGGGGCTTGTCTTGTTCCAGATAGGTGACAGCAGGCAGGAGGAGGTGTCACAATTCTGGCAAGGGTTATGTGCTGCACCACAGCTGGGCAGCCAGGTAGGATGAGCCCTTCCTTCCAGAACAAATTATTTTTTATTTTTGCACCTCCTCCAGTGAGCTCTCCCCTTTCCACATATGGAATTAAGGCTCAAATAGCTGATTCTGCCCAGAGGAAGAAGATTTCTGGATGATGAAGCCTCCAACCATCCTGAGTTAATGCTTGCACAGCCTGACCCAAATGAAAAAGTTCCAAGAAAAATTTCTTTCTCACTCACAAAGCTCAGTTTAGCTCTTGAGATCGATTCTTAGTTTTCATTTCCATATTGTTATCACTCCCAACTCAATGCCCATAATGTTGAAATCAAATCTTACGTGAGGCTGCAAAGGGGGTGAGTAAGAAACCACTAAAAACTTGACCACTTCCCATGGAAAATTCTCCTGCAATCTCAGTTTTAAAGGCAGGTTAACAATGGCCTGGGGCTTGGTGGTTTAAGGATTTTGGAACCCAAACAAAGGCACCAACCACGACACTGTGACACCCACAGTGTGATGAATGCGTGAAGCAATCACTGCCACTGGCCATAACAGAAATGAAATGTGGGATGTGGTAAATCAGGGTGGGAAGGAGGAGGAGAGAGCACTGGAAGAAGAGAAGGAGGGGCACAGTAGTGGGGGAGCCCCTGGCTCAGTGGGCATTAATGGATGCAGAGAGGGAAAGTCTGGTTGGAATTTTGCTCCCTCTAAACCAGCTGCATCCCTCACTCCAAAGGAAAACAAACAAAATCTCATCTAAACACATCACTCCAACACCCTGAGCCCTCTGCTGACATCCCAGGATCTGGGGGGATGTTGGCTCTCAGGAAAAACTCCACTCTGGCAGTTTTTTGTCCTGGCTCAGCCCCTTGCTCCGAGGTGGGAAGAGGGCATCTGCCTGTGTGCATAATTGGGCACGTAAATAGGTCAGCACTGGCTCGTGGGGCTGCTGCAGACACAGATGCATTTTTCTTGCATCCTTAGGCAAGCTGGAAAATGTCACTTCCTCGCTCAGCAATCACTAAACATTTTGCTGCCCTCAGTGCCCACCTGCTCCACGTCTGTGGTTCTGGGAGTCAGCTGGAAGACTAAGAACAGGTTTCTCTTTTTTCATGCAATTTGTTTGATTCTGGTTTCTTTTTTTTTTTTTTTTTTTTTTAAAGGCACACTGAGTGATTTAGAGCCCGAAACTGGGGCCAGTGCCCCAAATCACTTCTCATCCCTGTTCTCATGTGGGCTTCTGCAGCATCCTTCACCTCCCTTTTTATTTTAACTGTGGAAGGGAAACCCCTAAACCAGGAAGTTTTCATTGGAAGCTGGAGCCCAAGCAAAGCCCACAGAGCAGAGAAATACCTGCAAAGGGGTGAGAAGCTGCTGCACATCCCAAAGGCAAAGTCCTGGCCAAGGAGATGGAGGGAGCTGCCTGTGTATATCTGCATGCAGGAGGAGTTGCACACATGCCAGCTGCTTCCCTTTAGTCCTGGCTCCTGCATCCTTGGGGAGGAACATCTGGAACAGGAGTTGAGTTCACAGGCAGGTGTTTGATGCTGAATCCTGTGCTAGTTAAAACAAGGGGATTTGGGGAGCAGGCTCACAGCAGTGTTTGAAACAAGCATGGACGTGGCAAATCCCTCCTGAGCAGTGTCTGGAGGCCAGGGGGAAAAATGAAATGGATGAGTCCCAGAGAAGGAAAGGAGCAGGGACACTGAACAAAGCTGAAGCTCTCCAGGAAGGTAGAAGGCAGCTGAAGATGCTTCAAAAAGGATTGTGCTTTCTATCTCCTAGCAACAGATGCCAGCAAAAAGAAAGAAAGAAAAAAACAAAAAGAAAAAAACAAGGGAGATGGTCAGAAGATATTCTTGGTAGAGGAAATGGGGGTGTTGCCAAGTCTCACCCCACTGGACCCTCATCCCTGCCCTCTTATGGACACCACACCAGTTGCCCTCATCCCAGCCAGGCTATTTTTGCCCCCAGTGGCTGGGGTAAGAGGTTTGGGTATTTTCAGCCACACTCAGAGCACCTCTTGTCCTCTCTCCCCAGCTTCACTTGGGGCAAAAGGCCACAATAACTAGGCAAGGGCAACCAAACATCTTGGTAGCTTAAAGAGGGACCCCAAAATTGCACACAGGATGATGCTCAGCTGAGAGCAAGCACTCTGGGGTGTTCTGCTGCTCAGTATTTGAGGCTCCATCTGCTTCCCTGCAAGTATATCTATCTGCAAACAGGGCAATATTTACAGACCCCAAAGCATCTGGCACCAGGATGCTTTAACCCATTAGGAAATGGCTGGAGAACACCCCACTCAGGGCTTTTAAAGACATTTGGAGAGGGAGAAAAAAAACCCTGTGTCTACAGGAAAATCCCCCCTGCCCATCCCTGTATCAATTACAGAAGAGGCTTTAAAAGGTTTTAGTAATGATTTCTTGTCAATAACCTGGATCTTCAAGTCCCAGCATTCTTATTCAAACTCTCCTGGGAGCAAGACATCCCAGCAAAAAGGGACACACCACAGACACATCACAGCAAAGGCAGAGGAAAGATAATAGAAAGGAGATATTGGGCAGAGAAAAAAAAGATCAGAGACAGCAATCTGTAGGAACAGAGACAGATCACGAGTTTAAAGGAAGGTGATTCTTCACTCTACGCCTATACAAATGATTTTCTTGCCTCTGCAGCTCCCTCCTCCCCTCTCCCCTGATGATTTGAAGGCTTTGGGAGCTGCAGTAAGTGTGACTGTTTTTCTGTGAGACTCAGCCAAAGATTTAAGTAGGCAGGAGGAAAGCACTCTCCTTTACCATCAGCGTTCAATAGAGAGAGAGGGAGAAAAAAAGAGAAACAAATAAAAAAAAAGAGAAGAAAAATCAGGAAAGAGTCCAAGCTGCGAATCGTTAAAAGAAAACACAACTAGGAACATAAAAACCAAAGAGATGGAGTGGAAAAATCCATCCAGGCTATCCTTCCTCCCTCCAACACTTCTTGTGTGTGTAAGGTTGTAACACAGAGATTAATCTGCAAAGCTGCTGAGCCAGAGCTGGGCACATTGGCCTGGGAGGAGCCTTCTCCTCCAGATCTTCTGATAATTCTGCAGAGACCTATGGGAGATGTTGGCCTTGGGTTTGCTCAGCTCTTGGGTGATAAAGATGGGGAGCAGGGGGCTGGTGCTGGGTATGACAAGGCTGCTCTAATAATGCTGATTATCACCCTGAGTATCAGTTATTTTGCTAGTCCAGATCCCTGGGTCCAAAAATCCTTTTCCTGACCCTGCAGAACCCTCATATGAGGCTGGGGCTGTTTGAGGCAGGAGGCACTTGTGTTATGGAGGTTTTGTGACACTTCCCACTTGCTGGCCTGGTTTCCTGAGGAAAACAGGGAATACACAGTCACAGCATCCATCTCTCCTTCCTTTCACTAATCAGTTCTGAACCCATCAGTCCATTTTTGCTCCATACAAACCAAAAAACCAGAAGAGATTCACAGTGATATCCACTGGGTACCATAAGTGTCATCCTCCCTGCTGAAAGAAGGAAGGGGAAACATTTTACTGATTCAGAGGAGCTCCTACCAGGAGAAATCACACAGGAGCTCCACACAGAGCCCAAGCACCAGCAAAAAGCAGGGTTCTGAGTCTTGCAGATCATGGGATGGCTCATTTCCATCACATCAGGAAGATTCAATGGGGTGGAACAGAAGAAGCTGTTATTGATGCAATCAGAACTCACCCTCAGACACGTGATGTTGCAGGAACATATTTTTTCTGTCCTTCCCATGCTCCAATGGCATTCCCAGCTCACAGAAACAGGAATATTGAAGGATGAGGGCTTGGCTGATTATTTCCTCTTCTTTCCAAGACCTTCATCTTTCTTTGCCACCAAACATTGCCTGGAACCCATCCAGAACTTTCCAGGAGCACAGTGTCTTGAGTGTGCATGCCTTGCAGCTTTTCCATTCTTCTTGATGTTATAAAACTGTCTTGTAAAAGCAAAATTAAAGGCTTGAGTGCTGGCCACAAAGCCCTTCCCATGGCCATGTTTTCTGTTGTGTGCAACTCCAAGACAGAAGGAGGGGGGCAGAAGGGGGGGGGAGAGAGCTTTATGCATTAAACTTCTTTATAAATCTATTGAAGGTATTTCATCACTTCCCGACATTCCTCTATAAAACCCACTCAGCTACGTTTACAAATTATAAAATTAGCTTTATGTGCAGGGTCCAGGCTAATGGCACAGCTAAATCTGGGGAGCAGGAAGATTAGATGCCTCTCCCTTGCCCGTGGTGGGATTTATTTTGCAGCATCCCTTCGTGGAGTAGAAGAATTCCCCTCCCAAGCCAAAGCTTTCAAAGGTCAGAAGAGGTTTGACCACAAAGTGGAAAGTTTTGGAGGAGCCATGTCTGTGGGGAGCTGGATGGCTCAGGGCAACATTTGTGCTCCACAAAGACAAAATGTTTCTGGAAAAGGAGGGAATGCAGAACTGCAATCCCAGGCTATCCCAAGATAGTTCAAGCCTATGGGATGGATGGAGAGGGGTGTAATACTGAGAATATTCAGAGAAAGGGCAGTTGTCATTAATCTCAGTGTTTCAAAGAGGTGCAAGCCTGGCTGCTGGGTTATGTGTACTTGGTGCCCTGCCACACTGTTCAGGGAAACCTTGGGCAGTACCAGCCTATTTCCCAGTGGCCTCCCAGTCCTTGGCTATAGCCCAGGGCACTACCCAGCACAGGTCTCTGAAGAGTGCTGAAAAACCCATTACAGAGACAGGAGCAGCATCAGCGTGAGCTCAGCACAGCACAAGTGCCAGGAAGGGAGGGGTGAAACACTTCAGCCTCTCCTGCCCAGCTCACATTCCCTCTCCAGCCCCTCTCCAGGCTCCCCAGCCCACAGAAAGAAGCTTGATGCTGCTTACCTGGTCCACAGAGTGCTGCCAGCTTCCTCTGGGCAGCCCAGGCCTGCCAGTAGGGATCTTATGACAGAGCAAGGTCACTTTTGGCCACTTGCTAATCCTCATAGCACCAGGCATCAACACCACAGGGCAGGAGGGAACACATTTCACCAGCTTCCTCGAGCTGGAGGAGGAAACAAAAGCTAGTCAGCCTCAAGCACAGGGGGCATGAAGCATCTTCAAGCTTTACTTCTTTGCTTCCTTTTAATAAAATAATTCCCCTCTGTAGAGTATTAATCACCACAAGTCAGCCTTAGGAAGAGTTATCCATGGAGCTAGGCAGGGACTGCAAGGACACTGTGTTAGAGCAGGATTATTTACTCCTGTAACCTTTAGAGAAACAAGAGATAAGTACATTAAAACATCCTGCTCACACACAGCAGCAGCAGCAATGCCTGATTCATTCCTGCACACTCCCATTTGAGATGCTGTCCTGGATGCCACAGCCTCACAAAACAGCACTGAACCCTGCTGGGATGGCTTTGGAAGTGGGTTTTGCCTCTGAGTGACTCTCAGGACCAGAGGCCACCACAGGTCCACTGTGTGCCACAAGGCTGGTGCAGCAGCACCCTGAGAGCCTCCCACTGCTCCTGTTGGGTTTCCTCTCCAGCAGGCACTGGCCACCAGCAAGAAGCCTCCTAAAATCCCTCAGACAAATTTTTCCAAAGGCTCACATCATGGGGAGCCTGCAGGAAACTGAGAGCCCTCCACTAACAACCTGACCTGCAGCTCCAAGGGATGGATGCTCATTCCCTGAGCCAACAAGTGAACAACATCTCTGCACTGCTCTCTTCCTCTGCCCTCTGACAAAGAGCTGAAGTTCTGCAAGTGGTATTTGTTTCCCTGGCCATGCCCAGAAGCCAAGAACCCAAGGGCAGCTATTGAATTTTGGGGAGGTGTTGCAATTTTCCAGCAAATTCACCTTCCCACTTCGCCAGTCTGGGATTGCTTTAAAAAAAATAAAATTAAAAAAAAAAAAAATCAAAGGTGCATGGGAAAAACAAAAGTTACCTCCAGTCTCTGCTAGGATGAGCCAAACTTCAAAGGGAAAATGTTCTTCATCCCTCATTTCCATTTGCCCCTGAACTTGTGTCTTGCACCTCTGGAGCCATCTCCCATTTCCACAGAGCTTTGTGGGTGACATCCTGATCTACAGACACAGAAAGGAGCCTTTGTTTACAAGATAAGAGCCACAAAATGCAAATAAAAAGCCCCAAATAGCTCAACATCAAACAGGGTCCATTATCTACCCTTTCAAAGGCATCCAGGCTGCAAAACACCACAAGCAATGGCTTTGTTTGGAGCATTAAATATGATACTGAAAACATCTCCTGTGTGAAAACAACATGCATATGAGTTTGTTTATGCTAGAACTTTAATCTCTAAAATAACAGGTCTCCAGAGCTTGTTTTGGGCTGAAAAAATTAATACCAAGTAATGATTCAAGGTGCATTGGGCTGGCATGGTGAGGTTTTGGCAGTGTTGGGCTACAGGAGTGGCTTCTGTCAATCTGCCAGAAGCTTCTCTTGAGTCCAGCCAGGACAGAAGTTCTCTGTCTGGACTATTTCATGGAGGATGGTCTCATGGGGCAGGGATCCCACCTGGAGCAGGGGAAGGATGAGGAGGAAGAAGTGGGAGAGACAATAAATGTAGGATAAACTGACCACAACCCCATTCCTCATCCCCTGCACTGCTGGCCAGGAGCAGGGAGAAAATTCAGGAGTGAAAATAAGCTTGACTAGAAAGGAGGGGTGGGGGAAGGTGCTTTTAAGATTTGGGGGTTTTTTCTCATTACACTACTCCAATTTGATTTGCAATAAATGAAATCCACTTCCCCAAGTTGAAATCTTTTTGCCCATGGTAGTAATTCCTGAGTGATCCTTGCCTGTCCTGATCTCGAGCCTTCCATTAAATTTTCTCTCCCCAACAGAGGACAGGGAGTGAAGGAGCAGCTTTGTTGGCCACATGGCTTCTAGCCAGGGTCATCCCACCACACAAGCCTGAAGATGCTGGGAATGATTCCCTAAAGCAGCAGGGAACTGTTGCAGAGAGTGCAGCCCTGATTTAATTAAAGCCTTAAACATACTCCAAGCCACACAATCCATCCACCCATCAATATGATGAAAAGACTGCAAGTTTCCTTAAGCTCAACCAGCCACCTCATGAATCTCCTGGTTGGGAAAGTGAGGAAAAATGAACTCTCACTTCATTCTTCCATTTCCACACAAGCCTGAGCTGTTTTGCTGCTCCTGGGACATGCCAAGGGGAGCTATTGCTGCACAGGGAGCAGGGAGGGGGCTCCAAGCAGGAGCACAGCAAAATCCAGGGGGCTGGGACCCCATCCATGCAGACCATGTGTCCATGGGACCCCATCCATGCAGACCATGTGTCACTGCCCCTACAGGTGCTCTTCCTCCAGCAGCACCCAGTTTTTCAGTGTCCCTTGGATGTCCAAAAGGATCCAAGATACCTCCAGGCATTAATTCAGACATAGGAGGACAGCCTGGGGACTGCTCAGGTGTCTTTCCTTCTTTTCTCCTTTAAAAATTGATCACTTTCCTTGCTCTTTCTCCTGGATTGCACTGGCTTATTCTCCACTTTCAGAGCAGTGAAAATCCAAGTCACAGCATGCACATCCTGCATCCCTGAGGATGGACACGGCCCCAGCAGCTGTGCAGAGACCTGAGAGCAGAGGGATGGATTCTCCATCCAGAGAGAGAGGATTCTCCCAGCTGGACCTCACTCTTGGCTCTGCAGGTACACCCCTGGCTCAGGGGAGAGGGCCTGACTCACCTGGAAGGGGAGAAGACAAAGGAATTTAAGTCCACATTCATGGTTACACATGCAAGGAACATTTTCCCACTGCAGACCAAATGAAAAAAGCAAATATTTGCCAGAGTGAAAGTGTCAAATGCTTGGCAGCTCTCCCTCTGCTTTGTTTCTTTTGTTCATGGGGGCTTCAACCAGTTAATAACCATGTTGTTAAATCCATGGATTTACTCCCTTTTGGTCAGGTAGGTGGGATCATCCTGAGCCAGCTCATGACAAACACGCCAATTTCTTCCTAAACAAAATTTAAAGCAAGGAAAAAAATTGGGGCTGGGGGGGAAGATTCAATGGGGAAGCTCCAAAGAGCATCTTTTTAAAGTTAACATTAGTTTCATTTTGGCTTCAAACATCACTTCAAAAAACAGAAGTAAAAGCATCTAATTCCAAAAATGCAGAAAAAAGTGGTTTGATTTTTTCCAAATTGCTACTTTCTGTTGTCATCTTTTCGTTGAGTTCAACACAAATCATTTCAGCTGACCTGAAATGCTATTTTTTCAACAAATGAATGCCTTAAGAGAAAAAGAAAAGAGAAAGAAGGAAAGGAAAAAATTCTTTAGCCTATGTGTGTGCTACACCACTGATATTTAGTTGTTGGCTTTCTGAAAAAAATGGCTGAATAAATTACTCTTCTCAAAGGTGCATCAAAAGGCCTGACAGAAAGAACAAAAAAATTAGATGGTTGGCCCAAAAAAATAAAAGAAAAACAGAAAGTGTGTCTAGATGGGAACCACTGGAAGTATTTATGGAAAATGAGCAGCGTTGGTCCCCTGGGTATCCCAGCTCCAAGGCCTGGGGGACAGCTGCTCCATTCCCTCATTAAATAATTCTGACTCATGAACACATCAGAAAAGTTGCCTTGTGCCCTCTGACAGTTTACCTCCAGAAAGGCAAAGTTTGTCCAAGAAATCCTTTTGTGCAAATCATTCAGGCAGCATTAGTCATGTTTGTCCCTTCCTCGCCCAGACAGCTCTGGGAATTTGTGTTATTTTCATTGCCTTCCCCTGCACCCTCATCCATCCTGACCAAGTGAACTTGCAACTTTATCTCATCTTCCTGCAGCGCTGGATCAAGACAGAGCTGCTGCTTCTGGCCAAGAGGAATGGCCTTAAATGCAATTTTCATCCTTTATTTTGTTTTATAGACAACCTAAATGTCCCTGATACCCCAGTCTGGGCTGGCTTTTGGTCTTCAGAAGGGTCTGACCAATAAGGAATAACAGGCATAAGGACATGACTAGAAGGTCAAACATCACAGATATTTTATGTGTCTATATTTACATTGTATGTATATAAAGTTATATTGTATGTATATAAAGTTATATTGTATGTGTATGTTGTTATATTGCATATATATGCAGTTATATTGTATGTATATATATATAGTTAAATTGTATGTGTATATAGCTATATTGTATTTATATATAGTTATATTGTATGTATATATATAGTTATATTGTATGTGTATATAGTTATATTGTATGTATATATAGTTATATTGTATGTGTATATATAGCTATATTGTATGTATATATAGTTATATTATGTATATATAGTTATATTATATGTATATATATTTTTCTATTGTATGTATATATATATTTCTATTGTATGTATATATATATTTCTATTGTATGTATGTATATTTATATACATACACCTCCATTGCTTTCATTTGTATAGCTCTGACTATTTCTCTTTCCCTCCTGATATTTTTTAGCCAGAATAACTACACATACCCCTCATGCCCACGTGCAAAAAAGATGATAAAAGTGCTCCTAAGAGTAATCCTGCTCCACCTTGCACATTTCTGGGTCCATGAGTACACACCTTCTAGGGTTGCATCCTAGGGTGAGAAACCAGTTTTTCAGGAATTTTTCCAGGCAAGAGAGAAATGCCCTGAACATCTGATATTTCCCTGTCTCCCTTCAAATCCCAGCATATTTCTGGCAGATCTGTACATTTGTATCCGACTGCTTAGCAGGGAAAAGCTCTTTCTGAGCCATCTCCGCCTTATAGTTTTTTTTCTGACATAAATATGAATTGAGGTTATGGCCCAGCACCATCTTCCCAGGAAAAAGTGGAGATTACATCAATGTGACCCATTAAAGCAATCTTAAATACCCACTGATGGTTCATTATTGTAAGATACTTTCCTTCCTGATGTAGAATTTATTCAATATATTGGAGGGGGAAAAAAGGTCTCCAGGAAGGCATTGCCTGTGCATGGCATTAATAAAAAAGGACAGCACAAGGGAGGGCCTTGACAAGTTGGAAGAGGAGTTTCCATTTACACAACCCCAGTGGGTGAATCAGAATCCTCCTCCTGTAGGGCATGGAGGCCAAAAGGAAAACTTTAATTAAGCTGTAGGCAGGTGAGGTTCAGGGTCTTCTCCCAGGAAAAAAGGGACAGGGTAGAGGAAATGGCTCCAAGGTGCACCAGGAGAGGTTTAGGTTGGATATTAGGAAAAAATTCTTCACTGAAAGTGTGGTCAGACACTAGAACAGGCTGCTCAGGGAAGTGTTGGAATCACCATCCTTGGAAGTATTTAAAAGATGTGTAGATGTGGTGTCTGGGGACCCAGTTTAACAGTGGCCTTGGCAGTGCTGGGTTAATGGTTGGCCTCAATGATCTCTCAGAAGTCTTTTCCAAACCAAAGGGTTCTGTGATTCTAAGAAAGGCTCATTGGGCTGCCAGTCTGGCTTAGGTGCAGAAATGGGGGTGAGGGGCTCCCCAAATCATCACCACTTGCCCCCTTCCCATCCCCTGTGCACAAAGTGCTGATGGGGGGCAGCTGTGAAGCTCTTCCACCCAGAGACTTCACAAGATCCCCTCTTCTTCTGCTTTACTCTTTGCCACCTGGATCTGAATTTACTGGATCTGTTTTTTACTCTGCAACCTGAATCTGAATTTATAAACATTTTGCTGTGAGTCAAGTCTAGAGGACTGGTTGTTTTGTTTGCACCTATATAATTCAATTTTTTAAAACTATTTTTGAAGGAGGAGGAGTTTGTGCTGTGGGAGAAAAAACCTCTCAAACCCAAGGCTGAGAGGATCACAGAATTATAGAATCACAAAACCATTTAAGTTGGAAAAGGCCTCCAAGATCATCTCCTCCAACCTTTGATCAATCACCACTTTACAGAGCACTGAGTGCCACATCCAGTTGTATCTTGAACAATTCCAGGGGTGGTGACTCCGCCACCTCCCTGGGCAGCCTTTCCCAATGCCTGACAAACTTTTCTGTGAAGAAATCCTTCCTGATGTCCAACCTGAACCTGCCCTGGTGCAGCCTGAGGATGTTTCCTCTTGTCCTGTCCCAATAAAACAAGCATTTTCTGGCTTTTCCCCCTTGGAGGCACCAAAACTTGCCCCAAAGTGCCAGGAGGCTCCTGTGGGTACCTCTCTCTCAAATCCTGGAGGAGCTCAGGCAGTCTGTGGGCTGAAGCTGCAAGAAGACATGTGTCACATCTTTCATTCATAAAACATAAAATATTAACACCAGAGAATAATACAGAAGTCTCTTTAAAGAGATGGATTTGGGTCCTTTGCCACATGGAGCAGGTCAGGGGAAAGGTTCTGAGCATCAGGCAGAGGTTTTGTGCCAGGGAGTGAGCATTGCCTGTTTTTATCCTCACACCCTGGGCTCCTGCTTGCAGTGCCTTTCCCCAGCTCCACAATCTCCCAGAACATCTGGGTATGGAGGTGCCTTGGGATGTCTTCTCCTCCTGCTGGCCCAAAGCAGGTGGTCCTCACATCCCTAAAAAATCCACTCCCTGCTGTCACACTGCTTATCCCCACCTTGAAATTGGGGACACCTGCCCAGGGGAAAGAGGATAGGGAGGAAACACCAAATTGAAGCCTACCTTTTTATCCCCCAAAAAGTTTCTGGTTGCATCCGCTTCTTTATTTGCTCCATCTCTCCTCCAATTTTCTGTCTTCTTTGTTCACCTAATTAATGAGTCAATTCATTAATATTTTTGCAGCAAAACTCTCTTCCCATCTATAAAGCAGCCGTGCCAAATTTTTGCCTTAATTATAAACAATACCTTTTGTTTAAAGCTTTCTGCAGAGAAAACAGCAAAGACTTCTGTCTCTTCACAAGACAATTATTCAGAATGCTATCAGCAAATCTTCATCTCCAAGGAGGATTTCTCCCAACACAGTCCACCCACCTATAGATGCACTCAGGACTACAATCAATACATGTTAATTAAGCCGTAGCCCACTCCAATTAAAATTATAGGATCTGAAGGACAGACATTTGTTTTTGTCAGTAAATTAATTTAAGCATTCATTAACTTTAATTTTTAAATTATATATCACTTTAATGATAAATAATTCCTCTCATTACAGGGGAAACATATGGAAGGGAAAGATAAGATGGGAGAGACTTGGACCCAGGGAGGGAAATGTTCTTCCTTCTCCTTCGGCACATCAGCAACCCCATTTATGTCAGCAAACTGGGCTCTTTTGAAAATCTGGCTGGCAAGTGCAGTGCTGAAATAAGAACAGAGATTCTTTGAGTATCTCACCTCCTTCTCTGCTGGGAACATGAAAGCTCGGCTGTGAAATCTCAGAGTTTTAGAATAGCTGAAACTTTGCACAGGCTACCAAAATAAACACTTTTCGACAGAAGTCAAAACATTATTGCATTAACAAGTTTTTTAATTTATGTAGGAAAGGGCAGGTTGTTTTACAGCTTAACCCTTCCTGCACATATCCCAGCAGAGAGGGGTGATTTATAACGTGATGTTTGTGCAGTGTTCTGCACTCTGAGTTAAACCTGCCCTGACTCACTGTGGCAGATAATTAAATATGGGGCAGGCCAGCAAAATTTGGGGTGTTCTTTTCCCAGCAGATACTGCATGGCACATGGTCTGGGCTGCTCCACAGGAGGGCTGTAACTTTCAGCACCTCCCTAGGTGAAGAACTTGGAGCTCACCTAGCAGTGCCCAGCACATCCTCACTGTGAATTTTCCCCCTGCTCCACCACAGCACAAAACTCAGCAAAAATCCCAGAGTCTTTTCCTGCTGTAGGAAGCAGAACTCAGGAGTGCCTGACATTCCCAAGTGCTCTGAGATCACAAGCTCTTCACCCCTTGCAGTGCTTCCCCAAGTGTATAAATAACAGCACTGCATTCCAAGCCTCCTCCACACAGACCCTGCCTGAGACCTGTCAAATGACAGACATCAAAATAGATCAACTGAATAAATCATTCACCCCAGAGTGCCTCTGCTCCTTGAGTGTCGTGCTGGACTGGTAAGGACTGATCAGCTTCACAGCTGATGGTGGCAAACAAACAGCAAATCAAAATTATTCAGGGGATAGACTGACAAAAAAAAAAAAAAAAAAAAAAAAAAAAGAGTGAGAAAAGCCTCAGGTCTCAACCTCTTGGGAGCTTTAAACCTGCAGTGCAATTACAGACTCTTCTGACCATACTTCTTCCTTTGAAACCACTGATTATTCCACTTCCCAGCCTGATTTTGCAGTTATCATCACAAGTCATTCCTGGGTTGTTAGGACACCACATCTGCTACAAACTCCAGGGAGAGAGTCCCTCCTTGAGCCCCCTTGCACAAGCACTGCTCATCCTGCCTTTAATCCAAGAGCCAAAATAGGAGAGTCAGTAGCCCAGCCAGGACTTCCAGAGATAACCCAGGACTCCTAACAGCCAGACAGGTAACAACCACTTGTACCCACCTTAAGCAGAGTGGAGCATCCCAGCCTTCTCAGAGCCAAAATTCACTTTTTCCATCTCCTCTGCCTCCTGACATCTCCTGTCTCACACTGTGTCACCCCCTCCACCCCACAATGCCAAAATTAACTGTGTTTTCCCTTCTCAGGATACACACCCTTCCCTACCCCACCACCCCTAGCAGGGTGGCTTTGCTGAAAAAAAGGTTTCCTCCTGCAAGGAGAAGCCCTGCTGCCTCAATTTCTGTATAAAATCGAGCAGGGGATAACCCAGTGCTGTGAGCAAGCTGAGAGTGGGACCTGCAGCTTGGAAAACTTCTTTAGGAGGAACACACAGGACCTATGCATTGCAGAAGGTTCCATCAAAAGCTGGTGGCAGTGAAAGAGAAACTATGCAAAATATTACTTTATTAGTAATCTGTTTACTTAACTACTGCAGAGAATTAAAAAAAAAAAAAGCTTTCTCCCCATTTATCCATTAGCTCCTCTTCCACCCAGCTGCTGAATTCCCATATTTATGACATCAGTGCATGTTGCTATAGAGATAATTAATTAATGCAACATAATCAAGTCAGCAATTTTACTACTTTACAGCTTAACACAGGACTGGAAATAGAGTGGAGAGAACACCAAAGCTTAGACCTGAAAAGGAGGGGTTTTAATGGTCCTTTAAGCACTGAGAGTTGGGTCTGAAAGTCATTTCCACAGCACATGAAATGTGCCACATTTGGCATAATCACTGTCATCAGAAACCCAGAGAAAAATTAGAAAAACCGCAATAAAGAGAATTAAAGTTCTGATGAAAAAAAATTACAGGTGGAGAGCAGAGTTCTCCAAGCACCCAGCAAAACTCTTCATCTCCACCTGGCAAAAATGCCCTGGCCAAAGAGGCTGCAAGCTGTGATGTCCTAGTGCCTAACCCCAAATACACCAGGATTTTTTCCAAGAGCCATCCCAAAGCCCATCATTCCTGGGGGCCTTCCTTCTCTGGAAGAGCAGCTCCTTGTGGCATCTCATGAGCCAGCTGGTTGCTGCTTATATCTCCACCCTTTTGTTAATTTAGAAGATTTGAATCTTTTTTTATCCTTTTCAGTTCAGGGTCTCTGCCTTCTGAGGTTAGAAAGACAAAAGCAGCACAGATGAAATTAGGTCACTTAACCCTCAGGACGTCCCCACTCCTCAGCAAAAGTTGCTCCACACACAGTGGAGCCAAGGGGGGAAAAGCTTTAAGAGAGACACATGGAGAATAATTGAGTCAAAGGCTGTGTTCTGGGGACAAGAGTGACATCATAAAACCATGTTTGCCTTCCATAACCATGAAGTTTTTCATGGTATTTCCATGGCAAGTTTCACTGCCAAGCTGTAACTGAAGCCACTTACTCTTCTCAGAGAACTGCCCAGTGAACAAACAACCAAGCAAATTATTATTAAAATATTTTAAAATAGAAATTAGTAGGAAAATCAGCAAACCAGAATACTGCTGCCCAGCTTTTCAAGCTGTCTCCACAACACACAAAGCAGAGAGAATTTTCACAAATGTATGGAGTGATAGAACAAGGGGAAAAGATGAAGGAGGAAAGGTTTAGATGGGATATTGGGAAAAAATTCTTCCCTGTGAGAGTGGGCAGGCCCTGGCACAGGGTGCCCAGAGGAGCTGTGGCTGCTCCTGGATCCCTGGAAGTGTCCAAGGCCAGGTTGGATGGGGCTTGGAACAAGCTGGAATAGTGGAAGGAGCCCCCTGCCTATTGCAGGGGGGTAGGTCTGGCTGCACTTTAATATCCTTTCCAACCCAAACCATTCCATGTCCCCACACACAATTTCAGTTAAAGCACAGAAAAGTGCACAGTTTTTATGTTGCATTCACATACAACACAGTTGAAGAAAATGAGGACAAAAAGCCACCCAAGTATTAAACGCGTTATGATTTGTTTGGAGATTTCAGCATCAGCTCCTTTCAATAGGATAAATTGCACAGAGTCACTAAAATCCAGAGCTTATTGCACACCATCTGCAGGCAGAGAGAGTCCTCTATTCCCAAGCCAGAGCTGTTTTCCTGGCAGGCTGCTGCTGTGACCTGTTGCAAGACTTGTCTGTGTCTGCCTGCAGCAGAGTCCCAGAGGAGACAGCTCCACCTTAAGGGGTCGGCTCAGCTGAGGGAGAGAGTGGCAGAAACCTGTAGGACAATTTTCCTGCCACTCTTTGGACAGCAATATCCAAGCCACCAGAATGTTTGCTTGATCTGCACAAAACCCAGAGGAAAAAACCCAGTCTTGCAGCCACCAGCTGCTGCTGCAAAGGTTTATAACTGGAATAAAGAGAGAACACATCCTCCCTAAAGCCAGACGACAGCCCAACCCAGATAGAGGCAAGAAATCATCTCTGGTGAGAGCAACAATGAGCAATTTAGCTTGATTATATCCTTGCAGATCTCCCTATTTATAATGGTTTGCATTATTTTGAATGCAAACTGGTGGGTATTTTTTTTTCCCCTGTGCATCAGCTCTCATGACCAAAACTTATCATTAGCTCCTGATTAAAAGAGATTTTAAATAAGGAGTGGAAACAAGCCCAAAAAAGTGCTGCTGCATCCCTGTGCTCTTGTATCAGACTGACTGCTGCAAATGTCAGCTTTATTTACTGTTTGCAGACCACTAAGCTTTTTTGTCTTGCAGGAGAGGTAAAATTGGGAATACTGGATCAGGTGGGAGAAAAGAACAATGGAGGAGAGATTAAAAAAATAAACAACCAGGGAGCCCACGTGCCCAGGAGGCTCCTGGTAGGTCATACTTGCAACATACATGCAAAGTTTGTCCACAGATGCTGCAAACAAATTAAATAAGCTTCACTAGTGAGAGCCTGACCTTTTCCATCTTCCCCCCCAGCAGAAATCAGGCTCCGATGGGGACCAGAAAAAGAGTTAGAAATAGCAAAGATAATAAAACCAGGCAGCAGAAGCACAGGAGGCTGAAGGGAAAAGACAGGCAGGTGAAAGGACAAGCCAGGAAAACATGAAATACTGCAAGTCATCCTCTGTGGCCAAAATACCGTGAGACAACCTATTCCTCTAAAAATGCTGGCAGTGGAGGATGAGGCCAGGTGAGGCCAGGAGCTCCATTTCCATGCTGAGAGGAGGGGCTGGCTCTGCCCCAGACATGGACCTGCTCCTTTTGGCAGTGCCATTTCCAGCAGAACAGAACTCCCCTCCAGCAAGGTGCAGGCAGACACCAAACAAAATTAGTTTGAATTTTCTGGACTCCATGGCATCTAGAGCACAGGAAACAACACTGATTAATCCAAGTGGCAAGTTCCTAACCCCAGTGATGGCCGAGCCTCAGCCTTGAGGGGGTGTCTGTACTCACAGCACTGAGCTGGGTGACCCCATCAGCACAGGGTCACATTTTGGCTGTTTATGGGGTTTGTATTCATCTTATGTGCAGTTCTGGGACCCCCACAAGAAAGATGTTGAGGGGCCAGAGCGTGGGCAGAGAAGGAAACAGAGCTGGAGCCTCAGGAACAGCTCAGGGAACTGGGAAAGGGTCTCAGCCTGGAGAAAAGGAGGCTCAGGGGGGACTTGGACTCTGCACAACTCCCTGACAGGAGGGGACAGCCAGGGGGGTCAGGCTCTGCTGCCAGGGAACAGGGACAGGAGGAGAGAAGCTGTGCCAGAGAAGGCTCAGTTTGGAAATCAGAAAGAATTTCCTCATGGAAAGGGGTGTCAATCTTTGGAATGGATGCCCAGGGAGGTTTGGAGTCCCCATCCCTGAAATTGTCCAGGGAATGACTGGACGTGGCACTCAGTGCTCTGGGCTGGTTGACAAGGTGGGTTTTGGACACAGTTTGGACTCAGTGATCTTGGAGGGCTTTTCCAACCTAAATAATTCTGGGATTCAGCCCCTGCTTAATTACCAGGCTGGGCTGCACTGGAGACTACACAGCAGGACCTGAGCACAGGATTCACTGCAGAGATGCACCAGCTTGGTGAGTTCAGTCTCCAGGAGGGACTGGTTTTATAGACACATCTTTTAGCCAAGAGGATGGGAAAGGGGATAGAAAGGAGGGGATCCTCACCCCTGCATCTTCCTGACACTACTTAGAGCACTCTGCCTTCATCAGGCTCGGGGCTTGCTGGTGAGCAAATCCACTGCTCAGAGAGCTCAAAACTGCTCTCTCAAACCCACAAATCCACACTAATGCACTGCTCCCGACTGCACAGCTACTCAGCCCTCCTCCAAGCCCTGAGAGCAGGAAAAGCCAACTCCAATAAATGCAAAGCAATTCCATTCGATTCCACCTCTTAAATGCAGCACTTAATTAACTCTGCTGGGGCTCCTTTGGCTCTGGCTGCTTGTGTTTCCATGCCACCGAGGTGAGGAAAACACCTTCTCCCTGTGCACAGAGGGGCCCTCCCTGCTCCAGGGCTGATCCACGAGGCACAGAGTGAGCCCTGTGGCACACAGAGCCTGGCCCAAGCTGTGAGAGCCTCTCCTGCAGAAATCTGGGAGCAGATGGTGACTCTTTACTGCCCTGGACTCCAACCCAGGCTCTGGAGCTCGAGTGGAACAGCACAAACCGAGCTGCCACCCCGCTAGATCCAACATTTGGAGTCAGCAAGGCTGAGCTCTCCCGAAGAAAAGAAAAAAGAAAGAAAAGCAGAGATGGGGAGTGGAGGGAACAACCCAAACCAGATGTTTCAGGCAGCTGGCATGGCTGTTTCTCCCAAGATGCTGATGAGCACAAACTCTGCGGCTTGACAGACCCCCATCAGCCGCCCTCTTCCTGCCAACAGAGAATTCAAATCAGCCCTGCTGCATTCAATCATCTTCTCCCCTTAAATAATAAACTGGGGGCAGGACAGGAAAAGGATTTATTCGTGTCACTAATCGTCAAAAAAATGTTTACTGTGCTAAAGTAACCCACAGTAAGGAAAAAAAAGAAAAAAAAGAAGAAGAAGAAGAAGAAGAAGAAGAAGAAGAAGAAAAGACCCAGAGGAGAGGGAAGTGTGGGAATGTCAGCTCTGCACAAAGGACTTGGACATGGCCAGGTGGACACTGAGATGGGACAAACATGAGCTCTTCCAGCAGACATTAACAGGGAAAGCAGAGCAGGAAGGAAGGGGGAAGCACACTGGTTGAGCTCTGCTTTTTGGGCAGAGCTGAGAACACACTTTTTTTTTTTTTTTAAGCAGAGTCTGTGGGACTGGCACCAAACCCCAGCAAAAACTCAACAGGTTGCACAGCAGCTCCCTCCAGCCCTGGCCTGATAGCCTGCATGACAGCAGACCAGATTCTCAAAAGATCATCAGAGAGAGGAAAAAATGGTATCAGAAGCAGGGCTGCAAGATGCTCCTCCTGCCAGAGAAAGGTCAAGGGATGCCAGAGGCCTGAGAAATAACAGCAAAAATTCAACGTACCAGGAAAAACAAAGACTTTGAAGCATTACTGGAACAGCCTCCAGCTCTGTCACACCAGGCATGAATCCTTTACAACAGGGCACACAAAAGGCTTGAGCAATCTGGCAAAAGTCCATCAAGGACTATTAAACATAAAGTTACAGATTAACTTTCAGCCCAGGAAGCCCTGAAGCTGCGAAATGCCCCAGACTGGGAGGGAGGGAGCAAGATGGGGTCCAGATTCTTTCTGAGGATCCTGCCCCTCACTGGACTGGACACACCACAGTTTTCCAACAGCTTGCAGTGAAAATTCCCCAAGCTCCCCTGCAATTCATTTCTGTCACCTCATGCAAAACCAGCCTGTCTCGTTTCTCCCATCCTGTTTTTCATACCAGTGCTCACAGCAGGAACCCTGCACAGATCAATTTGTTGATGCTTTGAGCACGTTCCCAGCCTTTCAGAGCTCTCCTGTGCTTTAGCAGCTATTTCTCATCCTGGGAGACACTCTGCTGGTGGGATTGAACAGCACAGTGGAGGTGCAGTGGGAGCCAGACCAGGGATTCACACTCCCAGTTTGAGGCTTAAAGGAAACAGCCACCTGCAGAAAATAGTCAGCAGGAAAATTAGGCACCAACAGCATGGAATTTCTCATTCTCACATCCCCCCCGGGCTGCCCAGCAAGTGGGAATGCCCACAAGCCTTTCCAGATAAATCAGTGCAAAGGACAACCTGATCACGGATAATATCAAATAGCTGAGCCCAGAAACAAATGGTTTTCTGCTCTAAGTCTGTGCCTTTCATCACAAGTCCTTAGGAGATGAGCAGTGGAATGAGATTCCCTCCTGTCAGGATAAAATCAGGACGACTGTCAGGAGAAAATGAACCCAAGTGCTGCACAATGTCCTTGGACATTGCAGCCTCCTGATGCAGAGGTGGCAAACACAGGCACTTGGAGAGCAAGGTGAGAACCCAAAACCACAGATAAGCAGAGCCCACCTCTGCCCCATAACTTATTCCAGCAGCAGGATGTCGTTCCAGCTCCACCTGCAGGAATTTCTGTGGCTGAGAAAGCCTTGAAGGATAGGTGGGAAAGGTGTGGCTCTGGGAGGTGAGGAAAGCTGAGGTTGGTGGGGAGGAACAGGCTGCAGGTGAGAAAAGTTGAGCCTGGAGGTTGTATTAAAATACCATTAAATAGCTTGGGAAATCAAGAGGGTTGGGTTTCTTGGCATAATCCTACAGGCAAATGCTGAATGCAGCTTCCCAAGAGTGCCTTCTAGCAACCTCCATGAATTCCCATACTCTCCCTTTTTCCACCTCTCCACATGGCTGAAGTTTCCAGGAGGAACATTTGCTGAAGCTGGATTTTACAGGAATATCAGAGAACAATGGCAAAATGAAATATCAATCAACAGAAGGGAAAACAAATTACACAAATTGCATTTAAAAAAAAAAAAAAAAAAAGTTACTCCTCTTGATTGGGGAATCACAATTGGTGTGTCCTTGCCAAGTTATTAATCCCTTTAATTAGAAGTTTGGGGGGAGAGGAAGGTCAAATGTATCTCTGTGATGCTTCAAGAAACCTGACATGATTTGGGCATCAAGCTCAGGCTAAAAGAAGTAGAAATCCAGCTGGTTTCTCAAGTAACCCATTCTATAGGATCATTAGGGTTGGAAAGAGCTCCTAGACCAAGTCCAACACTTAAAAAAGGGGAACACTATTAAGATGGACAAAAAAGGCCTTCAGTACTTTCACACCTACAAAACCAACCCTCAAATTTATTTGATTCCAGGGAAAACACATCCCAAAGCTTCAAATCTGCACCAAAAAAAAAAAAAAAAAAAAAAAAAAAAAACCAAGAAAAAAAATAACAGGTATTCCCAGAGAAAGTGAAAGGCACAGAGAGCCTCACACAGGAAACAAGGAAATCTGTGACCTTGAGATGAGAACACATCTGTAATAGTTCTATAAAGATGTCAATCTCCTATTTATATAAAATACCTGTGCAGATAGCCAGAAAGCCATGCATAAAAATCCTGCACCAGGCTTCCAAGAAAACCCCTCATCTGACTTCTCTGCTTCCATCTCCATATCAACCCATGGCAAAGCTGTACTAAATGCCTCTTTTCCTCCCCACAATGTAGAATACAAGACCTAAATGCTGGGTATTTTAGCTGAATTATCAGCATTTGCTATGCTGGGCTTTACCTATGCAGACAGCAACCATGGGGGGGAAAAAGGGGGGAAAAAAAAAGAAGAAAAATCCTGTACAACTTAATCAAAGGCTGGAAATGCCTCACAGCCCTGGCTGTTACAGGGTGATTTTCTTGCATCTTCCTTCAAGCAGAAAAGCAGCACAATGTGGTCTAGAGATCTAAAGTGGCAGCTGGACTGACAAAGAAAAATGTTTGGTGGGGTAGTTCACGCTCATCAAAACCAACAGCATCCTAAGCTGGATCGTTTTTACCAGCTTTAAAATCCAAATTGAGGCTTGTAGGAGACTCCAGAGAATAGTGGTGATTCAGAGTTCAAAACGAGCCTTTTTGCCCAGACTGGCTTTGCAGGGGTTTTGGAGAGAAAGAGATGGTAGCAATAACAAACATAACAAATATAACATGAACACACAGGTGCAGACTGAACACCAGCAGATTGATATTATCCCACTGAAATAATGAAGTGCCCTCTACCAAGCCAGGATTAATGCAGCCTCAGCACAAAAGGCCAAGAAGGCTCTAGATAAAACAGTACCCATGGAAAGTAAGATGGCTTCAATTTCCCCATGAACATGCACCAAGCCATTCCTGTTAGTCAGACACCTCCAAACACCATTGAAAAGCCAACAGGGAGCAGCAGCATGGACACAAGAACAGATTCCAGCAGCTTGTGTTTCATACCTTGCCAGCTTGGAGCTCTGAGCAGCCTGGAAGGTGTCCCTGCCCATGGCAGGGAGTGGAAATGAGTTGAGCTTTAAAGTCATTTAAAACCCAAACAATTCCATGAATCCATGATTTCCCAGTGCTTTCCCCTAGAAGGGATCTCTCCCATTACAGGATCACTGGGTCTCTGCTCTAGAAAATAACATTAATGATGTTTTGAGGAAGCATCAGCTCAGTTCTCTCAGTGCCTTTTATAACAGATCCAGCTTTCAGTTGCTCCACTGAGCCGTGTCCTTCAGTGTTTCAGGAGCATCCACAGATTACAGGTAACACAAAAAGGCCTTTTGCAAGGAAAAAAACAGTTCTGAGAGAGCCACCTGGGGAAAGAAATCCAACCAAGCACCCAAATATTTCCCTGTTTCCTGCTCTGCTCCAGCACAGCTTCACCAAGAGCTTAGTTCCCCTGTGGATGGCTGGCAGAGGTGGGGATACCAGCCAGAACAGACTCCTGTCACCCTCCCAGATAAGCACACACCATCATGAAGGATCAATTAAAACCAGCAATTAAAACCAGGGGAAGGTGCAATTCCACCCAGTGTCCAACTCTTCCATCCCAGTTTTCCTGGGGGATTTTTGGGGATAGGTACCTTTTGCCTGTGAGCAACGATAAAACCACTGATTAAACTTTAAAGAGGGGCTGTCTTTGAACCAGAGGAGAGGCACAGCAGGGAAGGGATGCATTATTTAAAGGAGGGTTTGTGTTTTCTGCCCCAGCAGCCACCACGAGATTTACCAGGCAAAGCACGGTACTGCTACAGAGTCAAAATCTGAGCTGAACATTCTGTGGCAATGCATGCCTGAATAATCCCTTTATTACACCTTCTGATTGTAACTTTAACAAGGAACAAGCTTTACAGCTAATATTTTGGAGAACTGCAACAGGGGTTTTTTTTACGGCATGCCAAGAATTCATGGGAGAACGAGTCCCACCTAAGTTTATTTCTTCCATCAGGGGGACTAAATAGATTTTTCACATAAAATTACCTATCACATACTGCCCACAAAAAGATGCAGCTGTAAACACCCTGGTTTTAAGCTCGGGGCTGGAAGTGAGCATCACCAGGAGCAAAAAATTCCTCCAGGGAACCTGTCTGGCAAGCTCTTCCTTCCCTGCCTGGTATCCCAGACACCTCCAGCCCCCTTCCAGCTGCTGGAGCAGGGCTGTGGATATGCACGAGACCCTCTGTGTGTTTGCCTATCATTTAAAGTCAACGTTTCTCGCTTTCTTTTTACCTTCTAAATCAAAGAAGAATTAACCTTTGGGGGGGAAAAGGTAAATTAAAAACCTGCACGGCCCATCTCCTGCAGTGTTGACAGAATTGTTTTCATTTGCAAGCAAATGGAAGTTGAACTTAAACGTCAAATATTCATTTATCAGCATTAACCCAGCTGCCCCTCCCTCTTTGTCCTCCTCACTCACTCAGGCCTTTTTCTTGTTTGCCTTTCAGTGGGCTCATGAGTGCGAGTGCAGAGTCATTTTTGTGCTCCAGATTATCCCCTGAACTCCTCTGATCCCCGTGACAGAATTAAAAAAAAAAAAAAAATTTAAAAAAAAAAAAAAAAAAATATATATATATATATATAATTGGACTTTCAAAAAGGCTGCCATCCAGGGAAATCCATTCTCATCAATGGCCAGACTCGCAGAATCTGCTCTTCATTCCTTTTTCATTTGGAAATGTCAATGCGTGTTGTCAGAGCGCAATTGTTTTCCTTAATCATCCGCAGCAGTGAAGTAGAAAGTGCTCATCTTTGCGGTGGGGGAAAGCCACTCGCTTTATTCATACCCCACTCAATTTCAAGAGGATGCTTTCCAGGCTGGCTCGGCCCTCGGGAATCACGGCTTATACACTCATCTTCTGTACGAGCGATAAGGATCCTTCCACCGGGAAATTCGGGTTTCTCTCGCTCTGCTTGCTGCTGGAGGAAAGGCGCGCACACTAAAAAGTGCCGGAGCAACCTTAAGGAAAAGCCATCAAGAAACCTGAGCATCCTCTGACTTTCAATGGGTGCAACTAGAAAAAGAAGTGGGGCTTTGTTTGAAAGTCCTCTCGATTTTTTTCCGCCGAAGCCAGAAAGGCGAACGGCGGAACGCCGTTCCTTTAGTTCCTTTATCGCTCTCCAGAGCTGTTCCTCAGCCCAACAAGCTACTTACAATCTTTTCAGTAATTGTTAGGCTGGGTTTTTTTTTTCCGCCAGCAATCACAAAGAAAAGCTGCTGAAAGGTGCAGGCAATAGACTTCTTAAAGAGCTGTTGACAACTCCCAGGAAACTTTTACATTTCGAATGCATTCTGCCCACATTTCCTGTATTTTCTGTGGTTAAGTTCCTCAATTTAGCACACAAAGCTATTTGCATGAAAATAGCATCTTGAGAGTTTCTTACAGAAGACTTACAATACCTTGCCTTAAAAAAAAAAAAATATACACCGCGTAATTGTAGAATTATGTGTTGAACATCTCAGGTAGCCGGGGTAAGAGGAGAACGAAGCACAAAACTGATTGCAAACATTTTTCTTTCATTTTAGATGCCATCAAGCTCTCATTCTCCAGCTGCCACTCACAATGGTACCCCTGGATACACTAATCTACTGCCATTATCATTCTCTAAAGGCAAGAAGCGCTTTTATTAAAGCAAAGACAAATTAATGTAATGGTTTCACTGTCTGTGTTTCTAAAAACACATGTAGATTTCCTCTTGACCCGCGGAGAGAAAATTCTGTACCGATATATTCTTGGGTAAAGCCACTCCTAATGAAAGATAAACATCCCATCCACCTTTTTCCCAAAGTCCCAGAGAAATGGCTGGAACCTGTGATGTACCACCTACGTCAGCTGAGTGTTAGCTGAGAGATTAAATCTCCTTCTAGAGGAGATAATCCTCAATAAATCGAGCAGACTGAAAATTCGGTCAAAATAAAATGTTTTGGGTAGCCTGCAACTCTCACCTAAGGATGCTGCACCTCCAACCAGCATCTTAAATTACACCATGGAGAAAACAGGGCAGCTGGCAGGTCAACATGCTCCAGATTTAAAAAAAAAAAAAAAAAAAAAAAAAAAAAAAAAGCAAGCCAGAGGGATGTGTTTACCAAATTTTACACTTGCTGGTGTTTCTGGGTGAAAGTCTCATGAAGAGAGGTTGCTCCTAATGCTGGATGTTGGGATGAGCAAGGTATTTTCCAAGCATTTTACTTGCTTAGGTCCTGGAATCCGCATTTCTGCTTCAGAATTCCCAGTAAAGAGGAGGCATCTGGCCTCAAGCTGTGCCAGGGGAGGTTCAGGCTGGACATCAGGAAGAATTTCTTCACAGAAAATGTTGTTAAACAATGGAAGGTGGTGGAAGTGTTCAACAAACTGTTTGTGGCACTGGTTGACCAAACAACCCAACCAACAACAACAAAAAAAAAATACTCCAAGAAACAAAATACCCACAAAGAATGACAAATCACTGGAAAGAAGCCCAGGCAGCATCTGGACTTCTCCTTGTGGACATCTCAGCTTCAACCCTGCCTTTCTCACATAAAACATCAGGACCATCTCCTAAAATGGCACATGGGGAGAGCTTTTTAGTGTGAACAAATGCCAAATCATCTTGATGACTAGCAGTATTCAGCACATCATCACACAAATTCATTTTTTTAAAAAAATGACAAGGACACCTCCAAACAGCTCTTAAGTAGCTATTCTCATACGAGTGTTTGTGTGCACAAATGGCAGAAGAACACAAACAGCAAGAAATATACTGAAAATTAAAAAAAATTAAAAAAAAATCATTGCAGGAAGAGGAGCTCTCTCCCACAAGGCAGCAGGAGGTTTTTATTTTTTAACACCTCTGACTGTTATTGCAAAGGCAGGAAGAAAAGACAAATTAGAAAGATGAGAAGGTAGCAAAGCACAAGGTCAGCAATAATGTGACTCAGAGGTATTATTGAATCCAGCCAAGGTTAATCACAGGAGCCACAGTTTTACCTTGGTGCCTTCACCAGGTGGCTTCACATGATGTAAGGATCCAGCTCAAGAAACATTAGATTCTCTCATTTCTGCCTCACCAAGAAGTATTTGCAAGACCCTGGTTAATTAAACTAATAAACCACAAGTGAAAGCCTGGGCTGGCGCCACTTTTTGACAAACACATTGTGTGGCATTAACAGCCCTTATCCCATCAGCAAGGCATGGGAGCTGGGAAAGGGAAGGAGCAGAAGGGGAGAACAAGACAAACCAGCTGATTTTCAATTAAGAGCTGAAATAAAAATGAAGTGCTTTTAGCGCTCGGCCTTCAAACTGCCAATACTCTTAAATAACACAGATACCTGGCCATCCTACAGCCCAGTTAAATCAACTTCATTTGTTTAAAGCACAGCTCAGGGGCACTTATTTAACAAGCACAGCTTCAAGCATGACTCAACACAGGCAGGAAGCCTTTTGGGGGAAAAGAAAAATGCCTCAGAAGGGTGCTGGGAGGAAAAAAATTCTCTTTGGGGGAGAAATCACCAGAGCAGCTTCTGGCCCAGCTGGTTTGGAGATCATCTGTCTCTGCTTAGACTGAGGTAGGTCCTAGTTTGTCCCAGGAAGAAAATGCTGATGTCCCTGGAGGTTAAGCAGCTGCTGAGGTATTGAGTTGGGATTGTAGGCTCCTGAAGAGGGAATAAAACACCTCAGAAGGTGTCTGGGCTCAGGACACCCTAAAAATCCTCCTCAGTTACTCAGTTGGCTTTGCTGGAGGATTTCTACACCCTTTAAAGCATTGAAAGTGGTTTTGGCCTGCAGGGTGGAGGTAGAATTTGAAAGATGGATGCTGATGTCCTGTCAAACAACCCATGGGTGAGGGTCTTTAGGCAAAATGGGTGTTAATGTCCACAAAATTTGTTTTATGTCCATACCTCAAGTCTTTGTTACAGAGCCCAGTGACTCCAGAACTTTAGGGTAACAGGAGAAATGGGCCAGCACAAGCCAATTGCAGAGCCCAGATGGTCAAAACTTTTAATTATGGAGGAAAATAACATGTTCAAGGGAGGGAATGTGTGATGGGCAGCTCGGGAAGGCTGCCCCTTCCTCCTACCTCAGCAAAAGGGAAAGGAAGAGAGCAACGCACAGCCAGGAGTTTAGGATGAGAGGCTGAGTCCTGTGAAACTGAGACCTCACAGGGATGTACCCCAGTGGACTCACTGCCCTTATTCAAATAAAGTTGCAGGACACCTCTGTCTCCTTTGTGGACACTGGGTTTTCTGCATAAGGTAGAGCCCTGTTTTGGTGGGCTGTTTTCAGCAGCACCCAAGATGTCAGTGGGATCCATTGGTGGTGTGTGGCCATTACAGGCCCAGGGAGAATCTTAAAGGATTTTTCCAGTCTAGCTTTCTCAGGCTCAGCTAGGATTTTTCCCAAGCCAGAGGCTCTTTCTCTACTGTAAACATAAGAGAAAGAATTACAACAAAAGATAAACATCTGCTGGATCCATGAGAAAGCCTGAGACCAGAGGTGTCTCCTTCTCTGATCAATGAACCATCTGTATTTTGTTTTGCACAAACTGTCTTATTTAAAGCAATGGCTTCCTCCAATAAATTGCTCTTTCTTGTTCTTTCCTGCACCATGCAAGGGAGTGCCATGTTACTGTGTCCTTTTGCCACTCTGTAACCCCTATACAGTAACATTTGGAGGTTCCACCGAGATCAACAGTGGTGGATGGCTCCAAAGCCCCACCTCTAACATTTCACAGCCTATTACCTGTCCCTTGTAACTCAGCCACCTCCCATCACAGATCAGCCTGTGCACACTTTGTGCAGATTCCAGCTCTTTCTCCAGGAGTATCCAGGCATCCTCTGTGGGCTCCCACCTGTATTGACCTCTCCTTTACCAGTTCAGTCTGGGTGGATGTACCTCAGGCACCACTGCTGCTGCTGCCTGCCTATCCTGCTTGTTTAGGGCTGAGGGAAGCTCCTGGACCTTCTCCACCACATTTTAAATGCCTCAAGCTTCACATTTCATTGGGTGACTCTTCCCTGTCATTATCTTCCACTCTAGTTTCTGTATCCGGATCTCTGATTCATTTACCATAAGATCCACTTACTCCAATCCTTGACCCCACATTTTTGATGCAACACACAACTAATTCTTCACGAAAGCCTCTTTCCTTCTGCCAAAGAGCTCTCCAGGAGCAGCTTTGTGTTACAGCCAAACCCATTCAGAGTCCCTTTCACACACTTATCCCGAAGCTCTTTTTCAATCAGCTCTCCTCATGGAAGTGTTCCACACATGCTCCAGGCTCTCCTGTGTGAGCCTCTCAGTGCCTCCAGAGCAGGGTTTATGGTCTAATGTGCATAAACCTTTCCTCTAAAAAACCTGAATATGGAGAACCAACGTTACCCCAAAGGCCTAATAACCAGTGGAGAGCAGGAGGAACAGCTGCAGCCTTGCAGAGTGGTGAACTGCCTTCTTGGGGTGCCTGGATGAGAGAAATAATCACAGAAGTGTTTTGAAAGAGTGCTCCTTCCTCTCCCTCAAAACTACCAATAATCAGGAGCTGGTTTTCTCTGTCCTGTTAGAGCTTGTTTGATTTCTTGAGAAATTAATACCTGTCCTTAAGGTTGGGATGATACAAGCACTGATGATTTTTCAATGGCTCAGCTTCAGGCTTGTGGAACAGCAAAATTATCATCACATATGATTAGATAAAGCAGAAAGAACATGCATTAATATTCTCTGTGATAAATGCAGAAATACATCTGATAGAATCATAAAAAATCCAGAGGTGGAAGGGGCCCATAAGGATTATCAAGTCCAACTCCTGGCCCTGAACAGGACACCCCAACAATCCCACTCTGTGCCTGAGAACGTTGTCCAAATGCTCCTTGAACTCTGGCAGGTTTGGGGCCATGATCATACTCTGGGCATCCTGTTCACTGTCTGACCACCTCAATCCACACTTCTGGCTACAAACATTTTGGAAAACAGCCTGAACTCTTCTTTGCTATCAATATAATCCAAAATATGGATCAAACAGGAGCTGTGACGAAGGAGCAGCACCACAAAAATACATGTAATTTATTTCTCACCTGCCCCCATGCATCCAAATTTAAATCCTTATAGCCAAGGTATGGGGGAACGGCAGCATTCAGATCCTGGGTTTAAAACATTTACTTGTCCAATGAGGTGTGGCCCTTTCCTTAGAGGAAAGGGGGAAAAGGTATGAAGGCATTAAGTGCATAAGAGCACTCTGCTCCTCCACACACACCAACCCAAAGTTAGGACGATGCCAAACCAGCCACCCCCCTCTGTTCCACTGGTGAGCTCCAAAATCCAAAAACTCAAAACTAGAAAAACTATGCAAATCTCCCCACTGTGCTCACCCTGCCCTGAGCCCTGGCAGCACCCCAGGACACAAACACAGAGCCCTGGGAAGGGGATGCCTCCCACACTCACCCAGCCTGGAGCCGGGGGTGTCTCAACCCCTCCGCTTCAGAAGCAAGAAGTAGAAAAAATAGACAAGGCTGTGGTTATTATTCGAGGTTTCAGGGCCAGGAGGGATGGGGGAGGCTGGAAAATGTCACAGACTTCTTGAGGACGTGACACAGGCTGGCTTGTGGGCAAATTAACACAACCCGGAGAACTCACTCAGGCTCATCAGGGTAATGAAATGTGATATCCACTGGAGAAAGCAGGGGCAGGGACAGCTCCACTTTGCTGTAGCAACGATGCCCTTTAGACAAAAGACTCCCTGGTGAAATGCAAAACAACTCTGCGACAGAGTGCGTTCAAGCAGGGTCCAAGGATAGCAAACCCGTAACCTCGTAAGCAGATCCCTTCTGTTTATTTCTGTGCTGCACCAGGATGTGCCTAAGAGTGTTTGGGGAGCAGACACTCAAAAAACTGCCATTTTCCTGTTCTCCTCCCAGTCCTGCTGTTCAGGAGTTCAGACCAAAAGGTCTCACCCCAAAAATCCTCGCTGACTCCACACATACAGGCTACATCCAACAGCCACAGGTTCTTTAAGTCTGACTTACAGCAGCTGCTGCACCATGCAGGGAGGGAGATTCTCCTGGCAAACAACTCTGCCCATCCAGACACTTCTTTTCTCCTCCAGATCAACCCAAACCTGCCAGCACTCATTTCCTGCAAGGACAGACAAATTTCAGCTCCTTTTAAACTCTCCTGTCCAAGATCACTGGTTGTTAGGATGGTCAGTGTCATCTCAAGACCAGCAAGGAAATATTCCTTGCTAACAATTGGGACTGCCATTCCCACCTCTTCAGAAATGCTTCTTGGTGCTGTCCCTACCTCTGGTCCCATGGCACATCCTTCTAACAGGTCCCAGCCCTCCTAACTCTCTCCAGGCTTGCAGAGGAAGACTTGGCTTTTGAGCTATTACAGTTTTTCTGTAAATCAACCTTCTTTCAGGGCCCTCTGCCTTGCCCTTACCTCCTAATCTTCTGTTATTACAACCAGATCAATTTTTCTGTATGTGGGACTCCTGGAAAACTCTTTTAGAGGAACTTCAAGGAGATTCTAGGAAAGGCTCTCCAAAACAACTCTATTTCTTGAGCATTGTAGACACATAGGAGAAATAAAATTCCCATTACCCTATGGATAACACCACCTGAGAGCTCCTCTGCTGTAGCTCTGAGTAAAAGGGAGTCACCAACCTTAGGGGGAGGAAAAAAACCAGGGATCACAGCTTTAACTTCACTTTTCACACTTTCCTTTGCAGAGGAAATGCTGCATTAAGATATTGGGTGAAGGATATCACATCCCACGCTCCCCCTCTCTGCTCAAAACATGTAGTCCTCTGTTCCAGAATCCCAAATTGCTCTGCTTGGGCAGGTGATTCATTTGTTAAATAATTTCTTTGGTGCTGCCTGGACTTAAATTAATTTTAGTGAATACATATCCAAAGACACCAACCCTTGTCCCTGAAAGCCTGAACTGCTGTGACATTGTTTTCCCAGAGACTGTTACCTCAAAACCATCTCCTAAAACATTTGTTTCTCCACGCAGCTTGTTTGGGGCTTTTTAGGGCTTTAAATAAGCTGTTGCAAAAACGTTGACTTTGCAAACAAAGTTTCCAAATGGAGCAATTTGTCTGCTGCGTGGCACCTTAATTTGGACGTGTGTTTTAGGAAGGGCTCTGCAGCAGCCAGGCTTTGGGAAGTTACATAAATCAGTACATTCACGTCTGCATGTGCTAACAAGGAATGAATGCCTCCTTCCCTTCCAGTTAGCATTGGTGTGTGTCACAGGCTCCTCTCCCTCTCCCCACCTTCCCCACTGGCTCCAGGATGCAACCACAGGAATTGTCACACCGAATTACACTGATAAACCATCCAATTTGGTGCCCTCTCTCCACTCATACCCCACACCAGCTGCTGCGGATTTAACTCTCCTGCTAATTGACAATGATGGAACAGCACCACCACGAGGGACAGATTTCCTTTGCATTACGGCACCCCCTCCTCTCTTTCTTCATTTGATCTTGGATTTCCATCCTGCCTCACATACCTGGGGATGCTGCACGTTCAGAATACCTGCTGTGGTTTTTTGGGAGGGACACAGCAGTATCAGCCATGAAGATGTCTTGAAGATTCAGGCTGGAAGAAGACTCAGGCTGGGAGAAACCCTTCCTGTGCCTAGATGGGGCTGTATAAAAAGGAGGGAGAAGGACTTTTTACATGGGCTGATAGTGACAGGACAAGGTGCAGTGGTCTTAAACTGACAGAGGGAGGTTTAGATGGGATGTTAGAATTAAATTTTTCCCCATGAGGGTGCCCAGAGCAGCTGTGGCTGCCCCTGGATCTCTGGAAGTGTCCAAGGCCAGGCTGGATGGGGCTTGGGGCTGGGATAGTGGAAGGCATCCCTGCCTATGGCAGGAGGGTGGAACAAGATAGGCTTTAATGTCCCTTTCAACCCAAACTGTTCTGTGATTCTGGCAAGGAGTTTTGCAGTTTGGCACATTAACTGAGTGAACAACTATTGAATCCTGTGTTGCCCCTCAGCTGCAGGTGACCATCACTTAAGTCTCCCAAAAAGGGCACAGGTGACTTGCCAGTGTCACTCAGTGACTCGAACATCTCAGTTATTGCTCTATCTCTTCTGCAAATGGGAACAGTCCTTGCAAAGGAAGTTCAGTGTAAAAATGTGATGCTTGCTATAGCAGGGAAGCCTTCCCTTGCCTCTAATCACTGTCAGAGCCTATCTTCACAACCCTTCTGTTTGTGCTGGATGGCCCTTCCTGCCTGCTGGAGGGCTCCAGGCTGTGTGCCAGCTCCCACAGATACATCCAAGCCCTCCTCTCACCCCAGGGCAAGGAAAGAAGGAGCCAGGCCAGACTCAGCCCAGCTGCAAGTCTTCCTCCTGTGCACCAGGCATGCACACAGCCCCGGGAATCAGATGGACAAAACCCATGGGTAATTGGATGCTGCAGGGATCCCAGGGCAAGGAGGGGATGGGGCTGGGCTGCCTTGCAGAGTTCAGCTTTCTCCCTTAGCCAGGAAATTTGCAGTGTAATTAAAATGAAATGTTGGTGTCTGTGTTGCACGTTGAAATATTGATGGAGGGAGGCATAAAGCATTTTATGAACGCAGGCTTCCATTTTGTGATTTACTGCCCCCAAACACTGCTTTCACAGAACCTACTTGGGAAAAAATGGGGAGAGATGAAAGAGCAATAGGGGTTTTATCACTGCAGAAAATGGGAAGGGAATTGGACAAAGTTAAATACAATGCATTGAGACAGTCTCTGGCACTGAACTTCAGATACAGCAGGAGCTCACTCACACCTGGAAAAGGCCCTCTGAAATCTATGGACATTCTTTTCCCCTTTCCTTGTGCCATAGCAATGCTGGGAAGGGGCTACACTGCTTTTAAGTGCAGATAAAAGGAGGTCAAGCCACTGTTTATAATGAGACTTGCAGTGAAGCACTCACAGCTGTGTGGGAAGGCACAGGAAGGACTCCCCATCACCTTTACCTGACACTCTGTGGTTATTACTCAGCCCACCAAGCACAGACATCCTTGTTCCAAAAAAGGTGAGGAGGAAATATTTAGAGAGTATTTAATAAATGACCTAATTAGCACAGGCTAAAGCAGAGGTTTTTGCTGTAGCAGCAGCAGCTAACCCTGCCTGATGCATATTTGCCACAGAAACAAGTGGCACATTTGCCTCCAGGATGAGAGAAATCCCAAACCTGAGCCAAAGATGAGACATGCACAGAAGCACTTGAGTCTGTAGGTTGGAACTCAGCCTACCCAGTCCCAGGCACTGCCAGGTCCAGCTCAGGTCATGGACAGACCCTGGTGGAGCAGTTCAACACAGCCAGGGTGTGACATAAGGTGCCCAAATGCTCCACTTCAAGGGTCTGTGCTGGTTTGGGCTCAGCCCAGCTCCCCCAGCTGGAATGTTCTCTTGCTTCTCAATGCAGGCATAACCTTGTCTCATTTATTTAAAACCCATTCCTTCCAAAAATGAAGTTCATTAGACTTCAGCTTTACATTTTCTACCTATTCAAGTTCCATTCCCTCTGCTAAGCTTAAGAACTTGGCTTTCTGAGACAACTTTAAACCACTAAATTTTGACCATACTTTTGAATTCAAGTGTTTACAGGTACAATGTTGAACCCCTGGCACAAAGCAGTTGTTGTCCCACAAGCTGAGGCAGAAGAAGAAACAAAACCAACCAGGTTGAATATTCAAAGCTGTCTGGGTAGAAGAGCCTTTGCTAACTACTCCTCTTGTGAAAATACGTTTCATTTTAAAGTTTGATCCTGTTTTAACATAGAAATGGGATTCATCCAACAGGGCAACTTCCTTGCAAGATGAATTTTTATATTCCATGCTCCCTTTACAAGTAATTCACTCAGAGCCATGCAACAAAACACATTATGAAGCCCCTCAATTTACTGGTTCCTCAGCAGAAAATATCAGCAAGAGCTCTGTGGAAAATTAAATATATGCACATATTGAGAAAAACAGTAAGTGATAGATACCACTCAATGAAGTTTTATGCAACCAATTGCTGTTGGTGGATATGTGATTTAAAGGTTGCATTAAATATCTGAAGCTTTAACTAATCACTGTATAAATAACTTACAGTGGTGGCTGCAGGCAAACGACTGATTTTCATCTTCTCAGCAGACCTGGATCAACCGAGGTGGATTCAAATTAAGATCTACAGCAGGATGGGAAAAAAAAGACTAATTTCAGGAACTCTATTGGAAAACCAGAGAGTAAGCCTGAGTATGGCAGCCTGCAAGGAGCAAAAATATCACCTGTTAAAAGGTTTAAAAGTTCATCTCCAACAGCCACAGCACCACAGGGAGCAAGATCCAAAAGGTCTGATAGACCCAGGGAAGTTATCCACTGCACAATCCCTCCCTGGGTCACCCATGGGATTGTTAACAGGAGACAAATCCACTGCCCTAGGACATTCATGGGGGACTGGAGGATTACACTGGATAACCCCAGAGCAGGGTACAAACTTCAGCATCTCAGGAGGCCTCACTGAATGAATCCTTTTAGCTCTTCAATTTAAATAATTTTAATCTGACAAAAGAAGGAATTGCTTCAGGGCAGATTCACCTGGCAGGAAGGAAATTATATGACTTCCCAATGTGACCAAGCATTTGCTGTGTTGCAGGAACATTCAGGAAATAACCTCACAGATGAGCAAGGACAGCAATACTCTTATTTTGGGGAGCAAGGGTGAGCACACAGCTCACCAGGAAAACACCAGATGTTTGCCTGGGTCAGGAAACACTTCCAAAAAGTCTAACTCATCCTTCCTGGTTTTGAGGTTGTGCAGACAGCTTTGGACAATTTAGGGTTACCTGAGTGCAGATGTGGCTCCAACACTGGCCAAGTTAATTGTTAGGAGGAGGAAGGTAATTTGGACACCGATAAATATTCATCTTCACTTCCTCTCCTTCGTGGCACAAGAGACATTCTCTTACAAAATGAGGATAATCATAGAGTATTTTCCACCTCTAAGAGCATTCCTGTCTCTTTTTCCCCAAGGATTGTCACTTGGGATAAGGAAAGGAGCTGAAGCTCCTGCCCATCTTCTCCTTTAACCAACACACAAGGGGCAGGGAGGGGAAGAAAGAAAAATACCATCAAGGTCAGTTTTCACTGGGATGAGGAAGGAAAGTGCCCTTTCACTGTCCTTTTTGGCTGCTGCTCCTGGTGTTGAAATCCAAGAGCTAATGAAGATAGATGGGTTCATCCATACTGTTGGGGTCTGGATACTAATGAATATTATTTAATGGTCAAGAGATGTCACGGGGCACATTGATTAATTAGCAGAGTTATGAGGAGAGTGACTCCACCAGCACATCAGCTGCTAATAATAGAACCCAAATCAGCTGGGAAGCAGAGCCAAAAGGATGAGGCAACTGTAGGCTCACAGCTCACCTTCACCACAAGAAACAAAGGCAAAAACCCTTCCAGATGGATTCTTTGCACCTCCCATCCTGAAGAGATGTGTTGTCAGAGGGCCAGGTGTCCTCAGGGAGGGCCAGTGGGGGTGGAGGTGACCTCCCACGATCGTGGCTCTGGGTCAGTGCTGGCAGAGGTCAGAGAATGGATGCTCATTCCCCAAAGGATCTGCTATTCCTTTTCTGCAAGGGGATCTACACCCCTTTCAGACCTGACAAGAGACCTCAGCACAGCCCCTCTTTACAGCTTTCTACCTTTTGAGGATACAAACTTTTACTCAGAATTGAGGAGGTCTCAATTTCTCCTTGCTTCAGTTCCCTACCTCTACAAATAAACCCCCTCCACATCCATTTCAAGCATAATCTACTCAAAACATGAAATCTTTCTCCCTGTGTGACTACACAGCCTAGGAAAAATACAAACAGCAACAACAACCCCACAACAAGCAGCTTGTTATACAAGTTTTCTACACTACTGGAAAACAAACCAAAAAAAGAAATAACAAAAGTGACCCCTGGGAGAGGAGAGCTGCACTTAAGATAAGCTTCCCAGGTGTCTGGAGGAGTGCAGGGAATGATGATGAAATAGCTCTATCACACACACACACACATTTGTTAGAGCACACACTGACACAGCTGGGAGACACTGACAGCTCTGCAGAGTAAGACTAATTTCTGAGCACTGAAAATCATCTTGGTGGAAGGCTTAGGAGTAAAAATTATCCAGCCAATCTGACAGAGTGGTCATAATTTTGGCGCCTAACATCTCGGTCATGCCTGAGCCACAAATTATCTTTCTGCCTCAGCAGAGAGCAGAGGTCTTCATGTGTTTTGTTGACATGGCAGGCTTGATCACTTGCTACAGAGGTTTGGAAAGTAAGACAGGTGGGTTTTGCACCATGCTTACTGCCAGTGAAGACAGAGGTACAGGGCAAAGAGGGGAAAGATCTTGGCCTGTTCCCCACTTTGCTGATTTCCCACAAACCCTAAAATACCCTTTCTGAAGCTCTGTAAGGAAAAACTACAATTCCAAGCACTGAAGTGCAGCTAAATCTCCCAGCAGTGTAAATGGAAGCAAGTTAAATAAAAGTCAGTCTTAAGCTAAACCTGGAGTATATCTCAGGTTGTCCCTCAAATTTCATCAGAAGATGGTACCACAAAGACAACAAAAAACCTTCTCTCCAAATCCTCCCTCCTGGTTGGTGACTTCTGGCAATGAATACCCAAAATGTGCCCCAGAACCACAGCACCTACAGTCAGATTTTTCTGGTTTGTAGCCCAGAAACCAGCAGGTTTGTAGCAGGTATTTTAAAGCATTCATTAATGAAAGCTATGCACCACTAATCAAAATGGGAGCCTGATGCTGCAGTCTACCCCTGAGCTCCAGACACAACAATTCAGATCCCAAATTTTGCTGTGCTGATGAGGTGGCTAAGACACACCAGGTGGGCTCTCACTCCTTCCCCCTCATCTGTGCACAGGAGAACTGCAGAGGCACCAGCAGGGTGCCCAAAACTACAAGTGCCTTTAAATATCACAGCTCTCCCTCCTGCCCTAAGCTGAATTTGCCCACAAAAGCAAGGCTGGATTTCCAAGGAGCTATTGGGGTGAGACACTCTCAAACCCTCCAGCTGATTTAAGGCACCTGTCAGTCATATCAGCCCTCAGTTACCTGTTTAAGAAGGCAGAGCAGCTGCAGTCACCAGGCTGGAGTGAATCAGCCTCACCTGCTCCACTGTGCATCAGGAGAGAGGGCTGAGTTATTGCAGAGCTGCCTGTGGCCTCAGGCTCAGGTCTACAGCTCCACCACAGAACCTGTATTTATTTCCATGCTGGGCATTTGTTGTAAAGTGCTGATCAATACCTGGAGAAAAACTCTCCCTTTGCTGAGTGATGCTGCTGATACTGCTGGCTTCAGTCCTTGCTGCCATGGCAGGCAATATCACATCTCCCACTTGCCCTGGAGCTGTTCATCCTTTTTGTTATCACCAAAGGAATTTGGGGAGAAAAGTTCCTGGTTTGTTCTCCCTCTTCTTCTGCCCTTGGCCACTGGGTCTGTTGCTCCTTTGCTTTGCAGACAGTTTGTCCAAAGCCATGGATGAGCTCTCCTGAGCCTGATGATGTATTAGAGGTGGATTCCCTGATACACCCTCACAGTGGAACCCTCCCATCCCATGAACATTGTCTGCCCCTGTGGGACACACTCCTGCTCCTCTCCTTCCTTTTGTGTGATCAGCACCAGGACCAACCAAGGACAAGGATCTTCTGAGGGGCTCAGGGTGAAAGAAATTTTACAATACACAGAACCCCAGAATGGTTTGGGTTGGAAAGGACTTTAAAAATCATCCAGTTACACCCCATGCCATGGGCTGGGACACCTTCCTCTAGCCCAGGTTGCTCCAAGCCCTGTCCAACCCAGACTTGGACACCTCTAGGGATGGGACAGCCACAGCTTCTCTGTGGCTGGGCCTCACCACCCTCACAGGGAACAATTTCTTCCTAATATCCCATCTAAATCTTCCTAACATCTAATGTAAATCCACACCATTGCAGAAAACAGTCAGGTCTCTTTCCCAGTACTGCAACACTGCCACCAACATCTTCACTGCCCACAGTGCCTCGAGCAGGCAGCAGCAGCTCCCAGTGAAAGCTCTCTTGCCACAGGACATTAGCTCTGAGATGACAATGCAGGACAGCTGGTGCCACATGTCTCCCCCAGGAGCTCACAGCACCAGTGACTTTCTACTCTGGGTCACAAAGAACCACCTCCCTTTCTCCTTCCTCCCCTCCAGCTCCAACACTTCAGCTTTGCAAGGTTGTAAACACAGAGGAAGAATTTCCAAGGCACTACTCAGACAACCTTCAGCAGCTCCTCAGAGGGATGTCAGCACAAGCCCAAGAGCTGAAACAAACCACCAAGTCCCTCCTTTTGAGCCCAAAACCCTTCCAAGCAAGGCACAGCTGTCACAGGGGGCTGCAGAGCTGGCTGGACTCACACACAGCTGCATTCTGCTGTAGCACATCCACCAAGTGCCCAGCCCAGGCTGTGAATCAATGACACTTTGCAGTATTCCATCTCTCCCCTCCTCACCATGCCTGCCTCAGGAATTCTTTATCCCTGGACTTTGAAGAGAGCTGCTCTGTTATCTAATTTGCTACCCCCAGTGGGTGAGACACAGCAGCATCAGGATTGCCACGTACACAATATTCCCATTAATTTTGATCCTGCTCTGAACAAACAGCACAGGCAGCATGGTCCAGTGGTCCTTCTCACTAATAGCAAGAACAAGCAGAGCACACGAATTCAGTTTGTGAGAAGCAGCACAAAGCTCATTATAGGCTGGAAAGGAAGAGAGGTGGTAATGTAAATAAGAGAGTAACCTCATCAAAAGAGTGTGTTTAATGCTAACAAGGAAAAAAAACACAGTGCTGCACCTGACATGAATACCACGAGTTTCCAGTAGCAGGTTCTGCATTAAGAAAAATGTAAAATTTGACAATGTGTCTCCAGCAGCTCCCTGTACAGCACACTCCATGCCTGGGGGTGTGCTTCCAATCCCTCCTAGGAGGGCTACAGATGAAGCTGAGCACCCCAGAACACTCCCACAGACAATCTGTGAGAGACAGGCACACCCCTCAACCACCAGACAACCATTTATAACCCAAAAAAAACCTACTCTGTCTGCTCTCTCAGCCCTGATCAGAGAAAAAAAATACTACTATGAAAACCACTCACAGGCAGATTTAGGAAATAAAATCCACAACTCTATCATACAGCAAAGCTCCTGGAGTTGGCCCCTGCCCCCTCTAGCACCTCTCGTGCCATGCCCATAAAGCACTTCTCTGTCTCCAAGGGAATTGCTGCCTTAGCATATATTTTCTCCTCTCACCATCCCCAGGTGTTAAATACCTCACTAATCTCTGAGCAACTGCTCTCACCTGGCTTTGTAGCCTGATGTTTCCAGTTCTGATCAGAGGGTTTGTTTGCCCAAAAGCTTCCCTACCTTCTCTAATCCTACCCCATAAAACATTTGTACAGACAGACCTCACCTTCACATCCACACTCAGGGCCTCTCTCCTGTCCCCTTACTGCTTTTTTCCTGCAATTGCAAAGTCGGGAATAAAACCCTAGGACTTCCAGGACTTGAAAACAGAAACAGCAGCCAAATGATCTGGGGAGAAACTTTTAGCAGAGCCTGTTGCAATTGGGATCTACATGCTGAACAGGGTCTCTTCATCAGGAACTGGAGTGATAGGACAAGGGGAATGGTTTTAAACTGGGAGGAGAGATTTAAGGGGATATTGGGAAGAAATTCTCCTATGTGAGGGTGGAGAGTGACTAGAACAGGTTGCCCGGAGAAGCTGTGGCTGCTCCATCCCTGGAAGTGTCCAAGGCTTGGAGCAGCCTGGGACAGTGGAAGGTGTCCCTGTGGTGTCCCTGGTGTCCCTGCCCATGGCAGGGAGTAGCACTGGATGGGCTTTAATGTCCCTTCCAGCCCAAGCCATTCCATCATCTCCAGCAATCCAGCTGGAGAGACACCCTCAATGCAAGTATGCCCCAGCAAGGACACTGATGTTCCAGTGGCTTTGGAACACAACCAAAGGATCTGGAAATGCTTCTCATGGGAACCAACTTCATCCCAAAGGTCCAGCAGAAGAGTTGCTCTGTAGGGTTGGCAGTGCCAGGAACCAACCACTCCCGGTTTTGGGGACCAGGTGGGTTTCTGAGAGCCCTCACCCTGTGCCCTCCCGTAAGGGACTGTCGTTTCAGTGACATCCTCGGTTTTCCAGCATTTTCCTGACCCCTAGTGACAAGACGTGGCTGTGCAGCAGCCGCTTAACATGCAACGCCGATCTCTCCCTGAATAAACAAGCAACAAAACTCTTTAACATGGCAAAACGCTTTCCAGATCTGTCAAGATACTCGCCCTCCGCCACCCCTGCAAATTTGCCAGAAAATCCAACCTGTTTAACAAAGAGACTCAAATTTGGGCTGAAAGTCAGGGAACAAGCTGAGTGAATACAAGAAGCCTCCCTTGCACCGGGCTCCAGCTGTGCCCAGGGGAAGCCAAGTTACAGGACTAATCCATCAGCAAACCAAACAAAACAAGGGGTGGGGAGGAGGCAGCTTTGATGGATTGCCTTCTCCTGGGGCAATTGCATCCTGTTGAGGGTGACCTTGGCAAGGCCACAAACTCCATGATCTCAGGCTCACTGTGCAGCAAACTCCTGGGAAGCCAGCAGACAAGATGTGTCACAGGGGTACATCAGCTGCCAGGACCCAGGCCCTTGTGTTTGGTTTCAAGGTGTCCTGGTTTGAAGGACAGGTGTCTGCCAATAAAGGCAGAAGCTTCTCTTTGAAATGGAGAATGTAAACCCCCTTCCTCCAAATTATTATTATAATTTTGAAATTAAGGGGCTCTCAGGCAAAAATATGGGAATTAGGAATAACAGCTCTTTACTAGGAAAAATAAAATAGAAATGCAGTATCACAAAGAACAAGCCCAACCCTGACGGAATCAGAATCCAAGCTGACACCCTGTCAGTCAGTCAGGATGTTGGCAGCAGTCCCATTAAATGATGGCTACAGTCTTCTTGCAGTGGCAGATGTGGTTTAGTTGAAGCAGTGCACCTGTAAAAGGGTGTAGGTTTTTTCTGAAGGTTTAGGGATGATGTGGAAAAGGCTCTGTTTTCTTTTGGAATCCAGTGGAAAGATGGATAACTTGGTGTCCAAAATCTCAGTTTTTATCTAGGTAGGAAAGGCTTGGCTCCTCCCCCCCTGGCTGGAGCATCTCCCAGTGGGATGATGTAATTTTATCAGTCATACAGTGGGACTGAATGTCCCAGCAGCAGATGAAATCTTCCTGGAGGGAGGATGGGCTGTGGGAAAGATAAAGATGATTGCCCCAGCTGGTTTAAAGCTGGCCCATTAGCAGATAATGTGTGCCACAGAGATAAGGGTCACTGCCACACCTGGCTGCAACAGATGGTGAGAGAACACACATTTCTGGCCACATCCTGTGTTGCAACTCAAGACACAAGTGCAAACATAGAATCCAAACAGTATAATGCTGTCCTAACTCTGAGTTTCCCATTCTAAACCATGCCAGGTTTCTCCATGAATTGGCTTGGAATGGGATGTGTCTTCCAGCACCAGTCTGACACAGGAGAAGGGATCCATGGCAAAGTGCTCTTGGATACCTTGGACTCAGGTGTGTATCATCATCCTCCTCTGGGAAACCTCCCTTCAATGAAACATTTCTCACTCCTGTATGCTCTGATATTCCTGAAAGCCATCACCTCCCACTTCCATTCCTGTGTGCAACATATTAGAAGTGGTTATGCCATTTTATTGTCATTTTTTCCATCTTATTTTCCATGCAGGATACTCTGCCTGAGACAAAAGACCTTAACCTCACACACAAAGTGTGAGCAGAACAAAGCCCCAGTTTCTGCCAGCCTCCAATTTATTATGTTCACTGCTCTGAGGGCCTCACTGATTTTGATAAAACACTGCTACAAGAGGAAAATCTCGCACATAATTAATTAATGATTCATTTCTGTTTATTGGGCCCTTTTGTCAACTTCAAGTTGTCACACCTGCCATAAATCCCCTCCGTGCTAAACAAACTCTTTAATTAAATCTATTGTGCCATGAGACAAATGTTTCAGATTGTAGATGATGAAAGAATTTGGCCCACCCTGGTTTAAAACACCTTTTGGGTCACAGCTTCTCTGGGCAAACTGTGCCAGGGCCTCCCCATACTCACAGGGAAGAACTTCTTCCCAATATCCCATCTATCCCTGCAAAAGCAAATTTTGAGATGGGAGTCAGAACACTGCTCCCAGGCAAAGCAGCTTTCAGGGTCAGATGTATTTTGTTAAAAAGTTATTGACAAAATAAGAATATCAGTAGTGAGTGATATGAGACCTCCCTCCAAATATGCAGAATCCTGTACACACATGGGTTTAGCTGCCACCAAAAGCAGCAGAGATGTAAAACAGACAAAAAGGAGAGGGAAAAAGAGCAAAAATCTGTTCCCAGTAAACAGATTCACCCCTTGCACAGGGTGCAAACTGCTCTGAGCAAACACCTTGCCCAACAGCCCTCAATTAATCATTAAAAACCAAACCTAAAGGGTCCCATTTCACAAAGGGAAATTAGAAATGTGCAGAAGGGGAATGTAGAGGTTCAGGAGTTGGAGTCAGTCAAAGGATTCCCCTGGACACAATTCCACGCTGTAGAGTGAGGAAAATCTCAACTGCCCTGTTATTTTTCAGGACCATTCCCTCCCTCTGCAAGAGACCCCTCCCAGGAACAGTTGCCACTTAGGGCTGGATTTATCACCCAGGAAGGAAAATGCCATTACAAAGGAGCTGTGCATTCAGAAAGCACTGTAAGGAATCCTTTTTCTCCTGTTGTTCTGCACCTCTAGGGAGCTGAGGTGACCATCAGCTGCTCTGCACTGGCAGCATAGATGTTGCCAAAGGAACTAGGATCAGATCCCAGGCAGGCTGGAGCAAAATCCAATGAAGGGAAAGCCAAACATGAGGGATTTGTTTCCTGCCCATCTCCAGATCAATAGGGAGGCCAACAGAGGCACTGTCACCCAGCCCAGCTGCCCCCAGTTCACCTGCTCAAACTATTATTTACAGGGGCTCTTCTGCTGATCTGTGATGAAACTGCCAATCCTGCACTTCCAACTGAGGCCAAGAAAATGTTCTGCTGGCCTTTCCCAACCCTACAAGCACATCCTGATTTCATTGCTGGAAACCTCAGAGCACACCTCCTCTTGCCATCCACAGCAAAGCTTCCAGCCCTGCATCTGCACACAATTATTTTCTTCTGAGGTGCTTCATTGCTCTCCAAGTCTTTTCTGCCTAGACAGACAGGATCTCCCAGGACATATAAGATGCTGATTTTTCCTTTTCATTGCCCTGGCAAAGAAACCTACAGAGGGAAAGAAAAGGGGGAAGGAGAGAGAGAAAGAGAGAGAGAGAAAGAGAGAGAGAGAAAGAGAGAGAGAGAAAGAGAGAGAGAGAAAGAGAGAGAGAGAGAAAGAGAGAGAGAGAGAGAGAGAAAGAGATTTGCTTCCCCCTCTAACTTGCCTGCCAGAAAAACAAATCATCTCTGCAGTACCCACAATCCCTTACAGTAGAAAATAAAAGTGCACAAAAGTATATACAAGGGATATGTGTCACACTGCATAAAAAAATTAATCTGGAATTAGTTGCTTCAAAGGTGAAGAAAGCCATGAGGGAATAGCAGGGGGCTGAATTTCTGTCTGCCACTTACACCAGCACAGTAAAAAATTGTTGTCAGCACTGGAAAACTGCCCATCATGTGAGTGGGTTTAGCAGATGATGAGCTGCAGGACATGGGCACAAATCCATCTGGCCCAGAGAGGGAAAATGCCGGGGAGCAGCACTGAGCATCCATGAGCACACCATTCCCAGCAAACACCTTAAAAACGCCGGGAGTGCTGCGTGGGGCACTTGGCCTTCCTCCACCCCATTTCCACAGCTCTCAGCCCCGTGCTGTGATATAATCCGGGCTGTCCCAATGATTATGGGTGCACTGAGCTCATGGATGCTCTCAGCATCCTCACACGTGCTGGCTTCACTGCCCCCTCCATCCCTCTCCACCTTTTCCTCGTGCCCCAGGTGAAGGTTTCCTTGTGAGAGGAATGTCGCATTTGTCTTTACAAACAAGCTGTAGATCTGCTGGTGGATAAACTAGCAGTGAGACTGAAAAGAAACAATAGGATGGATTCCACTGATTGATGAATGGGAAAAGATATTTGCCTTTACAAACAAAGTGTAGGTTTGCTGATAAATGAAATTGGATATCGGAAGATGAAAGAAGCAACAGGGGGAAAAACTATGAATTCTATAAGAATTAAAAATTAAAAGGGAGGGTTGTACATTAGAGGGGAATCTCCGGTGTCAGGCGTTTCGGGAAGTCTGTGCCTCTCCAGTACCTCAGCCAGTGGGGGAAAGAGAGAGGGAAAAGCAGCCGGGAAATTAGGATAAAAGGAGGCTGCGTCCTCCAAAAATTTGAGAGATCCCAGGGGAATGCCCCATTGCCTCTCCCTTTGTTGGAATAAAGCAAAGAGGCCTCCTCTGTCTCCTTTTTGGACATAAACCTGTGGTGTTTGTGGATTAATTTTCCTGACACTTGTGCCCCAGGTGTAGGGAGAGACCCTGCGCTGCTCGGGGGGAAAACGCATCGTCCCTTCGCCGTGCAGGGCTTCCGAGAGCCCGAGGGCATCCCCCAGCCCCGTGGGGCCCCGCAGGCAGGTGGCCAGTGCCGGGAAGGCTCGGCTGGCCGTGGGTGGACCCGGCAGGCTCGCCACGCCTCCCGCCATCCCGGCCAAGCCCGGCTGCAGCGGGATCCGCCGGGAGCGAGCATCACCCGAGCCGCGCCGGGGACGGAGCGCCGAGAGCCGCGGGCCATGGTGAGTGGCTGCTGGCGAAGCCGGCTGTTGGTTCTGCCTTGGAGGAGGCAGAAATGTTCCGGAGGCTGCGAGGAGAGGCAGGAGGGAAGGGAGGAAGGAGCAGAGCGCTGCGCTGTGGTTAATCAGTAACGCGGCAGCTCCGCCGGCCGCTGCTGCTTTTCCAAAGGCAGCGCTCTCCAGGCTCGCAGGGAAAGGGATCCGCCAGAAACGAGCCCTCCTCACATTCTCTAGGGCAAGGACCATCCCCATATGTGCTCTGTCTCACAGCCCCGCAGCACACCCGGGCCGGCTGGAAATCGGCTTTTCCACAGCACCAAAACACCGTGGGCCTTGTGGAATACACCGTTCCAGTCCAGACCCAAACCCTTGGAATTCTGGCCCCAAAAACTTGAGGATTCCAAGCTTAGAACTCTCAGAATTTCAGCCTGAAAATCTTGGGAATTTTAGCCCCAAACCTTGGGAATTTCAGCCCCAAAAATCCTGGGAATTTCTGCCTCAAAACTCCAGGAAGTCCTGCCCCAAAAGCCCGGGAATTCCTGCCCCAAAAACCTGGAAATTTTGGTCTCAAAATCCTGCCTGCTCACCTAGGGCTGTCTCCCCTGTGCCTTCTCCTAGGTGGAAATTCTGCCTTTCATTAGGAAAAAATTCTTCCCAGTGAGCGTGGAACAGGGTGCCCAGAGGAGCTGTGGCTGCCCCTGGATCCCTGGAAGTGTCCAAGGCCAGGTTGGGCAGGGCTTGGAGCAGCCTGGGATAGTGGAAAGTGTTCCTGCCCACGGCAGGGGGGTGGAACTGGATGGCCTTTAAGTTCCCTTTCCAGCCCAAACCATTCCATGATTCTATAAAAGGGAAAATTTTAGAGCAAAGAGGGTTCAGATTCTCCCAATTTCCCATGCTGGTTCCTTTCCCTCAGCTGCACAATGCATCTACTTGGTTTCCTGCTGGCAAAAAAAAAAAAAAAAATTAAAATCCCAATTTTTTGGCAGTTGAGAACCAGCAGAAGAAAACAGAATAATTTCATTTCCCTAACGAGAAGAGTGTGTTTTAAAGGAGTGAGGGCACATGAAGGCATTGTCAGCATGACAAAGCCAGCAGGCTGGCCAATGTCCTGGGGTGGAGAGGATGGATTGAGCAGGATGGATGGAGGGCAGGGGGGTGCTCCAGGCAGAGGGGTTGGCTCTGTGCTCTGTGGGCCAAACCTCAGCCTGCCCATGGAGGAGCTAGGCTGGAAAAAGCCCTGGGGGCCATGCTCCCACAGAATCACAACGGAGAAAAAGAACAATTACACCACATCCCTCTGTTGCTCTGCCCAGGAAAGGCTGGTTTGGAACCCAGCCCCCTGCATCCATACCCCTCTGCTCCAAGCAACAACTCCAGCTTTTACCTCTCCTCCCTTTAGCCGTGCTAAGGAGCAGGTTTCAGCCCCTGGTCCCAAATCCTGATCCCAAATCCTGCCCTACCCCCAGCAGAGCCCTGTGCAGAGCCATCCTCTGTCCCCACATTATCCAGCTGCTAAGCTACCTGTGCCCTGCTTATCACACCATCAGCAGGGAAGGGCAAGGGCCCAGGGTTTATTGAGCTAAGTCATGTTTACTCACCGCCTTCCCTCCCAGCCCAGCGCGCCGCTGACGTTTGCAGGTGGGGAGGGGTCATCCAAAAAACAGTGAGGCCAAAATACACAGAGACAAGGAGGGGCTTCCCCAAAAATCCTGCAGCTGCAATGCCAGGGGGACAGGAAATATCCCACCCCCAGCCACCCCACACTAGGGGTCAGTGACAGCCTGGCACTCTTCACTCCGTGCAGTCAAAGGGTACACAGACAGGTAGCCATGGGAATGGGGTATCATCTTTCCAGTCTTCCCCAAAACATGCAAGGACCACCCACAAAAATATCAGTTTCACAGCTGCTTCTTTGGTTTTGTACAGCCTGTGAGCAGGAAAACCACAGGAGAGGATTATTAGTCTCAGCTGCCCAATGCCAATTCTGAGCATTGATGCCCAAGCAAAATGTCTCTGATCAAACACCCACAAAAGAACTGGGCCAGATTTGTCAATTTAGGCTCAGATTTAGGCTCACACTTGGCTCTACAGCATATAAAGGAAAAGAAATTGCAAAGAGGTCTCTATCATCACCAGCTGAAAAGATCAACTCACCCAAACCTGCCAGAGCTCAAGCTCAAGGAGTGTTTGGACAATGCTCTCAGCACATGGTGAGATTCTTGGGGCTGTCCTGTGCAGGGCCAGGAGTTGGAGTTTGATGGTCCTTGTGGGTCCCTTCCAACTCAGAACAATCTGTGATTCTGTGAAAGAATTTTAATTGCCAGAACACAACATTTCAGAGAGCACAGCCCCTCTCCACTCACTCCTGCCTTCCCCACTGAGCCAGAGCAGACATGGCTTGGGCAGCCCCCATCCCCAAGAGCTTCATTTTAGTTTCATCTCTGCCTATAAACACTCCTCAAAGCCAAGAACTGCTGCTTCCCCACCACCACCCCTTAAAAACTAAATACCAGCAGCTCTGCCCAAGGCAGAGCTCAACCACAATCCCTCCCTCTGCCCTTTGTTCCTCACACACAGAAACAGCCTCTTAAAATCCATTGTAATATAAAGGAGATGGAAAAAGGAGCTGTACTGCAGCTTAGTGTGACTCATCTCTGCTCCATGCCACTTCTTTCTCTTCAAAAGCAGGCTCCCAATAAATTAATAAATAAATAAATAAATAAATAAGCTCTCCTGCTTTAGGAACCCTAAAGCAACTCTCAGAACTAGAAATGATCACAAGAGCTTCAGCTTTTTAGGCTTTTTTTTTTTTTCCCCTCCCAGAAGATTATATGTAAAAGAAAATGAATTTTGGAGTTTAACTTCACACAGGTATCACTTCTTAGTACCTCAGGCACTGTGGGAGGTGTTGCAGGTGAGAGGACAGAAGGGACCAGCTTGGATTTCCTTGGTACATGCAGGATGCATTCCAGGCAGGGAGCACAGGACATTGATATTCCAACCCTCCCACCCACTCTGCAGCTGCCTCCATGTTCCCATAACTCCACAACCCATGGGATTACTCTAAACATCCCACTTCTACCACACTGACCTGTTCCTCTTCACTTTCCTTTCCTTTCCTTTCCTTGCCAGGCAGGAAAAGCCCACAGGCTGAGCACGGAGGAGAGGGAGCAGCTGCTGCCAAACCTGCGAGCTGTGGGCTGGAATGAGGTGGAAGGCAGAGATGCCATCTTCAAAGAGTTCCACTTCAAGGACTTCAACCGGGTACAAGCACCAGGGGCACGGAGAACCCATGGAAAACTCCCAGAATATGCCATTTGGTTGGGTTATGTAGACATAGGCAGTGTAAAATTGATAGTGATGGGGTGAAAACCAGTATATTGCAGGGTAAATGGTTCAGAGTTAACTTTTCCTTCTTACCCTGCAGGCCTTTGGCTTCATGACCAGAGTGGCTCTACAGGCAGAAAAACTGGATCATCATCCTGAATGGTTCAATGTGTACAATAAGGTAAGAAACACAGATGGTGGGGACAAAGCAGAGCACTTCAGGGAGCAGCTCCCTTTTTTGAGGGATAAAACAGGAACAGCAAGTCCTGCTCCCATCAGCAGGACCTCTTCCCTCAGATGATATTCCCATATCACAGCCAGCCTACAGCTATCACAGATCCTTTCCTCCTCCTTTTTCCTGGTCCAGCTGAGCACCAGATTTGCTTTTTAAAATCTGTATCAAGTAGCAGCCACAGGAAAAGCTTCTGGGGAAGGAGTGAATTGAGAATGGGCACAGGTGGCTGCTGTGACCAAAGCTGGGGTGGCAGTGACAGCTTGTGGCCAGGATGAGCTGTAGGAAGGAGAACCAGGCAAAGTGCCAGAGCGCCTCTGCCACCCCAAGGAATTTTACTGACAAGTTTGGAGCTATTGTGCCTCATGAGATGCAGCACTGGGGAAACCAGCCCTGCTGTTTCTGCCAACAACACTCGGCCTGTCTGTCTGCCTTAGGTTCACATCACCTTGAGCACCCACGACTGCGGCGGTTTGTCAGAGCGAGACATCAACCTGGCCAGCTTCATCGAGCAGGTGGCAGCTTCCCTCTCCTGACCAGGGATCCACACAGCCAAAATCCCACTGTGCCACTGTGTCCTGCCTAGATGGACCCTGCACCCAGAGCCTTTTCCCACTTCCAAGCTAGATCCTGGATCCAGACAGCCCGACACCTCACCAAGCTCCCGCAGCGCAGCTCAGATGGATGGAGGCACTTCTCAGGGTGCATGTATCCACCTCTGATCCTGCAAATTCCATCCTTCAGCCCTTCCTTAGCCATGTGATTCCACAGCCCCAACTGCTGAGCCTCTTACCAGGAGTCAAGTCATACCACAGAGTCACAGGATGGTTTGGGTGGGAAGGAACCTTAAAGATCACCTCATTCCATCCCCTGGCGTGGGCAGTGACACCTTCCACTAGCCCAGGTTGCTCCCAGTCCCATCCAACCTGGCCTTGGACACTGCCAGGGATCCAGGGGCAGCCACAGCTCCTCTGGGCACCCTGTGCCAGGGCCCACCCTCACATGGAAGGATTTCTTCCCAATATTCCATCTATTCTGTGTGAATCCATTCCCCCTCGTCCTCTTACTACACACTCTTGTAAAAAGTCCTTCTCCATGTTTCTTGTCAGTTCTTTCAGGTACTGGAAGGCTGTACTTAGGTCACCCCAAAGCTTCTCTTCTCTGGGCTGAACAATCCCAATTCTCTCAGCCTTTTCTCACAGCAGAGGTGCTCCATCCCCTCTGATCATCTTGGTGCCTCCCCTGGACTCGCTCCAACAGGTCGATGTCCTCCCAGAGTCAAGTTACACCACTGCACCAGTAAATCTGTCCAGAGCCTGCCCCCATCCAGCCCCTGTTGTTGCTCCTTACCTCCTGGAATGTGCTTTCTGCTTAAAACATGTTTTGTGAACCCTCTGGCTTCTCTGTAACCAAGCAGCAACGTGCTGTGCAATTTGTCATTGCAGTATTACATCAGGCACGTGGTCTCACCCTGCCTAGAGCCAGCCTTTAGCAGGGCACCAACTGAAAATGTTTACAATAAACATCTCATTTAACCCAATGGCTCTTTGGAAAGAGGCCTCACTGATCAAGTGACACCAACAGGTTTTCCCAAGGGCAGGTACTGCCCTGACTGCTCTCAAGAAAGTGCTTCTGCCACAGAAAAACTTCACACAGAAATGGCAGGTGCCTTCAATTCAGAGTGATTGGGGTCAGAAAGACAGGGAGATGATCAAAGCCAGGGCAGGTAAAAACTGCTTGTGTAAAATCACAGCTGTGCCACAGCCAAGGCACAAACACAGGCAAAGTACAACCAAAAGGTACAAAAGCAGCACAGCATCAGGGCAAGGGTAGCTTAGGGTGGAATACTTCCCAAAAAGAGGTTGTGGGTGGATTTGGTGGTACAAGATTTTCACCAATACAATGAGCAATCTCATGTAGAGCCAGCAGCATTTGCTTTCAGCACAAGTCTGGGGGAAAACACTACAAACACCCAGTTCAGGTCTTTTCTTTGCCTTTTTTAACCCTTTAAAGTTCTACAAAAGTTTTAATAGAAAATCCATAGCTCTAAACTTCCAGCATCCTTGAACATCACACACAAGATGCAGACACGGACACCACCTTCATTTTGACAGAAGGACAAGAGCAGCCCTCAGGCAGAGTTAGTAAGATTCATAAACCATCCTCCCTGCCACAGACCAGGCTGTGCATGAGCAAATTCCAGGAATAACAGGCCCCCATTCATTCAAACGAGCACTGAAGCAGAAAAACAAGAGCTCAGTGAGCATAGATAGCTAAATGCACCATTTTAATACAAACCAGGCCCATTTTCACCAGCTCTCCAGCTGCCTCCAGTTTAATAGTGGCAAATCAGAGCAAAGCAGAAAACTGCTGTCAGATCAACTCATCCCATTTGTCCATTAAAAAGTCCTCGTGGATTTATTGGGCAAGGTATTATTGTGTTGTACGCAACCCTTCCGCTCCCCTCTCCCCCGAGTCATCAGAAAAGTGCAGATGAAATCCATGGCATGAAGACACACATCTCTTCTTGGTCCATCCCATTGGATATTCTTCATTCTAGTACCTAAGAACAGGTGAATCCCTTGGGAGTGCTTTGTACAAGCAACAGATTGAGTGTCCTGCTTGGAACACCTGAAAATCCTGCAGGAATTAACAGTGGCAAGGATCCCTCCAGGTCTAAAAGTACCATCCAGTTTCAGATCATAATCCAGTTCATCAAATTCTTCTCTTTTTTGTCCTTGAAACAATCACACAGCCTGTAAATCCGTATTTCCAAGACCATTTGGCATGATGAAGTAAATGCAGATTACATGTTAGGTGACAAGGATGAATAAAAACTACACACCAGGGAATTACAGTGGCCTATTCCTGACCACAGGATTACATTTACAGTATAGGACAAATACACATGGAACAATTAAACCCACAAATATTATTAATAAGCAAAGCCCAGGATAGAATACATTGACTTACAAATAACATCTTCAAATACATCCAAAAATGTGAAATGGAGCACTGATCTGTTAGATCCACCTACCTCCTGGGAGGAAAATGCAACCAGGGAAGGAAGAGAAGGGAGTTTCGCTCTCCTTCAGCCCACCCCAATCCACCCCTTCTTTCTTTTTAAAGCAGAAACAAAAAGAGTACCTCCCTTTTTTTTATGTTTTGTTTTGTTAAATCTCGGTTCCAAGAGAACCATCACAGTAGCCAGACACTGAAGACTGTCTCCAAAGTACTGCAAACTCAGAGATACAGTAATGGTCATATTGGCAAGACCTTGAGGGAACAAATAGGTCCAATACAAACTGCCAGAGCTGAGAGTCTCTCTCATCAAGAGACTCTCGGGCAATTCAATGATTTCAAAAGGGCTCAGAGACTTGCATGAAGTCATCAAGCTCAGGGCAGATGGCCAAAATGCTTGTGTCTCCTAGCACAGGGAATAAAGCTGTTGGAAAGCCAGGATCCTTCCCACAGTGGCTGGGCCCAAGGCTGCGCTGATCTGTGCAGGAGCTGGTCAGTGACTTTCTCATTCCTGTGCTTCAGCCAGAGTCAGCTTCAGGCTAACAGGCTACAGCAGAGAGATGCCTTCAGATGCCCTGCACAGGACTGTGCAGACACAGCATGAAGTCTTCACCCACATGTGGGATTTCTGCCTGGGAAACTCTCTGCTCCATGCAAAAAGCTGAGAGGAAATACGGGAAAGCCCTGCAGGAGTAACTCCAACACTGCTTGAGAGATTCTGACTTGTCCTCGAGGCCACAACTGCCTCACAAAGCTGTGCTGGGAAAACTCTCTCACCCTAAAAACAGCAGGGAAAAATAGGAAGGCTGAGCCACATGCCCAAGGCTGGAACACCTCTGACTTGCTGCATCCTTTCCTCAGCTTCTCCCAGCATCTTTGTAATACTGAGAAGGGACTTGGCTCATTACTACTACTATCCTACCCAACAGGCAAGGGTGCTTCCTCTGAGGCCAGCCTGCCTTTGAGGTCTGTTTTCAGAATTAGTACCATAAAGAAACGACCACAGCCAAGGTCGTGGTCAAACAGCTGAACCCTCCAATCGTCCCTGGCGTGCCACAAAAAAAAAGCCAGAGAAGCATCAAGGCACAATGGTGAATGCCCTTTTGAGAATGTGCCTTAAAAGAATCAGTGCAAAGAGCTGAGATTACTGCTATTACAAAAGTCACCTTTTTGATACTAAAAGACCGTGGTTAAAAAAACCATCTGCGTGCGATGTCCCTGGCTGTGACATGGGCCAGGGCCTGGCTCTGCTACAGCATCCTGAGGGGACAGTGTAAAACCTTCAAGTTCTGAACAGTGAAATGAGCTTTGCACCTCCCTCTAGATTTGTGCAAGGGAAAACAGCACTCCTGGGTGGTCAATGCATGTCTTCTACAAGAGGCAGGGGAGCAAAATGTACCTGGGGTTTTCAGTACCATCCAGTTCCTCTCCCTACACCACCTGCTTGGTTTCTATTTCTGCTGTTGTTCAAGAGATTCCAGAAAAGGATTTTGTGTTGTTTTTTTCCTCCCCTCAGCAGATATTGATTGCAGCCTCACTGAGATCTCCAGAGGGGATTTCAAAAGGAGGTAGTGACTACCTTCCCTCTGCCAATTTATCAGCTCTGCATTACACAGATATAAGGCTCCCAGCACGGTCTGTTAAACGCAGCAGCTCACAGGAATACTCAAGAGAACACAAAATTTCCAATTTGCTGTCTACCATTAACTTCCGGAAAGATTGGAGCCGTGGAACACAATGTGAGAACTCAAATTTAACACCTGGCTGGATACTGGCTGAATACCAGGTCTGAGGAGAAACAACAACTGAGGAATGAAGTGACATGCAGAATACCTGAGGAATTCGGAGCTGTGGAATGAACATTCAATTCACCATCAATTGCCATGATGAAAACAGGCGGGGGGAAAGGAGGAAAAGCCCTAAAACTGAAATTGGGCATGAAAACAATGCAGATTTCAGAACAAAGACAGGGAGGAATTTTTCCAGATCAAGCCACCCTCAGACCTGCAATTGTAGGAACTGCAATCTCTTTGCCTAGGAAACCTTTGGAACCACCCCAGTGCTGGCTGGCAAGGCACTGATTGTTGCACTGCAGTCAGTGGTGGCCGGGAGAGCCGTTCATGTGCTTCTCACTGCTGGGAACATCCGTGCTGTAGAGGCCATCCAGGTAGGCCTGGGAAATCTCTGCTACCAGGCTCCTGTCTGGGACGGACTGTGCCATGCCATAGATGGCTCCCTAAGCAGAGAAGAGCAGGCTATTACACAGGAGAAACACCCTCAGCCCAAAGAGCCCCTCAGGGTGTGCTGGCCCCCTCACCATGCCGGTGGTCTTGGCGTTGAGGTCCTTCATGATGTCCTGGATGCTGTCCCTGACATCCTTCAGGAACTGCTCGGCCACGCCGGGCTTCGTGTGCAGCTGCGTGATGCAGAGATGGATGCTGGGCAGGCAGGGCAGAGGGAAGAGATTAACCACCTCCAGTGCACACAGCTCCACATTCTTTGAGCACCCAGCAGCAGCTGAGCCCTTCTGTGGCCTGTGTAACTGTGCATCTCCTTAAAACAGCATTCCCACGAAGGCTAATCCCTGCAAAATGCTTGCTAGAACCAGCTCCTTCTTCCTTCCTTACTTCACAGTTAGGTTGAAGTTTCTCACCTCATTCCAAGCACCTCTGGTGAGTAAAATGCAGCTGCCTGCAAGCATGGTGACCCCTGCCATCCTTTCCCTCTCCTTCCTCTGCAGCTTCTAAGCCATCACCAGAAGGAAGCACCCACCTCTGAGCTCTCTGGACTTTGTTTCACACAGCAAGTCAAAATTTTTTTCAGTCTGGGAGTACTGGCCCCTTTTGCCAACAAAGGCCCAATTTCCCACTTAAGGAAAGTCTCTGTCAGAGATTAATCTTACATTGAAAATGATCAGCCCTTCACTGTTGTTTTAATTTCCTTCATCTTCAGTGGGCAGAAGGAAGACAGTAAAAATAAATAAATTGATCTACAAACCCTCAGTTAACTAAACATGAGACAGAGCCTTGGTTATTTATATTTTTCTGCTTGTATTAGATAGAGGTAAATAGAAAAGGAGCCTCAGATATGTCCTCTGCCAGGCTCATTAAAATTAGTAGTACTTTATCTTCACTGCTGTATAATGGCAATTACAAACGTGATTCCTGCTGTGCAGAAGAAAATTCTACATACAATTTATCAGCTGTGGACAACAGTACTCAGCAAATCACTAGAGCTACACGGCCTGAAGCTGACCATCCTGTATACCCTGGCTAAATACATCACTCCATGGTCTCCACACACTCACCTTGGTGGGAACTGTAGGACATTCAAGTTCCATCCTTTTGCAGCTAGAAAATTAGATAATCGATAGATGTCAAAAGTGTCCGAGCCAATGGAGAGGACAGACACCTCTGGCTTCCCAAAAATGAAGATGCTGTCAATTTTTCTCAACCTTGAAAAGAAGGAAAAAAGAAATGACTGATCAGGGTTACAGGGTTCAGACATTCTGTCCACCCAGCTGGAGCCTTAAAGGAAAAGCTTAAAGGGAGCAGATGGCAGCACATTCCCACCCAAAAATCATGCACCCAGCCCAGGCCATTGGGACTTGCCAGAGGACCTGGGTTATTACATACCCTAAAGTCAAGTAAACTCAGGAAGAAATGGAAAGGAGGGAAGGCAGAAGAGCCAGAGAAAATCAGCTTCTCTTACACAGCCACCCAAGCACCCCAACAAGGAAGAATAGTAATTCTTCTTTTGTCCTCCCTCCAGATTCCCCCTCAGCCACAGCTGAGGAAGAAGGAATTCTCAAAGCCAGGCTCAATAAACGTGCCTGCATCCCTCCCATTTGTGTCCCTCAGCTATCTGGGCACAAATGTTCTCCCAGAACTGCCCAGTAGGTCTCCCTCAGCAGGTACCAGGGAAAAACAAAACAACAGCAGTGTGGGAGGAGGGGTCCAGCCCAGGATCCAAACAGTGAGGCACCCACGTACTCAGATTCCAGGAAACGAGCTGTTTTAATGATCCTCTTCGTAGCCTCAACATAGCCCGACTCTCCAATGTGCAGCAGGGTTGCCCAACATGCAGCTATGATCCCACCAGGCCTGGAGCCTGCCACGGAGGGGGAGGCATAAATTCCCCCTTGCCAGTCTGGGGCTATGAAGAACTGGTACTTCCTGTACTCCTTGTCACTGTAGAGCACCACTGAGGAGCCCTTGGGAGCGTAGCCATACTGCAAGGGGCACAGAAAGGGTTAGAAAGCAGCAACAGGGCACAGGAATGCACCCAAGTCCTCACCAAGATCTCACTTGTTCATCTGCTGGAGAGCAGAAGGCTCTGCAGAGGGCTTGGGACAGGCTGGATCCATGGGAAGAGGTTCAGCAAGGCCAGGTCCTGCCAGGTCCTGCCCTTGGGTCACAGAAACTCCCTGCAGCTCCAGGCTGGGGCAGAGGGGCTGGAAAGGGCCTTGGAGTGCTGGTGACAGTGGCTGTACATGAGTCACCATGTGCCCATGTGGAATCAGGAATAGTGTGACCAGCAGGACTAGGCAGTGATTGTCCCTCTGTGCTGGGGGCCCTCAAGTGCTGCATCCAGTTCTGGGCTCTCCTGGCCAGAGCCCTGGAGGGGCTGGAGCGTGTCCTGTGAAGGGAACAGAGCTGGGGAAGGGGCTGGAGCCCCAGGAGTGGCTGAGGGAGCTGGGAAAGGGGCTCAGCCTGGAGAAAAGGAGGCTCAGGGGGACCTTCTGGCTCTGCACAACTCCCTGACAGGAGGGGACAGCCAGGTTCTGCTCAGAGAAAACAAGTGACAGGACAAGAGGAAACAGAAGTTGTGCCAGGGGATGTTAAGGTTGGAAATCAGGAGAAAATTCTTTGTCTAAGGGTGAAAAGGGGTTGCCCAGGAAGGTGGTGGAGTGTCCATGCTTGGAGGTGTTCATGGAATGACTGGATGTGGCACTCAGTGCTCTGGTCTGGTTGATGAGGTGGGGACTGGTAACAGGTTGGAGTCAATCTCTTTTCCAGCCTGAGAGGTTCTGTACTTTGGCACATTGCATAAAGCACATGAGAAGAGCAGCTCCTAGCCCTGCACCTCAGTGCTCCTCTACACAATAGGGAAGAAATGCCTGAAGGCCAGGATGGCAACAGGAGTCACACCCCAAAAATGAAAGCATTGAAGACCCTCCTCCCCTCTCCTTACCTTGTGGGTGTCAGCAGAAATGCTGGTCACACCTTTCACACGGAAATCAAAGGGACGCTTTAAGGGGAACCCTGCCTTGTCCATGAAAGCAATAAGGAATCCACCCAGGCAGGCATCCACATGGAAGGGAATTTTGTACTTCACTGCAAGCTGTGTGTGAACAAGAGATCAGGGAACAAAATGATGTGGCTGGGGCACCCAAACTCCAGTCACCAAAATGTATCTGGCATTTCACAGTTAAATGTCCACTGAGCCCTTTGAGAGCATCACACCACTCTTGAGTCAGGCAATGTGGAAGGGCTGGCTGCTTGTGGGATGCCTTTTCCTGCCTTCTACACATAGGAAAACAACATGGCATTTTGGTAGCTTGCTGTGTTTGCCAAAGGAATGTGACAACATTGTCTGAAAGGAGTATCCATATTAAAGTAAAAGGGTGTGAGCCAAATCAACATAAGGTCAGAGGCCCTGGCTGGTCACATACAAAATAAATAAATGGAGCACAGAGAGAAAAGAAATCAAGAGGTGTGTTTGAAAATAAGATCCCAGCCCTGACTCCTAACTCCTTCCACACATTCCTCAGTCTTCCACACCAATTTTGCCACAACCAGCAGGCCCTAAATCAAAGCCTTTTCACCAGGTGAGCCATTTGGGTGTTCTTTCCTCTCAGGTAGCAAAGAACAAGCACTTCTGGTTGGTCTCACAGTCACACATTCCCCCTCACTCCCAAGCTGCATCCTACATTTGAGCTCATTTGAGGACAGTAACACCCTTCCAGCCAGTGAGATCCCCCACCAAATTCACTGCATCCTGGAACCCCTCTACCCTTGCTGTGTGTAGGGGAATCCTACCTCTGCCACCTCTTCAATGGGGTCCATAATTCCATGTGGGAACTGGGGAGCAGAACAGACCAGCATGGCTGTGTTCCTGGAGATAGCTCTCCTCATTGCCTGAAGATTTAAAGAGAGAAGATGCTCACATTCCATTTACCAAGTGCCATCCTGCCAAAAAAGATAAAGGGTGAGAACGTGCAGAGCCTGGTCTTAAAAACCAATGCAAAAAAAGTGTACAGAGAGGAAAGCAGAGCTGCAACCACTCATCCACTTGGAAATACCATAATATTTTTGTTCACCCTCCTCTCTGAAACCTGGAGCTATTTATGAAATACATAAATTACCTGAGACTAAATTAAATCCATGGGACAAAGGGGTAACATCCAGTTAATTCAAATACAGTTTCATCTGCAATGACAGGCACTTACTCGTGCTGTTTTTCATTTTTCCAGAAAGCATTCCACCCTCTTTATCCACTGACTCCCTACCTGGACAGGTAGATTTCCTGCCTAGTTGCTGTGCAATATTAATTTCCTCACAGAGAGAGACTAAAGTGATACCTGAACATCCACTTCCATAGCCTTGGTCAGTGGTATTTGGATCAGCTTCAGCCCAAAGTAGTGTGCTGCCTTGTCAAAGGCTGCGTGGGCACTCACTGGGACCAACCTGGGAAAGGAACAGATTAAATTAATGTAACATTTGCTGTCTGCCATCTCAAGTGGCAGTAGCTGAACAGCCCTAATTAACCCTGTTTTCTGAGGCCTCATATCATTATCAGAGCCTTAAATGTTAGAGAAGGAAGAAAAGAACCACCAGTGTTTCGTTTCTTTTTATGTTTTCCCCTCAAAGCAATTAACCAGAGAAATATTTTCCATGCACCATCTAGAAAAGAGGCAGCACATTAGAGACAGCAAATCCTCTATTAGCAGTGTAATGATTAGCACAATTCCCTATTTGAGCTCCAACCAGCCCAACTCCAGCCCCAGAGCTGGCTAAGAAGAAGGCTAAGCCTTCTTTGATCTGAATAAATCAAACCCCTTGAATACTTCAAAGGGGCTGGCAACCTCTGCTCAAGAGCAGAGCTGATCTGAGCAGGCTGTCTAGAGCAGCAGACAGGTATTGCCAAAATACAGCTGCTCAGCACAGCCCCCAGCAACACCTGTGCCCCCCAGGCTGCTTTAAAGCTTCCTGTGCTTTTGAACTCTCCTTTCCACACAGGTTTCTCTCCTCCAGACAGAGATGGACAAGGAATAGTGGCAATGAGCTAAGAAATTAAGGATTATTGAGGACCAGCACCATATCTCAGCTCAAGGGGACAGTAAATCCCACAAGCCCCCAAAGGAAGAAGCTGTGATGGCACCACTCACATTTCTGGCTGTTTGATGCCTCTCTCATAAGCCAGGTCTCTGTATGCCTTGCAGGCCATCAGGATGCTCTCAGTCCCCCCAGATGTCATCTGTCACCAGAAAAGAAGCAAACAAGGAAAAATAACAATGGGTGTTGCAGGAGAGAAAAGCAGAAAGGGGATGTAGGCACTGCCTCTGTTTTGGAGATGCATGGGACAACTCAGGGTTTAAAGGACAGCAGAAGTCACTGAACAGCACAGGGCAGCTTTCTGACACTCAGCTTGAAAATACACATTTAAATGTTGGATATTTAAATGGGATGGGGGAAAGGGAAAACAAACAAAAAGTACAGAACTCCAGAGCCCAACAGGAGGGGATCACATTGCACAGTCACCTCACCTCACAAAGCTATTCACTCTTAAGCTCTTGATTACCTGGGGATTGTTTATCTGCATTACAGATTAATTGTGCCACGTATATGGAAACAATGTAGTTGGTTCTGTGCTAAGTCAGCTAAGTCCAGCAGGGTTTATTAGGTCTGGAGCAGTGCCATGCCAAGGCACAGAGTCAGCTCAGGGCTGGCACCACCCCTGAGCTACAAAACCTTCCCAGAACCTGGAATGCTGCAGGACTTGGAGCTCTCTCCCACCTCCTCTCTGGTGAGACCAGCCCAGGTCTGCTCAACACCAGAGCTTCCAAGCCCTCAGGGACACAAGAAATTTTACACCAGGAGGAATTTGTGCATTTCTCTCCCCAGCCAGTCCCTCAGCATCCACACCACCCACTAACCCTGGGTCTGCATCAGGAGGTGGAAGAGAGAAAGGCACACACAGGTTTTACTATTGCATACTTGAACTCGAGAGCTGGTGCAAATACACAAATTAAACTCTTTACAGGGAGGACTTCCTCAAGTGAGAGGTCTCTTGTAGTCAGCTTTTATGAGTTCTGGCATGCAGGGGTACAACCTTCCCCAGTAAAATTTTAACCTGGGAAAATGTGAGGTTGGTTTGTCGAGCAGCCTGCAGGACTGACTGACTGGGTGAGCCATAACCTGAGGATATGGGGTAGCTGGGACACTTAACAGAGGTTCAGGGAAATGAGGAATCAAAATCTACTTATACTGCTTATGGGGAACTAATTTTGCTCCTCAGACCTGCTGAACCAACTGCAACTTCCCCTTTTTACCTCTTCCCCCACAAAAATAAACATAAAAAGGACCCAATCCCATTTGTATGCCTTACGACATCTCTAAGTTTGGGTTTTCCTTTGTTTTTTCCCTGCTGACATGGCTGCAAACCCTGAAAATGCCAAGAAGTGTGACTGTGTGACAATGACTAAACATGAAGTACAGAGATAAAGAACAAAGTTCACAGCCTGCCAGGATTTGTTCCTAACACAATCCAAGCCAGCAGCAGCTGCTGCCACAGGCAGTGTGGAAGCAACTGTCACACCACAGACAATTCCTGCTTTTTGGGGGGATGTTTAAAAGCAACAGCTGTCAGAGATAAAACCTAACAAAGCTTCACACTGGATAAAGACATTGCTTCATTAACTGTGGAGCAAATGGATGGCAGTAGGAACACAATGTTTTAAGGGTTTTATGGGCTGTGCCACTCACTTCTCAATGTCCTTTATGAAAAGATCTGTCAGGTTGTGATTACCTTTGGGGAAAAAAAAAAAACAGCTGGTGATAGACTGCCTTCTTACTGGGTGGGAGAAGAGGAATAGGATTATTGCATACTTGTGCCTATCCTTGCAACACTGCTTAGGGTAATGATTGTGAAAACCTTGCTAGGGGATCTTGGGATTCGTGTTACTGAACACCAGGCCTGCTCCTTGTTGGGCAGCATTCCCTATGCTCACCTAGATAATCTGCTCTTGAAAAAGCAGCCTCTGTACAGTCTTATTCCCATTTCAATCCTAACACCAGAACACCAACATCTTGCCTTGATATGTAACAAGCCTTTCCTCAAAGTCTGGCTTTATCCCCTGCGTGGAAATGCTGAGCCACACACAGTTTGTGGTAGATCAGAGCCAACACTTGTCAGCAGTCAGTCACATGCAGGGTAAGGAGGAGCATCCAGGATGGATCCTTCTCCTCCCAGGCACCCAGACCACCACACAAAGCTTGTTCAGACAGCTGAAAATCCACCCAAAAAGCCAAATTTCAGCCAGCTCAGCTGAATTTAGCTTAGCTCAACTGGCCCACAGTCAATACATGGTGAGCCTCAACCACTGACAAGTGCCTGAAGTCTGGAGCAACACCTTTAGCCCAGCACAGCACCGACAGCAAGATCCTCTTGGACCACATGGATTATACCTGTGGATGGAGCCTGCTCCTCTAGAGGAGGCTTTGTCAGCTCAGGCACTGACAGCAAACTCGTTCTGCTGCAGCCAGAGCCTGAATCAGTGTCACAGGACCCGCGTTCCCCAGTGCCTGCGGCGCCGGCAGGGCAGGCGGCCAAGGCGCGGTGATTCAGCGCCGCCCAGGGCTCACACACATTCTTCTCTCCCCTCAGTCAAAGCCCACAGGCTCGGGCCATGCCATGGGGAAAAGGGGCTGGAAACAGGCACTGTTTCAAGCAGCTCTGCAACCCTGCACTAGCTTCAAAGGCCAGGAAAAACGTGGGGGGAAAGGGAAAGTAAACAGACATTTTGTGTTCTTGATTTATTTGCTGTTTTGTAAATGGGAGGGGAGAGGAGAGAGCACAGGGGATAAATATCCCTCCTGCTTTTCAAACTCAGTGTATCACTTCCACTGCTCCCTCCCTCCAAATCCCAGGGCTCTGGAACCTCAACATTACAACAGCAAGAAGAGATATGGTCTCTGTTCCAGGATTCCTTTGGGCTGGAATATTCCACTGTCACACATTAAAGAACCACTTCAGTTCTTGGTTTTCTAAAGTTCTGCTTCCATTTTCACCTGAAGAAATGTGTCCATTCACATGCTGGAGACAAAGCTGACCAAAAGTTTCACTGAGCTGAACCACCTCATGAATAACAAAAACCAGCAAACTATAATTGATTTCTAAGGCATCAGAGTAAAAAAACCACACCACAATCCACTGCATGGTCATAACATTGAGGCAGTCTCCCATAAAACCCCTGGAAACCTGCAGGTTGTAAATTTCACAACTTGTGTCTCTCAAGGTGACTTGCTCATCACTACAGATAAAACCTGACAGATCTGCACAGTTTAAGCCCCCCTCAAGACACATCACTCACATCTCCCTACTTCAAAAGTGCAGCCAAAGTTTGGAAGCCACTGAATTTGGGGAGAAGAGACAAAATGGATCTCTACAGGAGGTTTAGGCTTGCATCTGGTGATTTTGCCTTCTCTCTCCTGTCTTCAGCTGTAGAATAAGTGGAAGAAGAATTCAGAGAGATCCACATCAAATACTCACAAGTCACCCACACACAGAATTTTCCCCTACACTTCAAAGCTGCCCTTTCTTTTCAAAGTTCAAAAAGCTACTTAAAAAAAAATACTGCAGCTTGCATAAAAGTGGTGATTTCTCCCCAAATTACAAGGGAAATCCACACAGCCAACACTGCAAAACAAAGCACCTTGTGAACATGAACACATCAGACAAGAACAAACTCCCCTGCTTCTCTTGTATGTGCTGAGTTTAATTAGTCCTTCCAAATCATTGCAAGAACGTGATTAGAATCTTCCAGGCGCCCAAACTCACCAATTCCTGTCTCTTTGCTCTTGCACAACACAATTAAAGTAAGAACAATAGTAGTAATTAGTGAGAAATATGAAGCATCCATCCACTGCTGAAAATTATCACTTCTAAAACTGCTTAAAAACTTGAAACAGCTCTCAGAGCAATTTAAGGCAAAGGCATGTCTGAACCCCCCCAAACCACTGGGGCATTGTTAGAGCTTTAATGCCCATGTCAACAAAGGAGGATTACAGCCCACATGGCTCAGCTAAAGGCAACTCCTCTAAATAATGCAAGCTGCTCATCCAAATTAACATTCAGAAATGTAAAAAAGACAGGCTTCATTCTGGCATTTATGAAACATACCAAAAACCTTCAAAGAGGAAGCTCTCCAGAGATGCTGCTGAGGGAGGTGTCCACATGACACAGGGCAGGACCACAGAGGGATCCCAGGCTGCTGAAAACCTTGGGAGCAGCATGGATGTGTCACTGGGCTGCCTTTCTCAGACTGAGCAGCAGAATATTACTCCCACAAAGTGCTGCTCTGCAATGTGCTATGGAAATCAGAGCACAAAGGAAGTGAAACTGCCTCACTAAGACGTCCAGACAGAAACTTTTTGGTGCTTTCCATGCAGCACAGATGCAGACACTCTCTCCAGAAACACAAATTAGTTCTATGTGCCTTCAGGAACCACCACCAACAAATTGGCCAAGCAGTCCCTGCTGCTTAAATCAGGTTAGTAAATCCAGTGGACAGGGGCCTGGCACTACACTCTGCCTCTCAGAGGTGGCAGTGAGGAAGTTCAGGGAGGAAAAAAGCAGTTGTTCTTAATTTCAACACTGCAAAAGTTGAATTGAGCAAACTATTCTCAGCAGAATGAGCCAGCAGCCCCTCTTGAACAGATTAAAGATAACCCAGAGCATTGCACCTTCCCTGCTTTAGCATTAAGACCTCTCTGCTTTACAGTCTCACCATTTATAGAAGTATAACTGCAGCACTGAGCCACCAGCTGCAGCAGGGCCTTCCCAAGACAGAAAGCAAATTGTCAGATTGAAAAAATACCCTTTTTAATTGAGTTTGTAACTGTCCAAGCCAGAAATTATTCTGCAATATTAATTCAGTGCTGGGGAGAAGAAAAGAAAGTAAGAGAAGTCTTTGAGCTCAACTACTCAAAGAGCATATGACCTCCATATACCCACCCACATCTCTCCATCAGTGATCAGCAACTCTGGCCACTTCACAGTCAGGAAGAGCAGTGGGAGGAAGACAAAGTCCACTGGAAACACTCATTCAGACATGCTAATTACAGGGATGCAATGAATCTTCCATTTCCGGCCGATCAGCTTTCCAGCCCTCCCCTTTTCCTGCAAATGGGGCTGTGTTTAAGCAGCCAGGCCAGAATTCCACAGCAGGCTGTGCCCTTCCCCCTTGCTTTGTGGCACCATCCTGAGGAGCAAGGGGATAAAAGAAGGAACAGCAGCACTCTGGAGAGTATATTCATGCAGGTCTCACTTTGGCTGTGGCAGTTTTTTACCTGTTCTGACCTTCTCTTAGGCAATTCCACTTTTCCATTTCAGTGGGAGAGCACCCAAGGCCAAGGCTGACACTTTCACCTGGTGTTTTATGTAACCAACACATAACCTGGAGGTCCCTGGTGCAGGCTTCAGCCAGCAAAGTTCCCCAAACACCCATCAGAGGCACACAGCTCTCTGCCTGCTGGATCAGCTGATGTCCCAACTGCTGATGGGAACGAGTTCCAGCAGCTCCATGCCCCACTCCAGGGATAATCTCAATGTTCTCAACTACAAGTCAGGGAGGAGCTGAGGTGAGGTGAAATGGTTTTCATAAGCAAAGAAGCACATTCCTCCTCTACACTTGAAGGGGGGTACAAGAAAGAAAAGTGATGGTACTGAGAAGAAAAGTCAGGTCAGAGGGTGTCACCTCCTCCTCTCAAAGGCAATCACAGCTTGCACTCCCACACAGTTGAGTTCATCTCCAATCCCACTGGGAGTCTGATCCCAACTACACCTTCTACAAAGCTACTCCACAGGCAAGCCTCCAGCTGACAGGGAAAGCCCACTCAAGCTCAGCTCAGCTCATAAGCTCTTGTGTCAACACTGCCTTCCAACACTGAAAGCATCACTTTAAGAACACACATTTGGACTCTTGTTGGGAATTTTATCAAGGCTGTAAAACTGGTTTGCACTGGAAGGCCACACAAGCTTGGAAATGCAGCTTTCCAGCTGGACAGCTGACAATCCATGCCATGCCTGCTTGTTGGTGAGTAGCCAGCCAGCCAGCTGGCCTTGCCCTCAAGCTCAGCAATCTGGCAGGCTCACAGACTTCCAGCTCAGAGACTAAAACCGAGGGGAGCTTCTCAGAGTGACACTTCTCTGTTCACAATTCCTCACTGACATCCAGCCAGGCTGCATTACAGCAGCTCTCTGTGCCAACTGTCATCAAGCCTGTGTCACTTTAGAGGAAGAAAAAAAAGCTGAAGTAAACGGTCTTGTTTAGAGAACTGCTTCTGAATGAAATTATTCTCATAAAGCTTCACCAAGAAGAGGAATTAAGCAACTTCCCCACAGCTGGAATGAAATACACCAGAATTAACCTACCCTCATGGTCATCTGGAGAGCACAAGGTGCATTTGCACTTATCAAAGTCAAAAATACCCAAAATGTTCAGGAGGCAGAAAGACAGGCTACTTACAGCACCACAAGAGTTGGGGCCCCCGTGGAAGAGGGTACAGGCAATCCTCACTACTTCTGCTTCCATCTTCCTCAGACCAGGGAATATATCTGGGTGGAGAGGATTACTCCAGGCAAACTCTTCATACACCTTCAGAAAACACAAAGAGAAAGTTAGACATGCAGATGAGGTTTTGAGAACTCCCCATGTGCACTGTAGAAGCAAATTAGCTGCATTTTACAGTAAGAATATTACAGGGCTTAACTGCTCCTGCAAGTAAATGCCACAAGCTGGGAAACTGAGGATTAAAATAAAGAAGTGTTTTTCTAAGCATTCAGAGCTCTGGAGTGACTCTACAGCACAGCAATATCTCTTGTTGTAAGGACAGAGCTAATGATTTTGGTGTTTTTGAAGAACACAGGATACATCCTGCAATTCCTTTACACAAATCAGGCCAAAAATGACTGTGTAGAACTTGCTCTCTAGTTTACTGTTAAGAGGGGGTTCTGAAGCAGGCCATAAGGCACAAATGCCCACCCACACCATAAGAAAAGTGGCTGTGAAAACCAGTACTTCTGCTCTTTCCACAACTGTGGACCCACAGGATACAAGGCTGGAACAGGCCAGTCCCAACCTCCTGCAGTCCAGATCAAAAAGCAACTGCAGGGATGTTAAATAAAATACACCAAAACAAACCAGTGAACAATCAGCACAAACAAAGGGAATGTTTCCACAAAGTGATCCAAGCCCAGGCCCCTCCAGAAAGGCTGCTCTGAGCTTTGTTTCTCCAAAAGTGGAGCAGAAAATGTCAACATGAGGAAGAAAACAGCAATAGCAGCCACCAAACAGAGCCCATTACAGCTGCTACAAAAGCTGTTCCCAGGAGCAAGAGGGCCAGACTTCCCTTTCTAGCAAAACAACTCTGGAAGGAGATGTACTTGAAAACAAACCTTTAGGCTGTTTAGGTTATTTTGCAGCCTTCTCAAAGGGAGAAGTTCCTGAGCAGGTAAACAGACCTCACAAAACACCACTGAAACGTGCCAGTGCTCCATTGTCTAAGATTTGGACCACACAGCCACGCCAAAAAACACTTCCTAAAGCTTCTCTTTTGCTCAAACCAAGAGGAGTTTAGTTTTGCTCAGTGAAAGTTGTTCCAGTACCAGTCTCCAGTTCACTTGTAATTACTAATTACTTTCTCACCCAAAAGAGCACCTCATCTGATTAGATCCCAGTTATCTCTACAGGTGTTTCCACAGGGACAGTTACCTGGCCAGAGTTACACTGCCCAAATTAGCACTAATTCCCCTTCCCAGACTTCAGTTTTAGATCCTCCCTATTCACTCCAGGATGCTGGAACAGCTCTGGGGGGTTTCTAGTGAAGATGCAAAGTTGGCCTGCTTGCACTTTACCTTCACCAGCAGGTGGGTGAGTTTCTCTTCACCACTGTACACAGTCCCAGAGACTTTCCCATCCTGCCAGCGTACATCCCCTGCAAGAGAGGGAAGAGCACACTGCTGACAAACACAGCCATCCCCAGCCAGGGTGGAAAAGCACATGGAAAACCCCCTCAGCTCCACAGAGGAGACTCAGCTTTTGAGGTTTTTTACAGAGTTTTGTGGCCCAGAGACAGCTGTGTGTGAAGCTGAGCCCCTGGCACTGTCTGGACTTAGCAAACAGCAAGTAAATGATGACTAAAGAGTCAGCACATAACCAACATGTAGCTGGAGCAAGCAGTTATACTAATAAATAATCCATTTAATCCCCAGCAGTCTCCCCAAACTGCTGTTCAGCCAACTGGACACTAAATTAAAGCCACTTTCAAAGAGCACCCACCATCACTGTAAGCTGAGGAGAGATGGAAAAGCCAAGTTTGTACTGCTAAAATCCACAGTGCTGGCACCAAAATTGAATTTCACCTCAACTGGTACTTCCAGGCAACTTCCAAAGGGGAGTTGGGGCCAGGGGAGGCAGAAATAGGGAGACTTTAGAGAAGAAAAAAGAGCCCAGTGAAGGAAGGAAACAATAAATTAAGAGAACAGACAGACAGAAGCAACATTAGGAATCGACAGCAGTAGAAAAGAAGGAAGTTGTTCCAGGACACTTGATCATGAAATAATTTGGTTTTCAATTTGGAGCAGATGCACTGTTCTAGCAGAAAATTCAAGGCTTTTCTCAAATTTGGGATAGGAGCAGCACAGTCATATCTTCTCCTCTGGACAGGAAGTCACCCAAATTTGCTCATTAGGAATAACAGGCACACAAATCAGAGGGAACATGTTTACATAAGAGAGGCAACTCAAATTAAGTGTCAGACACTGCTTGTGTGGACTTGAGCCAGGAGAACATCATCATCACTCTTCCTTAAAAGGCTTTTTCAAGGCACAAACCATTGTCTCTCTTAATTGAGGTGACAGTGTTGGAAATCCCCTACCAATCCTACTTGGAAGTTGCTTTTTTTTGATTGTGAGCATTTTCTGAGGCTTCACATTTCTGGTAAAAGTCAATCATCAAGGCAACTGCTCAGAAGTGCAATCCAAAAAGAGAACTTCCTCTCTATCTCTCCTCTCCTCAGCTGTCCATCTCCCCATCAGCCTAGAATTCTTGTGGAAGAAACAGAATTTCAACTTGAATATCCGAATGCAGCATTAGAATTCATGAATCTTAGTCACAACGAGAAGAAAAACAGACAAAAATTTGCAAAGGGACAAAATATTTAAGCTGAAACCATGAGCAGGAGTCACTGGGACTCATTTTAGAGAGGAAGTGTCATGTTTGGTGTCTGCTGCAGTACAGACTCACCTTTTGAGCTGTACTCTTTCATCTTCTGCAGCACTTCAGGCTGGCTCATGCCTTGTTCTGGCAGCGCTTTGATATAATCCTTTTCATCTTTCAGGAAGGATAAACTGGAAGTGACATCATTCAAGGCTTCATCAATCTTCTTTTGAATCTAAAAAGAAAGAAAAAAAGCCAATCAAACAATGGCACTGGTCAGATTCTGAGTAATTGCTGAGTGTGTGCAGGACAGGACCTGCTGCCTACATCTTGTGATGTTGATGGAACAGAAAGGAACTGTTCTACTGGGAGCTCTGACCCTTTTCCTTAGTGCTTGAGAAAATAAAACTCAAGGAAAGAAACCTGAATTTTTATCCAGCAAACTTTTCAAGTCACAGTTTTTAATTGTAGAGGTCTTCAGATGTATTTGTACCTCCTCTACCACCACACACAAGGTTTAGAAACTCATGAAAACAGAAACACAATAAAGAAATCTCCACCACAGGCACAGTTCAGAAATTTCTTTCTTCCCAACCACATCCTGCACTCAGGAAACCCCAGACTTCTCACAAAACATTCCAAAGTAAAGATTCTTCTCCCAGGCAACACAGGTGTTGGGATATTGACTTTTGGACATTGGAATGTCTCAAAGTCAAGGCCTCTTGTGAGCACCTGATAAGTTATCAGGTATCAACCTACCAAAGAGCAGAAAGAGGACACAGCAGGAGTGCTCTGGCACAGGAGAGTAATGTCAGCCCTCAGAAGGGAAATCTGGACACAACAGAGATTGTATAAAATGTCCTTTTCTAACAGGCAGGAAGAAACATAAGCAGAGGAGAATTTATCTCATCAAGGGCTATTCACGTTAGGAGGTGAAAGCTGGGGCACTTAACAGGCCAGGGAGGGGATTTAGCCCCTTCCAGAGGGATGTGGGAGAAACTGGAGAACTCCTTCTGCCTCCACAGCAAAAGGAAAAAAATCCCTCAGTGCTACTCTCTTTGGAGAAATTTGCCTGGAACAGCTCTGACCTCTGGAATCAATGTGCAAACACACCAGCACAACAAGCAGCAGGAAGTGCAATCAAGTGTGATGCCATCGTTTATGAGGTAAAATAAACCCAGCTGTGCACTTCTTCATCCTGGGTAGTTAACGTGCTAAAACATGCTGACAGTTGTGGTTTCAAGTTTTTATGGAAAAAAAAAAAAAAAACAAAACACCCCACACCAACTTCCAAATGCTACAGTTAGTGTGCCATTTTAATGATTACACAAAGTGCTGATATCCTTCTGCTAACTTTTGCTAATAGTTATCTAAACCCTGAACTAATCATGGCCAGTTGCTAGATTAAAATAAATATCCTTCCACACTGCACAACAAACCCTTGTCTCATACTTCACATTGCTTCAGAAGAACAACTTCAGTTCAATCTTGTCTCTTCTTCCAGAATTAAAAATCATTTTCTTAAAATCTAACAACAAGGAAATATTACTGGAGAATTCACTCATTCTTAGTTAATATAAATAGCTCAACAGTTAAAAAGAGGTGGAAGCCCCTTCTTATGGGAGTGACACTATGACAAAAAGATTGGGTAGGCATCATATGTGTCATTAAAGCAGGAGGCAGCAGAAGCTCATTCCAGATCTATACCCTGGGTCATCAGGATCACAGTGACATTGACAATAAAAATGCACAGAACTGTGTATTCTCCAAGAGAGCTGAAACAAGGACCTGGAATAACCCTGTAAGTACTTGTTCAAATACTTACTATAGCCCCAACAAATGGCATTTTTCTCAGCAGTTTAAAGAACTGTTTTTTAGTTCGGGATGTCAAACCTGAAAGACAAAAGGCAGAAAAGAACCTAAGAAACAACAAAAAAAAGAGAAACTTCTGATGCAGCTCATGATCCAGGCTCAGCCTTTCTGATCCAAGCTGAAATAACACAGTGACCCAGGGGACATGGTGAGACAGATGAGGGAATCCAAGAGCAAGGTTCTCAGGATGGACCATGCCATGGAAACAGCTGGACTGCAGAACAGCAGCCATCTACACAAATCTGTTATTTGTTTCTTACTTACATGGGAATTCACAACCACGTGTGGAATTTTACAGGAAAAAGAAGGATTTCAGGGTTTGCTAGAGGTAAGGAATTATTATCATTTCCTGCCTTTTCAAACCAGAATTGTACTTGAAAACAAAACCAGTGAGCAGTGTGAAACAGGCACCCAGACCAAAGGAGGGAACAGGGACATTTGTGACAATGTCAGACACATAACAATGTGGATTTGCCCCGTTTGATGCACTGGAAGGTGACTCAGGGAAAGAGGATGGACAGAGGGAAGAGCAGAAATTCCACCACAGAACAAAGACTCAAATGAGAGAAGCCACTGACGACAAGCACTGGGAAACTCCTCAGGTAGCTCTAAAGGCAGGAATGAAATCAGGATGACACAGATGCTTTATAGCCACCAAAAATGCCTTCCCAGTCCTACCTGCACCCCAGCAGTTACAGGACAAACCCAAAAATAACTAAATAAAGTTCAAAAACCATTTTAAGACTTAGCAATTTTATCTGCACTTCATGTATATTTCACTTCATATATACAATTTGAAAAGCTAGCAAGGACACTAATTGGGACATTCTGTGGTAAATATTTGTTACTGCCCTGATAATAACATTTCCATTGCACATCTCAGTGTGCACACTTGTTTCATTAACAACTTTCACAGTGAGAAAAGACTGCAAACTCCTGAAAAATTCTGACCATCTAATCAGATCTTCTAAGAGCTAGTCCATACTTAAACAAAATACATTGTACAAAAACTAGCTGGGAAGGTAACTGTCCTGAATAAAAGTTTCACACCAATTTGCTCTTTACAGACATCCCCACTGTTCAGCTGCCCTCAGAAGAGAAAAGAGAAAGGCTGCTTGAGAAACAGAGACACAGAAGGAGACATCAAGTTAAAAACTTAGCTGTTTTTAACCATTTGTCACCAGAGTGCAACCCTAAGGCCTTTGGGAACTGAAATGCACCTCTGAGGCCATCACAGGACCAGAGAAAACTGCAGGTTCTGCAGAATTTAGCTCCACTGAAGAGCTGCCAGTATCAGAAACCACTCAAAACAGGAAGACACTCCGGAAATACAAAAAAAAAAAAAAAAAATGTACAAGAAAATACCCTCACACTATCACATGCAATTGTCTTGAACGTTCTGAGGATGAAATGTGCCCTCAACATGAAATCAAGACCACATCTCCTCCCCCAGCAGGAAGAGAAATAACCAAGAGTTATCCAGACACTTTGCAGCAGTGACTAAGCTCACAGGAACCCAGCTCTCCATGAATCTCCCTGGGGTTTGGACAAGAGCAGGGTGTTGAGACAAGCAAATGGTTTAGCCAAAGGAAAAAGGGAGACAAGGAAATGGGAAGGAGACAGAAGCACATTCCATGCACCCTCTGACAGAATGGGGGAGCTTCATTTACCACACAGGCCTTGACCTTAATTCAGAAGAGAGTTTGGTAAATATTAGGTGACAGCAGAGTCTGTTTTAACAAGTGTTTGGCCTTGTTCCACCCTCTTTCCTTCCACTGCCCAGGAACAACTCAACAACCTCCCCTCCCTGCAAAGGTCAGAAAATCCCCCATGCCAAATACTTACTCTCAGGCTGGCAGAGGAAGCCATGCAGCCACACACTTGCAAGTGTGGAAGAAAATGTCAACCCAATGAGCTGCCAGGGTTCAAGTCCCTCACACCGAGCGTTCACAAAGCTTGTCACTTTCTCCCAGTACATCTGGAGGATTTCCTTGTAGGGAGTAATGGCATCCTGTGCAAAGGAAAACCAGGATATTGAGGAAAGTGCAAATGGAAACAAGAAGGGCATCAAAAAGCCAGCTGTTGATTTAAAAGGTGGTTTCTGGTATGCAGACCTCATGGTTTCCTTAATTCCTACAAATACAACAGGTAGGAGATGGTTTTTATTCACTTCCACTCAAGAGTGGCAGATAAAAATACACACCTTGAGAGACTTCAAATACTGAGAGAAGCACCAAGAGCAGATGGGAGGTCCCAGATCTTACCACTGCCCAAGAAGAACAACTGTGCTAAGAATTTTTTTCCAAGGAACTCTCAGGTGCTGAGGGAAGGTACCACCAAAACAGGTCTATGAAGTACCTCGGGCTGGAATTTTCAATGAAGATGGAAGCACTCAGCAAGTCCTTAATTTAAAGATCTAATTAGCATGTTACACACCACAGGGGGATGGGAGAGGAAAACACTGCTGCCACCAAAATAACCCCCAGAAAATGGTGATGCAAGCACAATTACAATGTCAAAGCAAGAATTACTGTCGGGACACAGCCCAAGCTCCTAATCAATAGCTTCAAACCAGATGCTCTTCAAAAGCATCAGAACAGGGTGAGGAAAACTGGGTGTGCACAGGAGAAAAAGCACATTTCCTCCTAAACAGGGGTCTTCCATCCAATCCTCTGGGAAGAGGTTTCTAGAGATAAGAAGAATAAGCAAGAACAGAACCCTCTTCCAAATTCCTTTTCCCTTTTGGGGAACTGGACCAACCCAGTTCTGCCCAGTTTTACTGGCAGATCTCCACTACTCGAGAGCTTCACCCTCCAAACAACAGGGAAGGAAAGTACATGAGGCCTTTCAAAATATTTGTAACTAAACCTTGGGAGGAATAAATCCTTGATTCCTGTGCTGTTGGACTTCAGGTAGGAATAGAGCAGTTTTTCAACAAATTGCTAAATTAAAAACTGCTAAAGCTTTGCTTCTCAGGACCCCTCACAGGCTTCAACAACAGAAGCAGCATTTAATTAAATTTTTTTTTAGGGGGTCATTCCAATACAACTGGAGAGGCTACTAACAGTCTAAAAAACAGATAAGGTTTTCCAAATAATCAAAGGAGGAAGCTTTTGTTACCAGAAGGCAACACTATCAAATACTCACTACTTTGCAAAAGCAGTAAAATGCATGTAACAGGGCAGAGTTTGAAAGTATTTAAGCAACCCAAACATAAATTCCAGCAGAATTAGCCGTGTTTACCCTTAGCAGAGGAGGGTTTTCACCCAGGTCACAGCACAGGCTAAGGGGACATGGACTGAATTCGGCAAAAGCAGGCAGCGCTCAGCTCTGAGAAGGCAAATTAGCACCTATTTACTTGGCAAAGGGCAATTTAAAAATACATCAGAGCCACTCCAAAACAAGGCGGCCGCACAAACCGCTGCAATTAGGCAATGTCCCAGCTAATGAATGCCCCGTCCTCCAAACCACTCACCACAAAGCTGATTTAACCCCAGAATTTAAGGGAAGAGCCACCTTTTCCAGCTAACCAGAGGTGCTGTTTTAAGTTTCAGCGAGTTTGCACAATGTTCGCTGGTAAATCCCTGGAAATGAGCGTTTAACCAGCAAGAATGACTTTGGTTCTTTGCCTAGGGTGAAATGCCAGCATATCATTCTGTTTTGGAAGTGCACTTAAAGGATGGAAATGGAGCCACTAATGGGCTGGTGGCTCAATAGCTGTTCTCAACTCATGGCCAGAAAATGCTGCAGCAGCATCAAATACAAAGTGGGCTGTTTTTTTTTTTTTTTTTTTTTAATTTCCTGAAGATGGAGGACACTGTAAGCTCTGAATCAAAATGGAACATAACCTTCTTGACAGAAGACACTCCAGTCAATGGCCAGGTCAAAATAAATAAAATTGGCAAGAGACTGACCTCTGGACAGAAGGCCCCAGCTGTCTGCACATTTTGTTGTCACTGAAACCCCTGAGAACTGGCACACAGGAACTCAATATTATATCCAAGTTTTGAACAAATGATAGAAGATTTTCATTATGTTCAACCTAAGAAGAATTTCTTCCCCTTTCCTGCTTTAAAAAAACCCAACCTGAAATCAATCCACAAGTGTTACAGCTTGACCAGGTAAAGTTTTTCGGTATTTCTCACTTTCTTTCTTCACTCATTTCTTACTTAAATGAGTTTGAAAGATAAGGTTGATCCATTTAAGAGGATATTAAAAACCGGGATTAAAAAACCCAGTGAAAATTGACACGGAAGATGAGTTAGCAGTAATTTACAATTTCTCAGCTCCCTGGCTATCCCTGGCTCAGTTTTCCCCAAATGCTCCTTTCCCTGAAAGTATCCATCATGGCATGAGAGACCTTTACTTTCTGAATTATCCACTTAATCCCACAGAAACCAGAGGGCATTTAGAAGGTTGCACTCGAATGTTTTTATTACACCCAGGAACATGCTGGGTTAAAATTTTCATGTAGGACAATAACCTGTTTATTTGTGAAGGCATCAAAAAATAAAGGTTCCCCTTCCCATTAGAAAAGGGTAGATAAGCTGTTTTTATTTCTGTAAGAAAACCTTCCCCATACAAAAGCTTCACAAGCCACAGGATTATTTCAGAAGCAGTTTAAAAACCTGACTTATGAGCACAATAAAGAGCAGGGAGAAAAAAAAACTCCACTGGAGGATTTTGTTTTTAATTCTCAGAGCAGTAAGACAGACCCAGGTATCAGATAAAATACTAATTGCTATCATTAGGACTTGCAGTGCTCATTTGTACTGATATTAATGCACTCAGCTACCTAAGCAGTTTACATATTGAATTCTTAGCTGCACAGATTAGGAATACATCCTTACTACTTTATTTCTAAAAGCCATTAGCTGGCTGAGCTGGTTCCAGGGATAGCACTTAGGCCACTACAAAAGAGCACAAATTAACTGCGGTAATGCCTTTCTGTCCCAGATGACAGAAAAAGGAGGGGGGAGGAATGCCAAAGCTAATGAGAGCACAGTTTGCATTTTTGCCAGAACAGCATTTCCTCAGCTGTGAGTTTTAGAACGAAAAAAAAAGATTAAAAGAAAAAAAAATAAAGAGAGAGAGACAGAAACAAAAAAGGCAATAAACTGGAGAAGCTCAGACTTTGTTACAATTGCCTTCTGTTTCTGTGGAAATGGAAACACTGTCTGAATTTACCTGTGGGGAAAACGGGGAGAAAGACTTTGCCAGCTGAACCTTTCTTTCTCCAAAAGGACATTTAGAGTGGGTTTAAAATGGGGCCACAGAATAAAAGCAGCTTTTAAAGGCAAGTTTATGTAATGCAATACCATGAGGCTGACTGTGCAAGGAAGAAGTGCTAAGATCAAAGAATGACAGAAAGGTTTAGGCTGGAAAAGACCTTAAAGACCAGCTTGTTCCAAACAAGGGACACTTTAAAGGGACACTTTACACTATCCCAGGCTGCTCCAAGCTCTGTCCAGCCAGGCCTTGGACACTTCCAGGGATGGAGCAGCCACAGCTTCTCTGGGCACGCTATTCCAGGGCCTCCCCACTCTCATAGGGAAGAATTTCTTTTTAATAACCAATCTAAACCTACTCTCTGTCAGTTTAAACCACATCCTCAGCTTTCACCTGAATTCACAGGTATTCCCAAACTAGGGACCCTGTGACCACTTCCCCACACTCTGAATGTCTGTCTGCCACCAGCTTCCCTCCTGTCCCCAGAGCTGGTGGCTGTCACACAGTAAATCCAGGCCAAGGGAGATGGCTCCAAGCACGGGTTAGGCCAGCCCCGATTACGGCAGCACGGGAACACCGGTACTGCCACTGCAATTAAGGCTTCTGCTCCAACACAACGAGTTCTCCCGAGGAGAAGCTTCCTGAATCAAAGCCAGCAAGGACACGGCAGCCTGGCTCATTTATTCTGCTCCTTAGCAGGAGGAAGACTCCAATTAGCCCTGCCTTTGCTGACACCTCTGCCTGCACGTGTTCTGGCCACATCTGACCCGAGTAACCAGCACTGGACTCAGCCGAATTCCTACTGGAGAGCCGGGAATGGGATTGAGCAACACCAGCCCTGTGCCTGCGGTGTTCTGACTCGCACCCCAGCAATGACTCTGCTCCTCCGTCCCTCCCTGCCAGCCCCAGCCTGACAAATACCTTTGCATAAGCACCGGGCAGGGAATATTTGTTAGTCAGCTCCTGATTACAGCTCCAGGTTCGGACCACGTGCTGCCCCAGCCTGACCAAAGGATGTGGGCAGACAGAGACACACCGGATGCGTGATCTCTCAGAAATCAAAAATCACCAAGTTTTGGGTGTATGGGCTGAAGTGAAACTAAAAACACATTATCTTTCACAGCTACCCAATACCACCAGTTCTGTCTGCTTTTCACCACCGCCATACTGAAACTTTGTATTTTTCCAGAATGACAGCAGCTTGGGGAGGGTGGTGTTTGCCACGTATAGTGTCTGTAAAATGAATGTATACATACTGTACCACCAGCCCTGAGAGTTCAAGAGGAGTGGCTAAACAATGGTTAATTATAGCTTCAGCACAAAAACAAACAAGGCAGTAAGTCAGAGTAAGAGCAGCAGCATTCCAGCTTCCACTGGGGAGATAGAATGCAAAACCACCAAAACAAAATGGGAAAAGACAGATTGGAGGCTCACAAAAGGTATGATTTTACAGGAGCCCAGAGGACTCCAAAAAACCAAGTTCAAATTTCATTGAGCCAAAACACACACAAGGTGCTGTGCTCACTTAGGCAAAGCAATTGACAAAAGTTTCTGCAAACACCTAGGCACGCTCCAGGCAGCACAGAGACAGGATCCACCATCGTGGAGCTCTGTGGGTCACCAGCTCCAAAAATGTGCAAGGAAACCTCCTCTGCTGAGGATAATTAGGGTAAAAGAAGTGCCCAGCTCCCTGCCTGCTGGGGCTCATCTGGACATATTTCATTCCTCCACTTGGCCCCCTCTCAGCCTCAGAGCCCTGCATGCCTCCCAGAGAATAAAATGGGGATTTCTCTGAAATATTTTGTGAGCACCTGGGTGCCACCACAGCACTAAGGCTTGGCAGGAGCTGTCTGGGAGCAGACCCTGGCATGGCAATTGTCCTGGGAGCAGGCAGCCATGAACAAAGGCAGCAGGGAGCCCTGGCACAGCTTCCCAGCAGGGTTATGCAAGCCTGGGACAAAGCCCCCAGTATCAGCACTAACTGAATGCTGCTATTATACATTAAGGGCCCTGCTCTTGGGCAACTCCGACCATAGGGCAGAATCCTCAAAAATTATCTTATCAATACCAACGTGCAAAACTCTTTGACCCCTGCATTATCTAGTCACAAGCCCTTCCTGATATGGCATGGATAAATTTTGATGAGCAAAGAGGAGCAAAGGAAACACTCAGAACACAAAGGACTCTGAGTGACTTTTACACACTAATTTCTAGGAAATAAAAGTATTTCTAATACAGAAAACCATATCACAATCACCACATCAAATAGACCAGAACACCTGCTGCTACATCAACTGGCAGAACCCTAAATTTCACTTTACATTCTAAAAGCAGGATAAAGCATATGCTAGGCCTGCTACTACTTGAAAGGGAGTGTTTTTCATTGTGTGGGATGCAAAGAATAGGAGCAATAAAATCACAGAATCACAGATTCATTTGTATTGGAAGAGACTTTGAATTCCATCTCATTCCACTCCCCTGGACACCTTCCACTATCCCAGGCTGCTCCAAGCCCTGTCCACCCTGTCCAGGGACACTTCCAGGGATCAAGGGACAGTCACAGCTTCTCTGGGCACCCTGTGCCAGGGCCTGCCCACCCTCAGAGAGAAATTATTTCCTAATATCTAATCTAAACCTAACATTCTGTCAGAGTGGAGCCACTCCCCCTCGTCTCTTGTGGAGAGTCTCTCCCCATCTATCTCCAGATACTGGAGGCCACAATGAGGTCACCCCAAAGCCTCTCCAGGCTGAACAATCCCATCTCTCCCAGCAGAGCTGCTCCATCCATTTAATCATCCTGTTGCCTCCTCCAGACTCACTCCAACAGCTCCAGGCCTCTCCTGTGTTTGGCCCCCCCCAGGCTGGAGGCAGCAGATCAGACAGAGACATCTTTTTATTGGCCATTTGGAAAAAGAGACAAGCAGAACCCCAAAATCCTTACTCAGAGAGGGGCTCTACAGAATCTCTTTGAGCACAGGAGCCACACCAAGGCCGTGATTGCTGCCACACCAGGCAAACCACACACAATAAATGCTGTGATTAAGTTTATCTTCACACCACCAAGCACTGCTGGAGAAATCCAAGGCAGGAAGTGAGTGAGGCACAACCTCAGCAGATCTTCAGACACAACTTCTAAGGGTAAGAAGAGAGTGGGAAACTCTGAGTAGGCTGTACATCAGCAAAACACGAAAAAAAGAATGATTTTACTTTGTCACGGTAAGAAAATTTCCAGTGCTTCGCGCTGCCTTTTGCTAAGGTCACAGGAAGGATGGCAGAGTGAAACCACAGTTCAGGAAAAACATTGTGTATCAGCATGTCTCCAGTGGTAGCCTCATTCCCCGAGTACAAAGCCAACTTCCTAAGCTTTCCAGAAGCCAGGAATCCTGTGCAGTAGCTACTGTCTAATCTGGTGAATAAAAGAGCAGACCTGAGCAGGTCTTTCAGGTGCAATAAGCAGCAATTTTCTCCGCAAAGCTTTGGCACAGAAGGCACAGAGGTGAGAACAGCCTGACCACACAGCACGGCCCCAGCAACCCCAGGCCAGTCTAGACCTTCCCCTGCACAGCAAGCAAAGTAGTTGCCCAGTGCCAAATTTTGGCAGCTGAAAGCAGACCCAACACAAGCTGTGCAGGCTCTTGGTGCTGTCCCAGCAAGGCAAGAAGAAGCAGCAGCACTTGGATTCTTGGGAAGTGGGACAAAGGAGTGGGACAAAGATAATGCTGTTTCATTTATCACTCAGTAGCTGTGATTTCAATTTCCCTCGCTGATAGGAAAAAAAAAAAAAAAAACCTCAAAAACAACAAACCCAAACAATCAATCAAAAACCTAGCACCTCTTCCAGGTCTGGGGAATTGCAAAAGATTCATGCCGTGCCAACGTGGGCTAGGGCCAGCTATATTGCAAGCAATGCCAAAGTTTGCTGCTAGCTAAAATAAAAACAGCCAATTAGCAAACAGCGTCTCTAAAAAGCAACAATCAATCAGCAAACACGAGCTCTGTGAGCCCGATCAGCACCTTCGCCAAAACCCTGAGGAAAACATCACTCTGCCCCACCCATGCGAAATGAACCAGAGACGGGCGACAACACCGCTGCTAACCCCGAAACCGGGTGATTGTGGGGAATAAGGAAAAAGGAATGCACGAATGAGAGGCGGCTCAGGGGAAGGGTATGGGGCTCGGAGAGGCGCTGACCGCCCACCCTCGCACCCCGCCGGCGGCCGGGCTCGGCCCGCCATCCCCTGAGGGGATCCCCAGCCCGCGCCGGGCCTCGCTGCCTCACAGGCCTCACCCCTCCCTCTCCGCCCCGCGCCGGCCTCGCTACTCCGCGCTCACCATCGCTGCTCCCGCCGCACTTCGGTTCCTTCCTCCCTTCTTTTTCTCCCTTCTCCTCTCCTCCTCCCGCTGCCCGCGGGGTCCCGGCGCTCCATTCTAACCCAAATAATTCTGTGGTATCTTGTGAGGAGAGTTTTTGTTCTGTGCAAAATATAGGGCAGATTAAAATCTACTCTGTTCTGGGTTGATAATTGGGATCCCTCATCACCCTCACTGCCCACACCTGTGACTGGCAGCCCCTTACACCACAAGGATCCCAAAAACAGCTTGGCAGGAGAAGGATTTGAGGGCTGCTGACTCCTGACACTATTCCATGAAACTTAAGAAGAACATGGGAAGAGTGCCAGCAGCCATCCAAAATGCCCCAGTGTTCAGGAGAATTTTAAGAGGTTAAAGGTCTCTGCATTCCCGGCATTAATTCTGACCTCATGAAATAAATACAGTAAGCAGAACATTGTTTGAGACCAGCCTTGTACAAGCACAGTGGTTTTTAGACATCCAGGGCAAACCTGACAAGCACCCCGAGGCATTTAGGTTATGCAAAGGCACATTTTGAAGCAATTATGTTGCACTGTTGAAAAGGCAGAGATGGGCAGCAGCAAAAACGAAGGGAAAACTTTTCACATCAGTAGTTCCTGGTGCAGTGCGAGATAGCAGAGCAGCATTTGGTCATTCCCCCAAAATTAACACTTGAGCACTGAGCCATGGAATGCTGCCTCTGCTGCCTGCAGAAACTGCCCCTCTCCTGGGAGATGGCAGCAGGAGAAAATGCCCACATTAAGCCATTTCTACTTCATCTCTATAGAACACTTGGCTTCAGAATTATAAATCTGTGCCGACTTTCAGACAGATTCTGGTGCAGCATTTTTAACCTTTGCTCTTAACCTCCCTCACTTTTGTTCTCTGCACTCTGTTGAAGCAGAGATTGCCAGCATCAGGTCCTGGCATTTGTAGTTTGCTGTTACAGTAGTTAATGTAATTTGTGTTACAGGCAGTGACTGTTTGCCTGCTGTCACCGTGCCACCAGAGCTGTCTGCTCACAGAAGGTGACACCTGGCATAAGCCAGCAGACAGTGCTTTGATCTCGAGCAAACTGCCCTCGTGGGATGGCTTTTAGAGCCGTGCCTAGACATCAGATGCTTTTTTTAGCAGAAAAAAAGGAGCAGGCAGGTCTGTTAGTAACCCAGTACCAGTCTCACAAAGTAGGTCTCCTCCCCACATGCTTGCCAAGACAGAAAGCATCTACTCAGGGGAACCCCAAAGGAGTTGTGTTTTCTCACTATAAAAACCTCTGCAAACACCAGTGACCCCAGCCTTAAAGAAAAACATTGCTCTTTGGAAAGTAGCCTTAAAACCCACATTTATGTATTCCAAGTAATGTCTTGCTCTCAAGGGGGTGAGAGCAAGTCTTGTTTGTTCCTTCAGACTCCTGAAATGAATCTCTTTGGATGTGTAAGGAAAATTAATCCACAAACACCAGAGGTCTATGTCCAAAAAGGAGACAGAGGAGTCCTTTTTGCTTTATTCGAATAAAGGAGAGGCCATGGGGCATTCCCTGGGATCTCTCAAATTTTTGGAGGACGCAGCCTCCTTTTATCCTAATTTCCCGGCCGCTTTTCCCTCTCTCTTTCCCCATAGGCTGAGGTACTTGAGAGGCACAGACTTCCTGGAACGCCTAAGATTCCCCTCTAATGTATAACCCTTCCTTTTAATTTTTAATTCTTATAGAATTCATAGTTTTCGCCCCCCCATTGCTTCTTTCATCTTCTGTTACCCAATTTCATTTACTAGCAAACTTACAGTTTGTTTGTAAAGGCAAATCTCTTTTCCCATTCATTAATCAGTGTAATCCCTCCCATTGTTTCACTTATCTTTAGGTGCTAACTGTATCTAGCAGCAATCTACAGCCTGTTTGTAAAGACTAATGCTACATTCCTCTCAGATGCATCATTGCATCTTCACGCATACCTTCACATAATGACAGGAAACAAAGAGCTCAGGTTGTTTAATATGGCTAAAAGCACAGGTAGAAGGGAATATCTTGCTGTGAATATGTGGGTGGGAAGGAAAAGCCACACTGGGGAGGGAGAGGAGCCATTTAAGTGAGGGGACAAAGAGCAAATGAGTGCAGGTTGGCCCTGAACCCATTTCCATTTTTCTTTGGTCTGTCACACAGCCTGGGTAAAAACAGGTTCTCCCACTAATCAGATGAGTTTTAAAAATATCAGAGTAGCTTGAGTTCTCCTCAGAGGTGGCAGGATTAATGCTGAGGCTGTGCCAAAGTGACTGTTCTCCCAGAGAAGAGAGTAGCCTTTCCCAGGAAAGGCCAAGCATCACCTGACCAACACTGCCCATGCTAAAACAGAGCTCTCACATCTCCTTTAAAGGATGGCTTTGAATTGGGATGGAGAGAGAAAAATGCAAACAATTCATGTTTTTGCAGTGCTCCAAGATCCTATGGGGGGTTGGCATTGTGTTGGTATTACAGGTTACATATTTATGAGTGAAAAACTGTCACAGAGACCAATCCAGCAGGTTCATGTTCTGATGCAAAAGTCAAATCTGAAGGCAGTCAAGTTTGAAAAAAGGAGGGCTTTTTCCTCTTTCCACAGAGAAATGGGAAGGGGAATTATAACTACTTTGTGAATGGAACAAACCCCTGTTTCTTCTTTGGCCTTGCTTTGGCCAAATCCCACTTTCAGCCAGGGGTGCCTGTCTGTGAAGGATGGTTCTTTTCCAGAGGGTGGGAAGGATGTCACTCAAAATGCCTGAGGTGGCCCCCAGGAGGCCAAGGCCAGCCAGAGCTGTCACTCTTTTTGTCTGGGAGCAATCCTCCAACATTCATGGACTCCCTGGGAGGGTCCTGGAAGATCCTAAAGCATCCCAGGATGCCCTGGAGGGGTCTGGGAGGGGCGGTATCGTGAGTGTTCCAGGGGTGTCAGAGGTCCTGAGAAGTCCAAGGGGGGTCCTGGAATTTCCAGGGGGGCTCCCAGAGAGGGTTCTATAGGGACCTTCCAGGACCCAGCCCCGTGTGCACAGGCTGGGGACACGGGGGTGGTGGCGCTGGGCTGGGGACACGGGGGAAGGGACAGGAAGCCGAAGCATCGCTGCCCACTGGCGCTGGCCCGGTGTGGTGAGAGCTGGCTGCAGGAGCCGAGTTTCCTGCCACCACCACAGCACGACAGCTGCTGGGGGGACCCTCCTGACACCCTGGGAGGGGACCGAGGGGCAGGGGGCACTGGGAGTTTGTCTCCCGTCGGAGGAAAACCTGTTCCCCACGGGGGAAAAGACAAGGAGCTACTGCGAGAGAAAACCCCCCACCTCAGCCCCCTAAAATGGTAAAAAAAAAAAAAAAAGATAAAAACGTTCGTCCTGATCTCTGAGAGATGAGAGTCAATAAATTGCCAATGAAAGAGGCGTAAAACGTTCGGGATCGATCCGTGAAATGCCAGGTGCGTCTGAAAATCGTTTTGCAGAGCTCACGGCCCAGCTTTCCAAGCGCTGTGCGTGGAGTAGTGGCACCACCTCGGCGGGAAGCCCTGGGGCCTCGCTTCTCCTACCTGCTAATTAGGAGCCGTTTATTAAGCTAATTAAGCGCTGTTTCATTGTCCTTGAGCTGCCTTGGTCCTCTGCACAGGCCAGCACGGGCTCAGAGGCTGCGGGTGCCGAAGGTGGGGGGATTCCGCCTCCTGAAACTGCGAATATTCGAGAATTGCTGCCAGGACCGGCGGCTGTGGCTGGCCTTGGGCTCCCGGGGACCGTCTCTAGACCGGGGGACACGAGAGGGACACGGGAAGACATGGGGGTCACGGCGGGGAGCACAGGGGACATGGGCAGGGACCCTGCGGACCTTCAGTCTCAAGTTCCTCCCCTCCGGCTGAATCTCAGATCATCCCGGTGCCAAAACACTGCTTAAATGTCAAGTTTCTCCCTCCCTCTTCCCAGTGTTCGCCCCAAAAGTGCAATCCCCCGAGTTATTTTTAGATTTTATTGGGTTCTTTAGGTCGGTTTCTGCCCTACACCGCCCGCCTCGGGGAGACTTTCACCGGCTGCGACTCTGCCCATCCCCGATGGGATTTTCCCTGCATTAATAATGCTGCTTTTGGGGTGCAATGGAGTCTCAGATCTCGGCAGATTCTTTCTTGCAGATCCACTGCAGCCTCGTGTCGCAGGTCTGAGAGACGATGCCATTCCCCTTGAGCGTTCCACAGGCTCCAGGTCCTTGTTTCTCGAGGTCTAGCTGGAACCTGCGGGTGGCAGAAAGGAGCCCGTGTCACCCCCGGGGTCCCTCGGGGACAATGGAGTGCCCTCCCCACCCCCAGCGCTCCCCAGGTCGCTCACTGGTCCTGGTCGAGGTCGGAGCCGTCCTCCCACATCCAGCCCGCCCCGGCCACAGGCATCGAGAGGCCGATCCAGAAGTGCCGTGTGGACTTCTTCAGACTGTCATTTAGGAATTCCTGGCCCGGGAAAGGAGAAGGGATGGCCCTGATTTGGTCACCCTAAAACAGTGCTCATCCCGGAACTGAGCCCCACCCCTGTCCCCCGCACTCTGCCACAGGCACAAAGCGGGAGGCTTGGACACAGCGGAGGGAGCTGAAGCCATGATTTTGGGAACCCCCTCACCTTCCATGGGTGCCTGCATCCCCCCCCAGGTCCACCCCACACCCCCAGCGCCATCATTTCCTTCACCAGCTCATCCTGGTCCCATGGCACCAGCAGCGTGGAGCCCCGATTCCCGCAGTCCTCCTGGCTCTTGCTCCAAGGGTTCATCCCGTCGGAAATCCAGTAGCACTTGTCCCCGATCAGCCTCCAGCCCACGGCGCAGAGCCGGCATCCGTCTCTCTCTGCGGGCACCCGGACGGACCCCGGCGCGCTCAGGCACCGCTGAGGGACCAGAGGGTATCTCCGGCCCCCCTTTACTGGGGAGAGGCTTTGAGGATCCCCTCGGGGGCTGCGTTACCTCGGGGCGGGCACAGGATCCTCCGCAGCTCCCTGACGATGCCATCCCAGCCCGAACAGGCAATTCCCAGCGAGGCGTTCCCGTAGCCGGCTGTCCCCTTGGGCTGAAAGCCCTGTGCCGCCCACCAGGAGACTGGGAGAGGGGGATGCGGAGGGAAATCAGGGGTGGGATGGGAAGGGGAGCCCGGAGCCCTTTGCCACCCCCAAACTCACTGCAGAGCACGAGGGACAGCGCCAGGACGGCCGTCAGGACCTCGAGGAGGCGGCGGGGACAGCGGGGACATGCTGCGGGGGTCCTCTGGGATCCTTGAAAGTAAAATCTTGCTGCTGGGGAAGGGATGTGGCAAAAAAAAGAGCGGGTTCAGGAGCACCTGTCGCCTCCCCGAACCCCCAGAGCACAAGGCAGGAAGTCTCTCTCTCAGTGAGACCCCAAAACCCCTCTGCTCCATCTTTTGGGGTCCTGGCTCGGGGGGATGGGACAGCATCAGAAAAGCCCCCCAGCCGCGTCTCCCTCCAGCTGTGCCTCAGTTTCCCTACCCTGGGCAGTTCTTGGCGAATCCTGGGTGACTTCAGCCCGCAGCCGCCCCGCTCCAGTTCCTCTCCCCAAAGGAACGGGGGGGCCCAGCGGACACGACCCCCCGATACCTGCAGCCTGCCTCCCCGCAAAACCCCGCTTGCCCCATCGGTCGAAGACCAGGTAGCCGTTCTCGTCCTCCATCTGACGGCAGAGCCGGGGGTGCACAGGCTGGGGACACAGGGGTGGTGGCGCTGGGCGGGGGACACGGGGGAGGGGACAGGAAGCCGAAGCATCGCTGCCCACTGGCGCTGGCCCGGTGTGGTGAGAGCTGGCTGCAGGAGCAGAGTTTCCTGCCACCACCACAGCACGACAGCTGCTGGGGGGACCCTCCTGACACCCTGGGAGGGGACCGAGGGGCAGGGGGACTTTGCACCCTTTTCTCCTCACCTTTTCAGTGCTTTCCTGCTTCTTAAATGCCACCTTTTAACCATTATGCCATCTCCATTTTTTCACTCTTCCCCACCTTTTTTCGGTGCCTTTTTTTTCCCACATTTCCCTCCCCATTTTCCCCTGCATTTTTCTCCCTGCCCTTTTTTTGCCACCCTTTTTCCCCACCTTTTTAGTTTTGTTTTTATTTTTTTGCTGTCCCTTTTCCCTGGTTTTTGTTCTTTTTTTCCCCAGACCATTTTTTGTCCCTCAATGTAAATCCCTCTAATGATGGAATTAGTGGGGGGTTCTACCAACTTAAACCCTAAAAAATAAGGCTCAACAAAGATTCCCTGACTATTTAAACTTAAGGATTATGAAAATGGACAGTTTGCACACATTTCAAACTGATAAAATTGCATCATACAGGGTGTTCCCTGTTCTATTCAAAAAAGAAAATCGGGATTCCCAACAAATTAATATCCCTGGAAAAATGGCCAAGGCAGGTTTCTTTCAATTGATATCCTTAATATTGCAGATGAATGAGAATTGCCCCAGTTTAAACACAGACAGGAAGGGAAAATTAACCAGTTAACTTCAGAATATACTTCAATAGAAATCTGTTGAAAGGGAAGCACACCACACTTGTCTTCCCTAATTAATTCCATCAGGCTTCCTTCATCACAATTATTCATAAAAGTAAAAGCAGAAATGCCTCGTGTGTTACTTCAAAGCAGATGTCTTGGTCTGAAAGACAGGTGTCTACTAAGAAAGGCAGGAGCCTCTCTTGAAATGGAAAATGTAAAACCCCTCCCTCCAAATTATTGTGATTTTGAAATTAAGGGGCTCTCAGGCAAAGATATGGAAATAGGAATGAGAGTTCTTTACTAGGAAAAATTAAAATAGAAATACACCAGGTGCCCGGTGCCAGCAAAACCATTCTGTCCCCTTCCCCCTCACCCAGAGTAGGCAACAGAACACCTCAGAAAGGCTTGAGGTGTCAGGGTTTTTGTGGGTTTAAACCTGTGAAAGAGCTCAGCACTTATTAGTCTTTACAAAGTTGTTTATTGTAAAGGCACATCAGGGTAAAAAGGCAAAGAAGTCCCAAGTGTTCAAGTCTGTGCTAAAAGCTTTCAGCACAGAGTCCCAAATAGAAGTAAAGTTCCCACTAGAAGCAGAAGCAGTCAGATCCTTAGCAAATGACAAAGAGATAGAGAAAGAGAGAGACAGAGAGACAGAGAGACAGATCATTCTTCACACTCAGGTGCCTGGTGCCAAAAGTAGGATTCATCCTCAGAACGTGCCAGCTGTTCGTCTTCCAAGGGCAGTTCAACAGTCTCACCTTCAGGCCACTTGGGGATGATTTCCAACAGCCCAGGGTGATTTGGATTTCCCATTCGACTTTGTACTGCAATGAGGGCAATCCCCTCACTCCAGCTAGCATGGCTGGCAGGATGGATTGCAGAGACTTTCCTTTGAACAGCCAGCCCAGTGCTGGCAGTGGGGATGAACAGGCACTGAGGTGACCCTGAGAGCAAGTGCAAGGCACAGGGTGCAGCTGAGAAAGGACAGCCCTGTGCTGGGCTGAGAGGTGAAGCTGGGACTGCCCAGTGTGGAGAAGCTCCTTTCTCCAGCCCCTGTTACAGGGGAGCTCGGGCCTTGCTGCAGAGATACGGCTGCGGATTCGAGCAGCTGAAACTCCTGAATTTCTCCTCAGCCAGGCACACACACTCGGAATTGCCAAGGACAGGAACCCTGCAGGGAGGAGCAGAGCCAGCGCTGGTTCCCAGGGGAACACGTTGTGCCCCTGTCCCCCCATGCCCTGCCCGGCTCCCCGGCACTCACGAGGAGCTGAAGCTGCTGCCGTCCCCCCACTGCAGGTGCTCGCCCCATCTGCGCAGCCCGACCCAGTAATCGCCGTTCCCGCGGAGGCGGAAGAGCAAATCCTGCCAAGGAGAGAGCAGTGGGAGCTGCCCCGGCCCCTCGGGGGGACACGGCCCCGGGGCTCCTTCCCTGCAAGGCCCCGGCACAGGGCTGCAGCCCCAGCCCCACCAGCACCCAGCCCGGCCCAGGAGCACCCCCAGGCTCCCCTCAGACACCCCACAGCGCCCAAAGCCCCTCACTCACCATTGCCTCATCCTTGACAATGGCCAGGGAGGCCCCGAGCTCAGAGCACCGCTCTTCAGCCTCATCCCAGGTTCTGTAATCCTTTGAGAAGTAGTAGCAGACTCCATTGTATCCAACCCAGCCAGAGGGACAGCCCCGATCCAATGGCGGAGTCGCAGGTGGAACTGGAACCTGTGTTGCTGCAGGGGAAGAGGAGAAGGTGTGAGGATTGCCCTGTGCAGGGAGCAGGGACCCCGCTCTGCCCCGAGGGGCTGGGCCCAGCCTGCTGCCCCTCCCTTACCTGACTGCACAGCCAAGGCCACCGCCAACGCCAGCAGCAGCAACAGGAGCAGGATCAGCACCAAGATGTGCACGGGATGGCAGCTGAACCACTGGCCTGGAGCAGGAAAGAGCTGCTGGCTGCCAGAACCACAGCCGGCCCTCGAAGCTGCTCCCCCAATGGCCGGGGAGCACAGGAGGGAGCTCTCAGCCTGTTTGCTCCTCCCTCAGCTGCAGCCACAGAGCCAAGAGCCTGGACACAGGCAGGGACACAGCTGTGGGGACAGCCAGGGACAGCGGGCTGGGGACAGGCTGCAGCAGGAGAGCTGCACAGCCTTGGGGGCAGCTGCGGCTGCCGCTTCCAGCCCCTGCTGGGGCCGAGCGGAGCACGAGGCCTCTTCCACACATCGGGAAACAGCCACACACCTGCCAGCCCTGGCCTTGCCAGGGACACTGGCCCCTCCCTAGAGGCCACAGGCGTGGCCCTGCACTCACCCAGGAATCTTCTGAGGATCCTTCTGTGCCCATGGCCGGTTGCTGATGTGCCCTGGGGACCCAGGGGCTCCCTCACGCTGCCATCGCTGCTGCAGATTCCATTCTCCACATCTCCCTCTGCAGTCACAAGGGGGGTCCTCCTGCTTATGACAAGTGGCTTCTTGTGCCCCTGGCAAGTGTGCCAGCCCGGCTGCTGGTCCCTCCTGGAGATGCAGGAGCTCCTTCACAGGCCCATGGATGGAGCCTGATTCACTCTGCTCCAGCTCACAGCCAGAGTCTCTCTTCTTGGAACAAACAGCCCCTTGCTCCCGACCCATCAGGAGTGCTGGAAAAGCCTTTTGGAGATCGGCCTCAGGAACAGCTGCACACCCACGGGGATGGCCCTTTGAAAGGGACATGGTGACAGGTCACTGCTGGTCCTGCCCCTGTGGGACACCGAGGCACAGGAAGGGAACCGGGATGAGCCATCGCTGCTGCGGCACCGGCTCGTGGGTTAACTTTTATGGGATTAGGTTTTGATGTTTTAGTCACTAACTTTGTTGGATTATCTTTTTCAATGAACAACCAGCTAACAGTTGTTATAAATCTGTTTATTCCAAAGGCACATCACTCTTGAAAGCAAAGTTACAGACATTAAAGTTTATGCTGTTTTGGTATAGAGTTTCATAGAGAAGCGGAAGCTGCTCTTCTTAAGGTCTGGGCAGCTGATGTTGCTGTGGCAGCTTTTATCTTTTTCTTGGGTGTTCATGATGGTGGTGAGTAAATTCAAGCAAAAGTAAATGGCAAAAGCAATGGTAAAAGCAGTGGCAAAAGTACTGGCTCTTTATAATGTATGTTTTTATATATTACTATTTAACACGCTAAGACTGAAACTCAGACCACCACTCCTTATTAGAATTTTAGTTTTTTAACACGCCAGGTTATGCATAAACTGGTCTGTTTTACTGTATTTGACAAATGTAAGCAATATTTGTACTATAGTTTTATTATGTTTAAAACTCTCTTCCTGGAGCTTCTACAGTGTTGGCGGTTGGTTTCTTCCTTTCCCCTGTCCTCCCCGTCTGGAATATTTTCCCACTGACATGTTAAAGCGGCTGGCGATAGGGGAGGGGAACACTCCCTGTCCCTTTAAGGGGAGGGCGAGTGGAACACCGCGACACCAGGGCCGGGTAAAGGGACAGTGGGAGCCGCTTGTCCTTCTGCTTGTCCGGGAGAGCGGCGGCTGGAAACCCTCGCTCTGCCACAGCGACACCGGGAGCTGCTTTCCTCGGCTGGGGGACCCCGCAACCCCCTGCCCGGACTGCCGAACACCTGCACCTGCACCTGCACGGATCCTGCTGGAGCACCGGGACCGGCACTGCCCCGAGATCCGTGAGCAGAGTCTCTCCCGCACCTTCCCACCCGGGACAAAGCTGCCGTCATCCACCATTCCTGCATCACATGGAATCATCGCTCCGCCCCTTCCATCGGGAGCCAGGAGGAGCCGCCTGCTGGCTGGGATGGTAATTATAGCACAGGGGAAAGGTATTCAGAACTGTTATTCCTAACCCCGTATCTTTATTGAAAGCGTCTTAATTTCAATATTGTATTAAATTGGAGGAAAGGGCATTTGAACTCTCCGTCTCAGGTTGGAGTTCCTGCCTTTCTTGGCAAATACCTGTTTTTCAAACCATGCCGCACAGAAAACACTAATATTTTTAACCTTCACACAAACTCGCACTGCTACTTTAACATTTAAAACATTTATTTACTAAAAACACCTAAGCTCATTTCAAAACTTACTTACCCTAAAAACTTCAACTTTATGTGCAAGTAGCTTAACTTCAAACTATCCAAATGTTTCCTTTCAATCCCTGCACTCTGATTCCTGTCCGAAAAATGCAGAGAGACCCCCGACTCACCGACTCAAACAGTCCCCAGGGACCCGCGGGGAGGAGGAGCCCGCGGGCAGCCGCTCCCTCCGCCAGCTCAGGCCAGGGGCACACGGGGGAACCCGGCCCAAGGAACTCGCCAGAACCGCCCCGTTCCCCTCAGCGCGGCCCCTCCGGCCGCAGCGAGCCCGGCCTGGGGCACAACCGAGCGGGGTCGTACCTGTGCTGGAGCCGCTCCCAGCTCCGGGACCGCCTGCACGGACCGAGGCTGAGACACCGGGAGAGAGAAGCGCTCCGGTCCCGCCGGGAAAAATGAGGGAGGGTGGGGGATGCTGCAAGGTGTCGCCGAGTCTGAAGAGGGGGGGCTGAGCATCCCATGCAACTTTTGACCAATCAGCGAGAGGGATCGAGCCTGCGGGGCGGGAGATGTCGCGCCTCTCCCGGATGAATCACTCGGGTACCCCTACTAGTGCCAGCTGGACGAAGTCCAAGGTAAAGCCGTTTTGGGGTTTGAGGCCGATTACTGGAAACGACCGGGGAAAATTCCCGCCCCGCTGAGAGCCAGGTGCTCGGAGCCTGCCCGCCTTTGACCCTTAAGATCAGTAAAATCGAACTTTCCCTTAATTCAAACCCATAAAGTAGCACCATAAAGGCACTCTCCTTCTATTTAAACACGATACGAATGGAAAACCGTGATTTCCCGCCTAGTGAGATACCAAAAATCATGAAAAATGTGTGTTTTCCTTCAATTGAGACTTTTCAAATCGTAGGTGAAGGAGGGTCCTCCTCAGTTCAAACACAATTAGCGAAAAAAGGTTTTTCTGCTTCGTTTTAAATTCCTTTCCTTCTTGTAACACTCCCCCCCCCCCACACACACTTTTTTTGTTTTTTTGACGGGGTTGGGGGGTGTCACTGGGTAGTAACTGGTGTCATTTCTCCCTCCTCCCTGCTCACACCTGGGGCTGCTGCAGGTGCCGAGTGCTGGGGAGTTTCCTCCCAGTCCCCTCGCAGTGTCCCTCTGCCTGGCAAGCACCGGCACGGATGGGAGAGCACTGCGAAGGAACTGCGAGCACTGCACCTTCCCAGTGCTCCTAATCCCCCTCCCAGCGCTCCTTCTTCTTCACTCCCGCTGCTTCCACTCGCCCTCCCAGTTCCCTCAGAGCATTCCCTGTGCCCCCAGTTCCCTCCCAGTGTTCCCAGGATCTCTCCTAACACTCCCACCACAATGGGGAAAACTCTGCGGGGCACTGTGGGAAATAGGAAAGGTATAGAACTCTCAGAAAGCTGAGTAAAAGCAAATTTCAGGATGAAGAAATGCAAGAATGCTGAAGATGCAAGGACAAGAAACTATAGGGCTGTGAGCTCTGTAGACAGAGGCCTCAGGAAAATATGTTAAGCAAGGTACTAATATGTAAGCTTAATCAGGTAGGTTTATCAGTTGTTGGAAGCTATTACAGCAAGCATTGTTCAAAGTGTGATATATATATATATATATATATATATCATATTGTAATTCGTGTTTTATATAAAATAAGTCTGCAAAATAAAAAAATAAAAATAAATAAATAAATAAACGAGCCACAAAGTAAAGGCAGTGATTGCCTCAGAGCTAGGTAAATTAACATATCTACAGGTCGGACTGTTACCGATAAGCACCTATCTCCTGGGGAAGCCTGGAAACTCAAGGAAGTGAAGCATTTCCCGAAAATCCCATCACTCCCCCCCCGGACTGCATTCCCCGACTCTGAATGAAGTCCACCTCCTAAAAGCAAATACACAACGGACACAAAATCTCATCAAAGAGCAGGAAGGACTTTGTCTTATATGGACACCAGAGCTGAATTTGAAAGAAACAAAGGACTGTCTTGCTTCAGGCTATGAAAAACAGTATAAAAAGGGGTTCAACCAAAACGGTGGTGTGAACACCAGGGGACCCAGTGCGACAGAGGCTGGGTAACATCATGTGTTCACCCAACACCGACCCCGGGCTCGGTGTTGTACTTTCCGGTTGTGGCTTTGCAGGACCGTATTTTTGGTCGCGAAAATAAAATTTGCCAATTTAACTTTTTAATTCGGTTTGATTCGTTTATTATCTATAACAAAAGCAAGATGTACATGTAACTTCATGAATTGGCTGGAGCAAACACTTGTCAGCTTTTAGTTTTATGCTATTGGCTAAAAAGTTGTTAAACGACTTTGTCACCAAGAGAACTTCATCTGCTGTGCAGGCAGCTGGAGCTGTTCCATCTCCCTTGCTTGGTTCTGTGAAATGAGGCTGATGATTGTGATGGAATAAAGCTCTGAGACAGCTCCTCCAGCATTCCTGTCCTGTTTGTGTACGTGGATATAGGAAAATGTAAGGTAAGAGAAAAAATATCCCAGAAAAAGCCCACAGTGATGGTGCCCCGTGTGGTGCCCTGTTTTGTTCTATGAAACAACTCTTGTAATCCCCAGATAGTTAAAAGGGACATTTATGGAAAAATCATTTTGGATTATAAATGGATACTATTCTCATCTCCTCCTGGCTGTTGTCCTTGGCAGGCTCCAGCTCCTGCTGGCAGCCCCTTGACATCCCCCACAGCTTGCCTTCCCCCCAGCTCCCAGGGCACCCTCTGCTTCCTTCCCTGCTCCTGCTCCTGCTGGTGCTGCTGCTTCTCTTCTGAGAGGGGGGGAAGGAACAGCAGTGCCACATGTGCCAGACAGTGCCAAACCTGGGACACAGCCTGGGATCATTGTTCAAACAGTAGATCTGGGAGTGAGAGCAAATGGAAATGCTGCCTTGCCTAAAACTGATTCTAAAAGCCAAAGTGACAATACTCCATTGTGTTTACCTAATTATTCAGGAATTAGCTGGAATCTTGAGCCAGATAAAGGTTTTGATTCCTCCAAGGGGCAATTTCTTGCTATGCCTGTGAGATATGGTAAAAATTATCTCAATCCACAATAGGAGGCCCTCTCTCATCATGGAATCAAAGAACTCAGACAAGCTATAAAGGAGAATGGCCTGGCTTCTCCTTATTTTGAGAACACGATAAAAAGGATTTGTAATTTTTATGATCTCACTCCCGCAGATGGTCGTAATGTGGCTTCCCTGATTTTAACCAATTTTCAATATCTCCTCTGGGACTTGGAGTGGAAACGTGTCTTAACAGACTCAGAGAAAGTTGTGCTGGCAGTGCCAATGCTCAGCTCACAGTTGCTCAGTTCAATCATACAGAATTCTCTGTATGACAAGGGCCAGGGTCAGGCTGTGCTGCCCAGAGCTGCCTTAGGAGATGTCAAGGACACTGTGAGAAAGGCTTTACGTGCTGTAGAGCCAGCTGGTAGCTGTGCTTTTCCCACAGTAATGCAAGGTGAGACTGAAGCTTATAGTGCATTTTTAGATGGATTGACACAAGCTGTTGAAAGGCAGTGCCCAGATGAGGTAGCTCACCCCTATGGCATTAAAAGCCTTGCTTTTACTAATGCAAATGAAAAATGTAAGAAAGTGATTTTAGCTTTACCTGAAGAACATCCAACAGCTCCTCAGATGCTTTCTGCTTGCAATGAACTTAACACTCCCCAGCCTGTTGCTAAGGTCCAAGCCAATGCTATGGGAGATGAACTCAGAAAGGTCCTCAATACACACATGGCAGCTCTTGATAAAACTGTTGCCACTTTACAGCAGAAGTCCAAAGGGGCTTGTTTGCATTGTGGGCAGTCTGGCCATCTTACAAAAGATTGCCCTGAGGACACAAGGAAGGCCAAACCACCTGGTATTTGTCCCAGATGCAGAAAACATTGCACAAATCAGTGTCATTCTCAATCTGACATCAAAACAAATAGTGGCACCTCAATCACCAGAAAATTCAAACACCCTGTTATCACCAGGGTGGGACCCAAACTAAATGCCAGTTGTGCTTTCTCCACTCATCCCTCAAGCAATCCCACTTTATTACCCCCACGGGCACATTACAAACTGTCAACCTCCAAATTAATTTACCTTTTGAAGGACTCTTTTCATGAGTGTATTCCTACAGGAGTTACCAGCACTTCACAACAGAGACAAGATTTTTTAATTATAGGCAAGGACAGTAACAAAATGTTTGGGGTTTCAGTTCTTCCAGCTGTTGTTCCAGTAAACTGTAATGAAGTAATTTTAGCTTTCTCATACAGTGTCCCTCTTTTAATTCAACCAAACCCAACAATTGCTATTGCCTTTACTTTATCAGTGACTGCAGCCAACCAGGATAATAACCAATCTGGAGACTCAACCTTTAACTTTACACGCTGTGTGCCAACAGTGGCTGCAGGGATGGCAATCTAAAGTAGTACAGAGCAGACTTCCCTTTTTTCAATTGCTGAGGATTATTAATGAAAAAGAATTAAGAAGCCAATTGGGACCTGACAGGACTGCATTGTTGGTGTCTGTAAATCAAGAATTTCTATGAATTTTATTTCAAATTTATCTTGTTGAAACTAAAGTTGTCATATTTAGCATAGATTTTTCTTTCCACGTGAAAGCAACCTGCTGCACACCTTCTAGCCACATTTGCACTGAAAAAACCCCAAACTGTTCAGCCTGGGCTCACATACAGCTACTGCTGCCATGATACCAACATTCAGCAAGAATGGAATTCAGAAAATGACCAATTATGAAAATGTTTTCACTCCAAAAACTGATACTTCACTGAGGAAGTTATGCACACCTTCAACAATTTCATTATTCAAGTTGTATTTCTGTTCTTATTGAAATATTTTTTTAAAATACTTCTGGCCAATATTGACATATTTGATCCAATTACTCTTCAAATCCTTGGGCTTAATAAGGAACAGGTTCTTACAGTAATTGTCAGAAGTTCTTACAATGCAGCATTGTGCTTTTGGGAAGGATTCAATGTCTGCCCAACATTTAACCAGCGTTCCCAAATCCAGGAGACTCTTCCTGTCATGTGGCATTTCCCCACCTCCCCCTAAAGGCAGCAGCATTTTCAGAACAAGAACTGCTTCCCAGGTATTGAAACCACTTAGCAATGTGTAAAAGAACATTTTAGGAATGTGGCAAATTGGATCACTGATTGGAAAAATGGAAGAGAGATTTTTGTAATAAGAGTTTCATTCGAGTCACAACATCATTTTTCAGTTCTCTGAAAATGAGTCAGCACTGGGAAATTCTCCTTTCCATCCAAGACAGTGTCCAAACAGAAGGCTTTTGCAGGTAAATTCACTTTGCTGAAGTGACACATAATGAACAGAACACTCAGAATTAAAACCTTTGGCCTCTTGTTCCCCATCCTGCTCGTCTGTCTGTGCTTCGTTTCCCCCCCAGCCGCGTCTTGTCCAAAGTCTCTCACTGCGCTGCTCGGCTGCTGGAGCCAGTGAGATCTGTGTTCTCAGCTAAAGCCAGCCCCATGCTCTGTCAAATGTTCCAGGTGGGTCCTGCCAGGCCAGCCTGGGCACTGTAGGACTCCAGCAGCTTTGCCACCAGGTTCATGTCCACGTCCAGGGGTGCCAGCTCAGCATCCTCAGCTCCAGAATCAGGGCCAGCGCTCTCAGATGTGGCTGCTCCAACAGAACCTGCCTGCAAGCACAAGGAGAAAGGTTTGTCAAATTGTATCAGCAGATTTAAGGGAGGAAAAAAGGGAAGCCACAAGAGGGAAAAAAAAACAATTCTGCAGCCAACAAATTACATTCCAGAGTCTTGACAGACAGGAATTCAGCCACCAAATGCTCATGGCAGCTAAAAACCATCACTGTCCATTACCCAGATTAAGTCCCAAGAGAAGGACAGAAAGTGTTGCTGAGTCCTGGCTCAGCTTCCTATGGGAGCAAACTGCTACAGGAACTCCAAAGTCAAGCTGCAGCTGCTTGCCCTACTCCTGCAAACAGGGAAATGAAACTAAGTCTTGGAAAAGATGTGCAAATTCAAAGCTTAGGGAAGCTTTGTTTGAAAAAAACATATTATGGTGTAACTACAGCACACTTGGCTTGCACATGGGAAGGTTCTGACCACCTTACTCAGAATGGCCACTTTCAGCACATCTCCTCTTTGGAAATTACTGCTACAGGTCAGAGCTCAAGGCATACTCACCCCTCTCTTTTGGGTGGTGAAACTTTTCCCAACGTTGCTCGGTGCCAGCTCACGCTCCATCTCCTTCATGTACGACCTGAGACTGCCCACGAGCTCCTCAGGAGACACCTTCTGCTCCTGCCTTGCATTTCCAGCAGCCAGGTCTTCATCATCCCCATCTGAGAAATCAAACTCCTCCTCTTCATCCAGATCATCAGAATCCAGCTCCTCCCAGTCTGCTCCTGGGCATCATTTTGTGTCAGTACAACAGCAAAGAAATCAGTGCCAGGATTTGTTTCAAATAAAGAAGCAATCTCACCTAAAATTCTGTCCAGTGCTTTTGTAAAAGAATCCACGTCAAAGGTAACATGGGATTCATCAGATGACCTGAAATATAAAAATATTTTTAAATAAATAAAGCTTTTCTGCTTGCATAAGCCTGACAGAGGCACAAGCCATACTGATTTCTCTCAAGCCAAGATTGATGTGGGAACATTTGAACTTAGAAGTTCTCAGAATTTTGAAGCCTGTATGGATTAGACAGGAAACAATGAGTGCAGGAATTCCTGGAATGACAGAAAAATTTGGAAGACCACAAAATCAAACTGAGGGACAGAGAGCAGCTCAGCTTGCAGCACTTTAACCTGCACCAGTGTCAGAGTGGTACCAAGCTGAATTAAAGCAAGTACATCTTCACTGTTATGGGTTTGCATCAGGCCCCTGCTCAGCAGAGCACCTTCAAACTCTGATTCTCTGCATCACAGCATCAACCACAGGGCTGCAGCAGAGTGCAACATTCCACAGGTTCAAACTAGGAGATACCACTCTAGGCACTGAGAATCCTTTGGCCACTAAGTGGAAGAAGAAAGGCTTACTCTAAAAAGGGAGAGCCAATCCAGGATTTAGCCTTAATGAAGGTTGGCTTCATGACTAATGACTGACTTTCTCTTCACAGCTGTCAACATTCCCACAAATAATCATCAGGAATAGGAATAATTCCTCCCATCCAGCTCACCATCCTCTGGAGGAAGACAAGCTGCTTCTCTCTCAAATTCCTTCAAATCAATGCATGTTGTCCGTAGTAGGGTCAGGATTTCACCACCTGGGCTCACTTCAACAGAGCTAGAAGAAAATAATCAATTTACTGAAATGGATTCAATGGGATCACATGATCTGCATTCTGGTTTTCACTCAAATTCTTCATTTACCCTTCTGTGCAAGCACAGCAAAAAGGGAAATGAACCTGGGGGAAATACCAGAGTACTACAGAGAGTATTGGCCAAAACAGGACAGAGTCAGTCCCTGCAATTCCCAGCTGATGGCTCTAAAGCCCATTTGTTCTGGCTCTTTTTCTTTATATTTATTTGGCCTTGGTAAATATTAAAATTGCCAGATCCCAAACAGCACCTACTGGAAACTCAAAAAACTAACAGTCAAAATATTATGAGCTGGCAAAGCCTCAGGTAATTTTGTACTGATTTATTTTTTGGATTTGACCTTCCAGCCAGCTCATGGAGTAATCAGACAGATTACTCTGTATTTATTATTCACTGCTTTTCCATGAAACTTTTATACACTTCCTACAGTCAACCAAGCAAATAATGCTTTTCAGTCACCCCTTAACCCACTTGGAAGAGATCAGCATTTCACAAAACTTAGATAAAGAGTTACTCTAGCAAGAACTTCCCCTAGTGGAGTGTTCTAGAGGAATTAGTACTTGTATGTCCTGGCCACAGCAGCCACGTTAAATGTACGATGGAGAAAAGGGTTCAGGTTTTTTGTAAGAAGGATTTGAAAGGTCAATTAAAGGATACATAGGCAGGGTATCTGATATTCATTAATTTCAAGTAGCTCTTACCTTTCTGGCACATGAACAGATTGCTGGAAGTGATCTTCTGCCATGTGCAACAGTTCCAGACACTTTGCAGATCCTTCCATTTCTCCCTATTTAATGCAAGTCACATTATGAATCCAAACAATTCTCCCTCCCTTTTCACATTCAGGCAGACCACACACTATAAATGCTGTGATAAGGTTCATCTCCAAACCACCAAGCACTGCTGGAGAAATCCCAGGCAGGGAGTGAGTGAGGCAATTCAGATACAACTTCTAATGCTAGGAAGAGGGGGGAGAAAACTGGGAGTAGGGTGGACGTGAGCAAGACATGGAAAAAGAAAGATTTTACTCTGTCTAGGTAAGAAAAATTCCAGTGCCTCCTGTGCCTTTTGCTAAGGTCACAAGGAGGAGAGCAGAGTGAAATTATAGCTTAGGAAAAACCGGTTGCTGATGTGCCCTGGGGACCCAGGGGCTCCCTCACGCTGCCATCGCTGCTGCAGATTCCATTCTCCACATCTTCACTCTCTGCACTCTCACAATGGGGGTCCCCCTGCTTTTGACAAGTGGCTTCTTGTGCCCCTGGCAAGTGTGCCAGCCCAGCTGCTGGTCCCTCCTGGAGATGCAGGAGCTCCTTCACAGGCCCATGGATGGAGAAGAATTCACTCTGCTCCAGCTCACAGCCAGAATCTCTCTGCTCGGAACAAACATTGGAAAAAGGACTGTCCAGTGTTAAAAGAAAAATCCTCAGTTTCCCAACTCCTAGTAGTACAAACTTCAAGTGGCTCAGGCTCTGAGTGACGGTGACCGAGGCCTCCTCCCCCAGCAGAGCCCTTGGTTATGACTAAGCTGGGGAATGAGGATGTCCAGTTTTTGGTAGATACCGGAGCAGCATATTCTGTGTTAAATACCTTAGAAGGGGAACTGAGTCACGACACTGTACATGTTGTTGGGGCGACTGGGGTAACTGAAACAAGGCCTTTTTTCCAACCTTTAAAATTCAAACTGGGGAAGCATTGAGTAACCCATCAATTCCTTTACATGCCCAACTCCCCAAAACCATTGATGGGGAGGGACTTGCTTGAAGAATTGGAAGCAGAGATTAAATTTAGAAAAGGAAGGGGTGTACAAGGAAGATCCAAGCGGGCAGAACCAGCGAGTATTGCACTCAAACCAGGATCGACACCAGTGAGGCAGAAACAATACCCCTTAAAATTAGAAAGTCGTAGGGGATTGGTACCTACAATTGAAAAATTCCTACAACATGGTTTGTTAGTGCAATGTGAGTCCAAATTCAACACCCCCATTTTAGCTGTTAAGAAGGCAGATGGTAAGAGTTACCGATTAGTACAGGATTTAAGAGCAATTAACAAAATTACGGAGGATATACATCCAGTAGTAGCCAATCCCTGCACCCTTTTGACCACACTAACAGATGAGTTAGGGTGGTTTACTGTTATAGACCTGAAAGATGCCTTTTTCTGCATTCCTATACACAAAAATAGTCAAGACCTTTTTGCTTTTGAATGGGAAAATCCTGAGACAGGAAGAAAATGTCAACTTACCTGGAGAGTTTTACCCCAAGGTTTCAAGAACAGCCCGACTATATTTGGGAACCAGCTAGCAAAGGAATTGGAAGACTGGAAAAAACAGGAGCCAGAGGGAGTTATTCTTCAATATGTGGATGACATCTTGATTTCAGCCAGAACCAGAGATGACTGCATACGATTCACTGTAAGTTTATTAAACTTTTTGGGACTTAGTGGGTACAGAGTCTCTAAAGACAAAGCACAGATTGCTAAAGAAACAGTAGTCTGCTTGGGACTTGAGATCTTCTGGGGACACAGACAACTCTGCAAGGAACGAAAGAAGCTATCTGTCAACTCCCAGAGCCTCATACAGTGAGAGAGATGCAAGCTTTCCTGGGAATGGTAGTTTGGTGTCATTTATGGATAGCAAATTATGGACTTCTAGTAAAACCCCTATATGGGGCGTTAAAAGCAGCCGAGAGAGGAATTATTCCATGGACTGAACACACTAGAGCAGCTTCTAAACAGCTGAAACGCTCACTGATGTCAGCTCCAGCACTGGGACTGCCAGATCTAACTAAACCTTTTGAACTTTTTACATATGAGAGACAGAATGTGGCTTTGGGGGTGCTAGCACAGCGTCTCGGGAACCAGCGGAGAGCTGTGCCCTACTTTTCTAAACAGCTGGATAATGTTGCCCAAGGTTGGCTGGGGTGCCTAAAGGCCGTGGCAGCCACTGTCATTTTGATCCAGGAGGCCTGAAAACTCACCCTTGGGTGACACATTGTAGTGTATGTACCCCATGCTGTAGCAGCTGTCCTTGAGCAAAAGGGGGAACATTGGCTGTCTGGCAACTGGATGCTGAGATACCAATCACCGTTGTTAGAGCATGATGATGTTACCCTAAAAACAACTTCTGTTGTTAACCCTGCTATGTTTCTGTCCTCCATTTTAATTGACAATGAGCCAGAGCATGACTGCTTGCAGATAAGTGAAGAGGTCTATTCCAGCCGACCAGATCTGAAAGATACGCCCATGGAGAATCCAGATTGGGAACTTTTTACCAATGGAAGCAGCTTCATGAAAAATGGTAAAAGGATGACAGGCTATGCAGTGACCACACAGGACAAGGTGATCGAGGCAAAGGCCCTGCCAGCAGATGTGTCATCACAAAAAGCTGAACTGATTGCACTAACAAGAGCTCTAGACCTGAGTGAGGGGGAAAAGGTAAATATATGGACTGATTCCAAATATGCATTCAGTGTTGTCCATGCCCATGGAGCCATCTGGAAAGAGAGAGGACTCTTGAATGCTCAAGGTAATCAAATCAAACATACTGAGCAAATACTTGCCCTCTTAGCATTAAAAAAGACCCACAGAAGTAGCTGTCATGCACTGTAGATGTCACCAAAAGGGGAAAACTGCTCCAGAACTGGGAAATTGTTTTGCAAATAAAACAGCAAGAAGGACTGCAGAAAAAGGTATTCTTGCAGTAAATCTGCCAAAAGAGATTGACTTGTCAGGGTACACCCCAAAATATGATCAGGCAGACCACAAACTAATAAAATTTCTTAAAGCTGAAATCACAGAAGGTGGGTGGGCTGTTACCCTGACGAACCAGGTGGTAGTCCCACCCCTGATCCTTCGGGAACTAGTTCAGAGAGAACACGAAACCACACATTACGGGGTTGAAAACCTTTTGAAACACCTAAGAAAGGTAGTAATAGGAAAGGGAATAATTGATATTATACAATCAGTAGTAAGTAAATGTGAAATTTGCTATAAAAACAACCCTGACACAAGAAAGAGAGTTGTATTAGGAGTAACAAAGGCAGGAGATCTTCCTGGGGATTACTGGCAAATAGATTTTGCGGAGTTACCACGCAAAGAGGGATACTGGTACATACTGGTATTAGTTGACACCGTCAGTGAATGGCCAGAAGCCGGATGGCCTGTCACACTAACACAGCCAAGGAGGTGGTGAAAGTTTTGCTTAACCACACAATTCCGAGATTCAGGGTTCCCTTGGGAATATCATCAGATAGGGGACCACACTTTGTTGCTACAGTGGTTAAAGACGTTAGCCAGATTTTGGGAATTACTTGGGATCTGCACACACCTTATAGACCCCAAGCCAGTGGTAAAGTTGAACGTATGAATGGAACTCTCAAAAGACAAATTAGTAAAATTTGTCAGGAGACATCCATGACAAGGGTTCAGGCCCTACCTACAGCTTTACTGAGAATACGCATCCAACCGAGGCGGAGGGGTAACATCAGTCCCTATGAAATACTGTATGGCAGACATATCAAAGTCCACATATTCCAGGTGAAATTCATTTGAAGGGGAAATGTGATTTGCAGCATTATTTAATGGCTTTAAGTTCTACTTTACAGAAGCTTGAGAGTTACATTGTGCTATCCAGACCCATAGGACTGGACACATCTGTTCCAGCCTGGAGACCGGGTCTATGTGAAATGGTGGGACAGTGATCCTCTGCAAGCCAAGTGGAAGGGACCATTTAAAGTCATGCTGACAACCTTTACTGCTGTCACGTTGCTGACAGAGGACCCTGGATTCTCTATTCCAGAATTAAGAAAACCTCAGCTCCCAAACAATTGTAACAACAAAGACTGACATTATTGATAACGTATTTTAAGTGATTTATCTTTTGCATTTAATTACTATATTTCTTTATATAATATTTGATTGTGTAAGATATTATTCTTATTAGATGTTTATTGTTATTAGGTTTATGTTTATTAGTATGTATTTAGTATTAGATACTTATCCAATGTTAGAAGTTTTTGTTATTAGACACTTGTCGGTTATTGGGTGTTTGCTGTTAGTAAAATTTAGAATAGAGACTTGACAAGGTAGAGGCCTTGTCAAGCCTCTAAAGGGGGAAAATGATGCCTCAAGTTCTGAGTTTTCTGTTTCCTTGGGTATGCTCCGTGGTACTTAGGGTGATAAAGACAAAATAGTCCGATTCCAGCTATGGATTCAAGGACAGTTTCTTCAAACTCTAGGCCTTAAGTATAAGCAACATGAGAAGAGGAGGGCGGGTCAGCCAGGAGAAGAGGAAGATGACATCTTACAAATTGAGACTATTAATTGGATGGTTGACCCCTGTATGTAAATGGACTGAAGTTTATAAAAGTGTGAAATTATGTGACCAAGCCCTCTTTTACTTCTATGTTGGAGCCACTCAGGCAGGGCAGGGGCCACGCTGTGGCACTGGTGCTGCCAGGGTGTGGCCTTTGGAGGCCTTTCAATAAATGCCCATTTTATTTCCCCTAACTCCGTGTGGTCTCTGTTCCAGCTCATTCGAGTTTGTTGTGCAATGAGGGCAATTCCCTCACTCCAGCTAGCATGCCTGGCAGGATGGATTGCAGAGACTTTTCCTTTGAACAGCCAGCCCAGCGCTGGGAGTGGGGATGAACAGGCACTGAGGTGACCCTGAGAGCAAGTGCAAGGCACAGGGTGCAGCTGAGAAAGGACAGCCCTGTGCTGGGCTGAGAGCTGAAGCTGGGACTGCCCAGTGTGGAGGAGCTCCTTTCTCCATTCCCTGTTACAGGGGAGCTTGGGCCTTGCTGCAGAGATACGGCTGCGGATTCGAGCAGCTCCCACTCCTGAATTTCTCCTCAGCCAGGTACACACACTCGGAATTGCCAAAGACAGGAACCCTGCAGGGAGGAGCAGAGCCAGCGCTGGTTCCCAGGGGAACACGTTGTGCCCCTGTCCCCCCATGCCCTGCCCGGCTCCCCGGCACTCACGAGGAGCTGAAGCTGCTGCCGTCCCCCCACTGCAGGTGCTCGCCCCATCTGCGCAGCCCGACCCAGTAATCGCCGTTCCCAGCGAGGCAGGAGAGTCGATGCTGCCAAGGAGAGAGCAGTGGGAGCTGCCCCGGCCCCTCGGGGGGACACGGCCCCGGGGCTCCTTCCCTGCAAGGCCCCGGCACAGGGCTGCAGCCCCAGCCCCACCAGCACCCAGCCCGGCCCAGGAGCACCCCCAGGCTCCCCTCAGACACCCCACAGCGCCCAAAGCCCCTCACTCACCATTGCCTCATCCTTGACAATGGCCAGGGAGGCCCCGAGCTCGGAGCACCGCTCCTGACCCTCATCCCAGGTTCTGTAATCCCTTGAGAAGTAGTAACAGTCTCCATTGTATCCAACCCAGCCAGAGGGACAGCCCAGAACACACTGCAGAGCCGCAGGTGGAACTGGAACCTCTGGAACCTGTGTTGCTGCATGGGAAGAGGAGAAGGTGTGAGGATTGCCCTGTGCAGGGAGCAGGGACCCCGCTCTGCCCCGAGGGGCTGGGCCCAGCCTGCTGCCCCTCCCTTACCTGACTGCACAGCCAAGGCCACCACCAACGCCAGCAGCAGCAACAGGAGCAGGATCAGCACCCAGATGTGCACGGGAACCACTCGCCTGAACCACTGGCCTGGAGCAGGAAAGAGCTGCTGGCTGCCAGAACCACAGCCGGCCCTCGAAGCTGCTCCCCCAATGGCCAGGGAGCACAGGAGGAGCTCTCAGCCTGTTTGCTCCTCCCTCAGCTGCAGCCAGAGAGCCAAGAGCCTGGACACAGGCAGGGACACAGCTGTGGGGACAGCCAGGGACAGCGGGCTGGGGACAGGCTGCAGCAGGAGAGCTGCACAGCCTTGGGGGCAGCTGCGGCTGCCGCTTCCAGCCCCTGCTGGGGCCGAGCGGAGCACGAGGCCTCTTCCACACATCGGGAAACAGCCACACACCTGCCAGCCCTGGCCTTGCCACTGACACTGGCCCCTCCCTAGAGGCCACAGCCGTGGCCCTGCACTCACCCGGGAATCTTCTGAGGATGCTTCTGTGCCCATGGCCGGTTGCTGATGTGCCCTGGGGACCCAGGGGCTCCCTCACGCTGCCATCGCTGCTGCAGATTCCATTCTCCACGTCTTCACTCTCTGCACACTCGTAAGGGGGGTCCCCCTGCTTATGACAAGTGGCTTCTTGTGCCCCTGGCAAGTGTGTCAGCCCGGCTGCTGGCCCCTCTTGGAGATGCTGGTGCTCCTTCACAGGCCCATGGATGGAGCCTGATTCACTCTGCTCCAGCTCACAGCCAGAATCTCTCTGCTCGGAACAAACAGCCCCTTGCTCCCGACACATCAGGAGTGCAGGAAAAGCCTTTTGGATATCGGCCTCAGGAACAGCTGCACACCCACGAGGATGGCCCTTTGAAAGGGACATGATGACAGGTCACTGCTGGTCCTGGCCCCGTGGGACACCGAGGCACAGGAACGGAACCGGGATGAGCCATCGCTGCTGCGGCAACGGCTCCTAGGTTAACTTTTATGGGATTAACTTTCTGGTGCTTTAGGCACTTTGTTGGTTATCTTTTTCAATGAACAACCAGCTAATAGTTGTTATAAATCTGTTTATTCCAAAAGCACATCACTCTTGAAAGCAAAGTTACAGACATTAAAGTTTATGCTAAGTTTTGGTATAGAGTTTCATAGAGAAGCGGAAGCTGCTCTTGTTAAGGTCTGGGCAGCTGATGTTGCTGTGGCAGCTTTTATCTTTTTCTTGGGTGTTCATGATGGTGGTGAGTAAAGTCAAGCAAAAGTAAATGGCAAAAGCAATGGTAAAAGCAGTGGTAAAAGTACTAGCTCTTTCTAATGTATGTTTTTATATATGTTTTTTAACACGCTAAGACACAAACTCAGACCACCACTCCTTATTAGAATTTTAGTTTTTTAACAAGCCAGGTTACGCATAAACTTCGTATATGGTCTGTTTTACTGTATTTGAAAAATGTAAGCAATATTTGTACTATAGTTTTATTATGTTGAAAACTCTGTTCCTGGAGCTTCCACAGTGTTGGCGGTTGGTTTTTTCTTTTCTTTTCCCCTGTCCTCCCCGTCTGGAATATTTTCCCACTGACATGTTAAAACGGCTGGCGATGGGGGAGGGGAACACTCCGTGTCCCTTTAAGGGCAGGGCGAGTGGAACACCGCGACACCAGGGCCGGGTAAAGGGACAGTGGGAGCCGCTTGTCCTTCTGCTTGTTCGGGAGAACGGCGGCTGGAAACCCTCGCTCTGCCACAGCGACACCGGGAGCTGCTTTCCTCGGCTGGGGGACCCCGCAACCCCCTGCCCGGACTGCCGAACACCTGCCTGCACCTGCACGGATCCTGCTGGAGCACCGGGACCGGCACTGCCCCGAGATCCGTGAGCAGAGTCTCTCCCGCACCTTCCCACCCGGGACAAAGCTGCCGTCATCATTCCCTGCAGGGACGGAAATCATCGCTCCGCCCCATTCTTGGCAGTGCCTCCGAGCTGGGATTGTAACACCACCACCGAAGAACTGTTATTCCTAACCCCGTATCTTTATTCAAAGCCCCTTAATTTAAAAATTGTAATAAATTGGAGGAAAGGGCATTTGAACTCTCCATCTCAGGGAGGGGCTCCTGCCTTTCTAGGCAAATACCTGTCTTTCAATCCATGCCGCACAGAAAACAACAGTATTTATTTTTAACCTTCACACAAACTCGCACTGCTACTTTAACATTTAAAACCTTTTATTCACTAAAAGCATCTAAGCTCATTTTAAAACTTACTTACCCTAAAAACTTAAACTTTATTTGCAAGTGGCTTAACTTCAAACCATCCAAAAGTTTTAATTCAGTCCCTGCACCCTGATTTCTGTCCGAAAAATTCCGAGAGACCCCCGACTCACCGACTCAAACAGTCCCCAGGGACCCGCGGGGAGGAGACCGCGGGCAGCCGCTCCCTCCGCCAGCTCAGGCCAGGGCCACACGGGGGAACCCGGCCCAAGGAACTCGCCAGAACCGCCCCGTTCCCCTCAGCGCGGCCCCTCCGGCCGCAGCGAGCCCGGGCTGGGGCACAACCGAGCGGGGTCGTACCTGTGCTGGAGCCGCTCCCAGCTCCGGGACCGCCTGCACGGCCCGAGGCTGAGACACCGGGAGAGAGAAGCGCTCCGGTCCCGCCGGGAAAAATGAGGGAGGGTGGGAGATGCTGCAAGGTGTCGCCGAGTCTGAAGAGGTGGGGCGAAGCAGCGCATTCAACTTAAACACGATACGAATGGAAAACCGTGATTTCCCGCCTAGTGAGATACCAAAAATCATGAAAAATGTGTGTTTTCCTTCAATTGAGACTTTTCAAATCGTAGGTGAAGGAGGGTCCTCCTCAGTTCAACACAATTAGCGAAAAAGGTTTTCTGCTTCGTTTAAATTCCTTTCCTTCTTGTAACACTCCCCCCACACACACTTTTTTGTTTTTGACGGGGTTGGGGTGTCACTGGTAGTAACTGGTGTCATTTCTCCCTCCTCCCTGCTCCACCTGGGGCTGCTGCAGGTGCCGAGTGCTGGGGAGTTTCCTCCCAGTCCCCTCGCAGTGTCCCTCTGCCTGGCAAGCACCGGCACGGATGGGAGAGCACTGCAGGAACGGAGCACTGCACTTCCCAGTGCTCCTAATCCCCTCCAGCGCTCCTTCTTCTTAACTCCCGCTGCTTCCACTCGCCTCCCAGTTCCCTCAAGCATTCCTGTGCTCCCAGTTCCCTCCCAGTGTTCCCAGGATCTCTCCTAACACTCCCACCACATGGGAAAACACTGGGGCCTTGGAAATAGGAAAGGTATAGAACTCTCAGAAAGCTGAGTAAAAGCAAATTTCAGGATGGAAAAAATGCAAGAATGCTGAAGATGCAAGGACAAGAAACTATAGGGCTGAGAGCTCTGTAGACAGAGGCCTCAGGAAAATATGTTAAGCAAGGTACTAATATGTAGCTTAATCAGGTAGGTTTATCAGTTGTTGGAAGCTATTACAGCAAGCATTGTTCAAAGTGTGATTTAAAAATATATATATATCATATTGTAATTCGTGTTTTATATAAAATAAGTCTGCAAAATAAAAAAATAAAAATAAATAAATAAATAAACGAGCCACAAAGTAAAGGCAGTGATTGCCTCAGAGCTAGGTAAATTAACATATCTACAGGTCGGACTGTTACCGATAAGCACCTATCTCCTGGGGAAGCCTGGAAACTCAAGGAAGTGAAGCATTTCCCGAAAATCCCATCACCCCCACTGCATTCCCGACTCTGAAAAAGCCACCCCAAAAAAAAGCAAAAATTTCCCC